>CM053597.1:96722212-96838204 GCA_028646575.1 Pseudocheirus occidentalis | reverse complement strand
ACAACTCCAAAAGACTCATGATGGAAGGAGATGTCTACATTCAGAGAAAGAACTAGAAATAACAGAGTTTGAATGCAGACTGAAGCAAACTACCTGCTCTCTTTCTTTTTCTTGTTTGGTTTTGTTTCCTCTTTCCCATTGTTCATTCCATCAGTTACAACCCTTCTTTACAATCTGACTAATGTCTGATGTGTAAATATTTGCAGATCCTATGCTTGACTGAAAGCTGCCATGTGGGGGAGGGGGGAGAAGGAGGGGGAGAAAATTTGTAACTCAAGGGACTGTGGAAATCAGTCTTGTAAACTAAAAGTAAACAAATTAATTAAGACCAAAAAAAAAAAAAGCAAGAAAATATATAAATAAAAAACAGAGCCATAAAAAATTTAGCCTCCTTTTTACTTCTATTTATAGAAGGACTCAGGGAAACACATAATATACAGATTCCCAGTTGGAATTTTGTTTTAAAGACAACTATATGGAATTGAAAATACATTTTCACATTATAAATGCTGACTAATTCACACACAATCCCTTATTAGCCTACAATGTGGCTCCAAAATGGGGCATTTACAATGAAAAGCTGTAGAAAATAACATGAAAAACTAAACAAAACAATCACCCTAAAAACTGAGTAAGAAGTGTATACACATGCATGTTTAATCTAGTGTTTGAGGAACAGTAGGATTAACTAAAGGAGGATCAGGCGAGAAATGGAAATCCTGGGTACTCTATAAAATTTTAGAAAGTGAGAGTACTTCTTTAACATATTCACCTATTTTAACTTTAAAACTTGTGTTTTTCTTTTTCTTGGCATATGACTGGTGCATTTCTAGTACTACTCACATACTTGTCAAGATTAGTTTTTTCTTGACTCACAAATGGAAACAAGAGAGACAGAGAGAGAGAGACTGTGCTTGGAAAGAAAAAATTTTTAAAGCATTCTCATGTTGGGTCACAGAACTCACTATGCTGAATATTGGTATGCCACCTCACATCATAAACTGTCAGTCAAATGTTTCAAGATTTGAGAGGAGATAGGGAATAAGGGCTAGCCAACCATTTGAATGAATAAGTTACTTATATGCCACTTTTTGTAAACCAAAAAGTGTCTATTTAAATGCCAATTTTGAACATGTTGCTATAGTTTTTGGCTAAATACAGTTCTGCTCAGATGAATTGCTATGGCATGGAGTTAGTTGGTTCAAGAGGTTTCAAGAGACTGCACAAACTCTGAGAAAATCCTACCAAATTACATAAAGACTTCAAGTATAGTCCTGGTGATGGTTTGTATTTCCCTTGTATGAAGACTAGTCTAGAAAAAGTTCAAAAAGACATCATCATTTAGTTGGCTCCAAAGTGACTTTTTCAATCTTAGCAATGATAGAAGACAATCTAATAAGTGATCAGACAGTTGTGACCAATATAGGTGAAGGAAAATACCTACATTAAAAAAAAAATCATGCATCTTCAAAGTAATGAAACACTCAGTAAAGTTATTCTAAAAAATTATTTTTGGCCTTTTTTCAGTTGGCAGCCAGCTGCTAGTGCGTTCACACACTGCACTGTTTTCCTTCTCTGATCATCACCTACAACTGCTACTCCTTCCTCTTCTCAGCCCCTCTCACCACCACCATGAGCTTTGAAGATCTCAACATACCCATGGGCCAGCAGCACCTCAATGACTTCCTGGTGGACAAAAGCTACATTGAGGAGTTTGTGCTGTCTCAGGCTGACATTGCAGCTGTTTCCGGCCTACCACCTGCTGACCTGTACCATACTCTCCTCTGGTATAACCACATTGAGTCCTATGAGAAGCAAAAGGCAAGCTTGCCTGGAATAAAGAAGGCTTTGGGCAAATATGGGCCTGCTGACATAGAAGGTACCACTGGAAATGGAGCTACGGAGAGCAAAGATGATGATGACATTGATCTCTTTGGGTCTGATAATGACAAAGAAAGTGAAGAAGCTAAGAGAAGAACACCTTACTCAGTATGAATCAAAGAAATAAAAAAAAAAAAACCCTGCAATTGTTGCCAAGTCTTCCATCTTACTAGATGTAAAACCTTGGGAAGATGAGATAGACATGGAGAAATTGGAGGAATGTGTCACAAGCATTCAGGCAGATGGCTTGGTCTAGGGATCTTCTAAACTATTTCCAGTGGGATATGGCACCGAGAAGCTTCAGATACAGTGTGTGGTTGAAGATGATAAACTTGGGATAGATATGCTAGAGGAAAGGAAAACTGCATTTGAAGACTATGTGCAATCCATGGATGTTACTGCCTTCAATAAGATCTAAAACCTACTCTCCTCAAAAAATACATCTAAATAAAAACATTTATATAAAAAAATTATTTTTGAAAAAAGAATATTAGCTTTCCACTTTCTGAAACTTGCTATCTTTGAAGTTATGGCTATTTTCTCCATGAATCACTCATTTTTAAAACTCCCCACAAATCAAAAGTAAAATTAACCTTTTTCTCATTTATACAAAACCAATTATGGGGTATCCTGGAGTCAGGAAGACCTGAGTTCAAATGCAGTCTCAGATACTTACTAGGCAGTGTACCCTGAGCAAGTCACTTAACTGTCTGTCTCAGTTTCCTCATCTGGAAAAAGAGTTGGTAAGGGGTAAATTACTCCAGTACATTTGCCAAGAAAATCTTCAGAGACAACTAAAACAACTAAAAGAAAACAAAGCTAACTATCCTAGAACTGCCCTGAAATAAGACTTAATGTTTGACCCCAGAAAAACTAAAATATTTTATTTAATAAGTACAAATGCTAATTTTTATTATAGATGCCAAATATTTCATTCAGTAAACATTAATGTTAATCTTATTAGAAATTCCATAGACCTTAAGTAGAGAAGAAATCCAAAATGGTAAAAGAAAAATATTTCAAAATATGAATACTTTTTTTTTTTCTTTTGGAGTGCAACTGGGGTTAAGTGACTTGATCAAAGTCACATGCTAGTAAGTGTGTCAAGTGTCTGAGGCCACATTTGAACTCAGGTCCTCCTGACTCCAGGGTTGGTGCTCTATTCACAGTGCCACCTAGCCACCCCTAAAATATGAATATTTCTAAAAGGTATTTATGACCTATAAAATTAAACTTACTTTTAGCAGTACATTCCTATAATGCAGCTATGATTTAGAAAATGAAATGTTCTACTTAAGAATAAGTCACAGTAATAGTATCTTTTTAACCTTTTTCCAATCTAGTATTTTACTAGAATCCAAGAACATCATTAAATTATGTTACTAATAAGCCACATCATCAATTAGTAGATTTACGGAGCTTTAAAATAAATTAAAAAACAAACACAAGAGTAGTAGGTGTCTACTAGAATTACAAATACAAGATAAAGATTATGGTTTAACATCAGACTTGTCAGATTTTTTTTTTTTGCTTTGACAAGTATATTTTAATCTTCAAAATGTAGCATAATAGTTCAGAAAGAACCACTAAATGTGAAGCAATATATTTTGAAAGACTAATTATGCCTTAATCAAATCTTTCACAGAAATGCTATACTATAAATCTTTGCTAAGAAGTACAGACGAAACCAACACATTTTTTGTGAAAATTAAAAGTATTTTTGAAGAAAAGATTAAAATAGTCTACTGCATATGATCAACAACAATTCTCACCTAACTTTATACCCAAATGAAAGAAACATATGTTACAAAATTAAGTGGGGGGGGGGGAAGAGTAACTGACTAAAACCCTATTAGTGGAGCTGTGAACTGGTTGAACCACTATGGAAAACAATTTGGAGTTATAGTAATAAAATTACTATCTCTGATTCAGAAAGTACATTTTCTACTATGTTATACCTCAATGAGAACAAAAAATAGTATATTAACTATTGCAGGAGCAACCACACTGGCATGCCTAGGATGACTGCTAGCACAGGTTCTTAGATCTGCCTTACTAGGAAAGATAGCTGATTAAGGGGTCAATAGTCTTCTTTTAACTACATTCACCAGTTCAGGGGAAAAGTCAGCACCCTGAAAGTCAGAGAAAATACAAGCAGAGAAATAAATCCCAATAGACAGGGTTTCTAACTGAGAAATTAGCACGGATCAACAGAGAGATCCAACTATCTGACCAAGACAATACTGAGATAAAAGCAGGAACATTAAGGTTTTTCAAAGCCAGGGACTCCTTAATGGCTAAACAGTCTCATCTGGTGAAATCACAAGAACAGTCTTACAATAAGTGAGCCCCAAAGCAAAATGCTAATGAGAGAGAATAAGAGAGATAGAAAGAAAGAGAGAAAGAGGGGGGGAGAGAGAGAGAGACAGAGAGAGAACCTGTGTGTGTGTGTGTGTGTGTGTACGTGTGTGTGTGTTTAGAGTAAGAGTGTGACTCAGTGCCTAAAGCAGTGGTTATCAACCTGCCTAAGCCCATAAGAAAACACATATTTTAGATGGTCTAAGGAACCAAGACACCACTCCTCTGTCCCTCTCCAGGAAGCTTGGCCCACATGCAGATATGCCCACATATTATTATTAAAAGTATTAAAAGGTCACAGCATTAGGAAGGTTGAGAATCACTGGCCTAAAGCCTTCCTATGAGCAATCCTATTGAAGGCTAGGGAAAATCTTGTATCCCATTAACATTACAACTACTATGCATATATACTGAGGTCAAATACAGGGAAATACATTTTTTAAAGAGCAAACAAGTGAAAGAAATTTGGGTGCCTATAAATTAGGAAATATTTAGACAAAGTGTGGTATATGAATATATTAAAACATCATGCTATAAGAAATGACAAATATAAAGAATTCAGAGAAACTTGGGAAGAGTGGTATGAACACAGGGCAAGAGAATAATTCACAGAATAACCACAATAACATAAAAGGAAAAAAACATCTTCAATACAGCTACTTTCCAATGGGTATATTACTTTTTTTTTAAAGGTAGCATACATAATAATCAATGATTACAATATCTAGAGACCTGGTAAAAACATGGTGGCTAAGGCTGTTGAAGATATTAAATATCTAGAGGTTTTATAAGACAAACATTAAAAACAAATGACTAACAAGGTTAGGATTTGAAGAATAAGAAAAAAAAAGTAGTGGAGATTCAAAGAGCAAAGTCTATAGTCAGGTGACTATTAAGACGAGAGAAACTCCCAGATTCTTTCAGCCCTTTGTTCAGGGCATCCAATAAGATGCATTAAAAATTTGCCAAATATAATTAATCAATGTAAAAATATTTTCAAAAACTTTCAGGTTATATATATACAAGTCTAAAGCAAAGTTCTAAGAGGAAGTTCCAACAGTCCTCCCCCAACTTTTCCGTTACCTTTTGTGTGCTGTCTTCCTCCTTTAGTAAGTCAATAAGCATTTATTAAACATCTACCATATGCCAGGCACTGTAGTAAGCATTTGGGGATACAAAAAAAGGCAAGGGGCCCTCAAAAAGCTCACAATCTAAGGGGGGAAACAAGAGATATAATGTCTCATTCATGGAACAGCAAGGAGTCCAATATCACTAGACTGAAGAGAGTATGTACTGTGTGGAAAGAGGGGAGGAGGATTGAAAGAGTAAGAATACTACAAAGGTTGCAGGACAGGATTGGTTATGAAGGGCTTTAAATTCCCACCAGAGGATTTTGTGTTAAATTCTGGAAGTAGTAGGATCAAAGGCAGAAGATGGGGGAAGTGATCCAAGGCTGAAGCTTGGCAGGATGCAAATATTGATATAAGGGAGTCAGGGACTCAAGGAGAAAACAATGTAAAGGTGAAATGGTTAACCAAAGGGTTAAGATGGAGAAAAAAAAAAAAGCAGAAGGTATGGTACAGAGGTGATGATGGCCTGGGAGAGAAGGGAAGGGTCCAGGGATTAAATATCACACAGTGGACGAAGAGTAGTGTTTGATATCAGAAGGCAAAGGGAAGGGTAGAAAAGCACAGATTATAGTTAGAAAAAGGGATTTCAGAATTAGAATGTTGTTCCTTTTGGACAGCAGTTCTCAGTCTTTCCTTCAGCTTGCATGTATATCTCCTATGTCTGGAATATAGTAAGTGTTTAATTCTAGCTGCTGGCCTTTCTGAATTTACCAAACCCACTTTTGATAGGAAAAGTAAAATAATCAAGAAGCTATAAATAGAAACCAGATAATAAGGAAAACCAGTGAGACCTCTGAATATTAAATATTATCTGCTGTTGTGTATAGTCTTGAAACAAGTAACAGGGTGGATATGTATATACACACATATGTATGTATGTATGGATTGTGCATATATGTATATATGTGCATCTCTCTCTCTCTGCGTATATTGGCATGCTTTTGTAAGGAAAAGGAATTGTCAATTATTGAAACTCCTTACCTGAATAAATTTGTTAGTATAATCACAACCAAGCTGTAGAGTTCTGAAACAGACTTCTTCTAAGTTGCTTGGTAATGGAACTTCAGGAACTCCATTGACTTCCTTTACTAGGTGAACTGGCATATTTGCACTTAAAACCAACTCCAATTAGCTTACTTGATTGATAGTATTCATCTGAGGGCACAAAAATCACCATATGACTGAAATAAACTGCCATTATTCCCAAGTTGAATAACTACTATAAATTACTGAAGGACAGAAGTACAAATTGGGATTCTAACACTGATTTTCCTGTCCAGCTTGCTCAGTCCCATTCCCTTTACAGACTTATGCCCCTTAGCACTTTCTGTGGCTGTCACATACATTGTTTAGCATCATAGCAAAGCACATACTTTTCATTTATTTTTTTTAAGTGACAGACCCCTTGTTGAACACAAGAATTATAACAAGCTTCTTCATAATAATAACTGATTTTTCAAATAGGGCTTTTGAGGTTTACAAAAGTTTTACACAAACTCATTTGAAACTCACAACACTGAAAGGCAAGTTCTGTTTCACTTTACAGTGGAGAAAACTAAGGCTATAAAAGGTTAAATCATTTAAGCATCTATGGTTACGGGGAATAGTAAGTGCTAGAGGCAAGAACTGAAATAAGATCTCTCCCCATTCAATACTAAACACTACCACACCATACTGTCTCCTCCACGGCAATACTACACATAGTAGGTAGTCAATAAATTTACAGGCTCTCCAACTGTACATCTGGAACAGACTTTTGAGGTCAACTGGTCAAATCCTTCCATTTCATAAGAGAATGAAAATGAGAAAGGATAAGGGCCTCATCCAAGCTAAACTACAACTGGGATTGGAACTTAGTTCTTCCCGACCCCAGTTCAGAATGCTTTCTACTACATCATGAGTACATGCTCTAAAAATGTTAGTTAGTAGTAGTAGTAACAGTAATAAACAGTAGTAGTAGCAATAGTAGCAGTAGTAGTAGCAGTGGCAGTAGTAGTACTAGCAATAGTAAAACGAGGATAACAATAGCACCATCCTCCCAGAGTTGTTGCTAGGATAAAACTAGATATGAGACACATCTAATTTTGCTACAGGGCTTCCATCACTTACTACCTGCGTGACCTAAGGGAAGTCATTTAACCAGCCTCTACGTCTAATTTTTCTCATCTGTAAAATGGAAGAGGGGGAGAGGTTAGGTTGGATGGCCTCTGAGGCCCCTTACAGCATCCTGAATATAAAATCCTGAGTGGCTTTTAAAGTCCTTCATAAACTGAGCCCTTCCTATCTTCTAGCACTGTGCTCCACTACAAGTACTCAGTAATCCAGGTACACTAACCTCTTTGAGGGCCCCGCCCCCACAGGGCATTCCAAGGAATCTCATTGGCTGCTCCCACACGTCCCTCTTCTCTTCCTCATCTCCACCTCTAGGCTTCTTTTAAGTTCCACTTTTTGCAAGATCCTTCGGTACTCCTTTCCATCTGAGGCTGCCCCCACCTCCAACTTTATCCTTTACATAGCGTGTTTGTGGATAGCTGCTTGCATTTTTGTTTCCACAACTAAAATGTGAGCTCCCTGTGGGCAGGAACTGGCACACAGTATACGCTAAATAAACGTTACCTGACTACTTGACAAAAACAAAAACCTACGGCGCTATGATCTTAGCAGCGTGGCCCGGGGTCATTCAACTTTGCCTCTGAGCCTTTATTTTGCTCATCTGTGAATGAAGCACTGGCATGCATTCTACCAACCCCAAGGAGGAAGGCACTTTATAAAATATAAATCTCCGCTGAAATGTGCACGGTTATCAAGCCTGACGGTCACAATGCTGGGGCGGGATGAGAAGATAAGCCTAACACCTGTAACGGATAACTTCCGCAAACAAAGTCAGCGCCAAAACAATACAGATGCAAAGACAACGCTTTTAGGACACAACTAGCCCTTGACCCACTTCTCTCTCCCCCTGCAGAATCCCACTTCCGAACCCCGCCGCTGCCCTCACTGTTGGAAGCAGATGCCACCCCGCAGGCACAAAAGTCAACTTACCCGCGGAGCGGCCCACAAAACCCGGAAGTGCGGAGGACGCTGCCCTACGTCGGAAAATTAGTATCGCGCATGCGCCGCCGCCCGCATTTGCGGACTGAGGAATATGACGCCACTTCTTGCTTCTCCCTTTTGGGCAAATCCTCCCTCTAGGTCTAGGAACCTTTCTTTTTCATGTTTCCCACCCTGGTGAATTAAAAGCGAGGTTCTCTTGAAGGAGGTTTGGTTTTCTGTGCCCATCGCCTCTCTGAGAGTTTGCTATAGGATCTTACTGCTGGAGGAATCCTTAGAGATTACTTGCTCCAAGCTACTACCCTTATTTTACAGAGAAGTAAACTGAGGCCCAGAAGGTCGTATACTCCAGCACGCACCCCTTATTTTACAGGTTACCGTGACCCATAAGAGTTAAGTGAGGTCAGCCACTCCACACCTTGTTGTCGTTCTTTAATTGTTTAGGGAGTCAGAATGACCTGAGTTCAAATCCGCTCCTGAGACACTTACTAGCTGTGTGACTCTGTGGCAGTCACCCCTGTCTGCCTCAGTTTCTTCATCTGTAAAATGAGAATATCGTCAGGTTGTTGTGAGGCTCAAATGAGAGGTCAGTAAAGAGCTTCACAAACCCTAAAGGCTACAGAAATAGTGATAACAAGACTAGCATTGTTGACATTACAAATCATTGATTAAATCTGACAGGTGAGTTGGTGGGACCAGTTACAGTTTTTTATTGTTCTCTATATGTGTGAGAATCATGGTCAGAGCTGGCGGGGACCTTGGAAATCATGTAGCCTTGCCTGCCAGTCACTGGATCCAGAGATGAATCATGGCCAAATCCTATGACCGGCTACAATCAGTGTCAGATCTGACTTTTCCATCTGCTGGGTCATAAAGTGATGTTGAAAGACGTGCTGTGACAGAAAAGTGATAGAAACACACGTATGAAAGAGAACTCTAATGAAATATGCATATAATATCAAGGACCAATGCACTTTGAATATACTGAAACGTTTACATATCTTAAAGCTTGCCTTTTGGTGTTTTTCAGCCAGTCTGATTCTTAGGGCATTTGGGGTTTTCTTGGCAAAGATACTGGAGTGGTTTGCCACTTCCTTCTCCAGTTCATTTTATAGATGAGGAAACGGAGGGAAAAAGGGTTAAGTAACTTGCCTAAGGTCAGACAGCTAATATCTGAGGATGGATTTGAACTCGGGTCTTTCTGATTTTAGACCACTGCACCACCTAGCTACCCTTTACCTTTCTATAGAGTTCATCAAAACTCTATTAGGTAGGTAAAGTATTAGTCTTCTTTTTCCGTAGATGAGAAAATTGAGTTTCAGAGGGCTTAAATGGCCTGCCCACTCTCACACAATAAGTAGTGGAGCAAGAATTTCAGAATTCTCACCCAAATTCCAGCTTTTCTACTCTCTAATAATGTTGATCTTTTAATCAGGTGTTTTGTGAAAAACCTCTTTTTCTACATAAGCAAAATGATACTATAAAGTCATCTTTCTTTTAATCTTCTAAAAGGCATTCTGAAATAGCTGCTTGAGCTTTTCAAGAATTGCGTTTATTTTGAGAGGAGTAAAGAAAGTTTGGTGGCATCTTTATCACTCAAGAATAACCAGTTTACAGCGTCCAGGGCCCTACCTAAGGAGTAAGCTCAAGACTCGTGCCTGGAGACATTCATTTTTACCCTAACCCATGAAGTACCTGAATGATTAAAAAAGAATGCTGGGCCTATTGGGACTAAAAGGGAATAGGTGGGGTACAGAGTACCACAGGGAATATTGCAAATCCTGAGGGATGATCTAAACCCTATAACCAAGGGATGGAATAGACTGGGAGGGAGTCAAAGAAAACCCTTTTTTTTCTTCTTTTGAAAGGGATAGCTAGTTATTAGCTTGAATTGAATTATAAAATTAATGAATGAGAAAACATGATGTTATTAGAAATATAATAAATCCTTAACAATAATTTCCTAAACCTCCCTTAAAATCAATTGAAATGGGCTTATTAATGAACATTTGTATGGACTGAAAATTAGCTTATGCATCAAAGAGACTATGAAATATTGTTTTATATCGAGTTGGAAGGAAAGGATGTTTTCCAGGCTAATAGTAATACCTTTACCATCACTTTGAAAAAAATAGATAGACCTTTAGTCATTTTTAAAGATCAGAATTATGAACAGCATTCAGCACAAAGATTGTTAAGCCTTTACTGATAACTTGTCCAACATAAATTCCCTGATTTAGCTCATAGACAAGTAGACAACAAAAGCAGTGTGGTAGGAGAGCCCTAAACTGGGACTAGGACTAGGCCTAAACTCATCATCAGAGTTCTTTCAGTTCATCTAGCTATGCTATTTGTGAGACATTGAGCTCTAACCTCTCTGGGGTATAGTTTCTCTATAAAAAAGTTGAATTAGATAGCCAAAGTTTCCTTACAGTTTTAGATCTATGAGCCTAGTAGACAATGTATAAATATATCCAAAGGAAAAAAAGATTATAATACTAACATATGTGTCAGTGCTGTATCTTTAGTATTAATGAATGAATGAATGAATTGGATGAAAAAATGTTTATTGTTTACTATATTATAAGAAGTAATAAGGTAAGTGACACAGTAAATTGAGGGCCCATCATGGAGTCAGTAAGACCTGAGTTCAAATCTGAACTCAGAAACCAGCTGTGTGCAAGTCACTTACCCCTCTTTGCCTTAAATGGCAAACCAGTCTTGTATCTTTGCCAAGAAAACCCCAAATGGGTTCATGAAGCATTAACAGGACTGGACCACAATAACATGCAGTGCATTAGGGAAAGGAATATAAAAGTCAAATAGGTTTTGCCCTCATTAAATGTATATTTTAATAAGAAAATCACACTTTAAGAAGCTTAATAGTCTAGGAGGGACTTTTGAATTTGGGAAGTCTGGAAGATGCTAAGTGGAGGCATCAGGTAGTGGATTGACACATCTCTTCCAAAAGCAGTGACAGTATTGATTACTGTGCATAGGATGTAATTCTTCAAAAAAGAAAATCTGTGTGAGATCTCTTTACTCTTGTGGCTCAGTTTTAAAGTATATTAGCTGTTGGCGTGAACTCAGAAATTTTAAATTACTGACTTGCAAGAGCCACATTATCAGTTTCCATTTGTATTACTTTCTATGCATTGCACATGGGCACTAAATAAATATTTGAATAAATGATGAGTTTTGTGTTATAGTTTATAGAGTTTTGTGTGTTTTAAGTCTTGCTTTTCATTGGTCTGCTACAAATTAGCTCATGAGCATCACCATGTGGGAAATCAATGTGGCATGTACCAGTGTGATCTTTTAGGAACAATTTATAAAATTTTATGGGAAGTATATTTGAAACACAGCAAGTCCCATCATCTTCAGCAGCTTAGGATCAAGGGTTAGAGATATGTGTAAGTTTGGATCCATATTTTCTTCTCCTGTATGAGCGTTAGTTTGCTGAGAAGCAGAGATAATGGTGTTTGCCTTCTTGTGAGTCTGGTTCTGGCCTCTTTCATCAATAAGTACACCTCCACATTCATATCTTCCTCAACCATAGCAATGTCATGAGTGAGTTGAAATCTTTGTAGATAGCTTTTTTATTTAAAGGCAATTCCTCAAGTAACTATTCTTAAACTTGATTTCATGCTGGAGCTTGAGGTATCCTGCTTTTATAAAGTGCTGTGTTACTAACCTGCCTGTTTAATATTATGCTAGGAAGTATAGAAGGATCAAAAAATATGTTATTCCCTACAGTCTGAATAGGGAGACAAGTAAAAACACAAAACAACATGAGAATGGTAATAGCATTCATATTAATACTTTAAGGTTTGCAAATCTCTTTACACATCCTGTCCTTTATGCTTGTTTCTCACAACAACCTTTGGAGGAAGAGGCTTTTATTACCCTCAATTTATACATGAGGGAGCTGAGACTTAGAGAGTGAGTTGCATAAATTCACACAGCTAGTAAGCATTTGATGCAAGATTCTGAGGTCTTCCCAGTTCCAATGCTTCACCTGTCACCTGGTTTAATATTATCTAACCTGGTTTTTAAATCACCCAACTTCCTGTTTTAATAAGCTGCTAAATGTAATGTACATATTAAGTTTACTAGCATTTAGGGAAAGGCAGACATCCATATAATCTGAATCTACATTTTTCCATATAAATATAAATAAAGCAATTCAAATTCCTGAGTACTTCCTTTTTCTAAAACATTGTTAGGTACTACATGGGAGAAATATCCTTTGCAATAATTTTTAAACACTGTACAACTAAAATATAGAAAATTATGTTTTACTATTTAGCTTAGTTGGCTAAAAAAGCCACAGGCACAGTTCAGTCATTGTATAAGTTAACTTGTTCACTGACTGCCGCTGTCAAAGGGAGAGTGAGCAAGACTGTAGTTAGATCAGTGCAAGCCTGTCACCATTGATGGAAAAAAGAGCTCAGCCTTGTGCTATTTAATATTTTTATCAATGCCTTGAGTGAAGGGATAGACAACACAAAGCTGGCAAAAATAGCTAACACATTGGGTGACAGTGTCTGTTTAGAAATGACAGACTAGAATGTTGGGCCAAATAAAAGAAGATGAAACTTAATGCAGATAAATGTAAAGTCTTAGACATGTTCAGAATTCAACTTCATAAGTTCAAATGAGGAAAGCACAGTTAGCAAGCAGTTTATCAGAAAAAAAATGAACATGGGAATGTTGGGTGGACTACAAAGTCTATATAACAATTATAATATAGCCATGTACTTGAGTTTAAATCCAGCCTCAGACACTTAACACACACACACACACACACACACACACACACACAAACTAGCTGTGTGACCTTGGGCGAGTCACTTAACCCCAATTGCCCTACCTCCCCTCTCCAAAAAAACAGAAAAAGAAAAAAGATGAAGTGATGCTGAGTGAAATGAACAGAACCAAGAGATTATTGTACACAGAAACAGCAACATTGTGCAATGACCAAACTTGATAGACTTAGCTCTTCTCAGGAGTGCAATTATCTATAGTGTCATTGTGATATTCACAGCACTTATTATGGCTATGAAGATGCTAGCATAATTCTGCATCACAAAGTATAACAGATTCTTCACATGGAAGACAGAACCAAAATATTTATTCAAAAGCCAGAAAGCCAAATCCATCATAGGAACAAAGAAATTCATACACAATGATAATGCAAGAAGCACTGACATCCCGAAGCCCTCCCCTTGCTAGGACCTTCCCAAAAACAAACACAGTTCACTGCCTGCTTCTTCTTTTTCCGTCAGCTCTAACTGCTTTGACCAGCTTCCTCTGGGCTCTGTCTGCTCCACCCTTCCTGCTCTACCTGCTTGGCAGGCTCCATCTACCACAGACTCATGTGTCTCAAACTTCCATGTGACTCAAGCAGGTCACATGGGTCTATTAAAGGATGGGAAAGATCTTCCCATTTACATTACCATTACATGATCTAGGACAATTCCAAAAGACTAAAGATGGAAAATGCCATCCACATCCAGAGACAGAATTATGGTGTCTGACTGCAGATGGAAGCATGCTATTTTCTCTCTTTCTGTTTTTTTTCTCTCTTGCAGTATGTCCTTTGATTCTGATTCTTCTTTACAACATGACTTGTATGGAAATATTTTTAAATATTTTAATATGATTGTACATATAAAGCCTATATTAAATGATATGCTGTCTTGGGGAGGGGGGAAAAGGAGGAAAGGGGAAAATTTAGAAATCAAAATCTTACAGAAGTGAATGTTAAAAACTTTTTTAAAAAGAAAAGAGGAAAAGAGAGAAAGGAAAAAAGTAGACACATAAAGAAGCCTGTTTCCAGATTGCTTTACTAAAGACTTTGAGGAATTTCTCCTCGGGTGTGATCTGCAACTTTCTGGTTGAATTGAATTTGTTCAGTTTCAGCGGTGGAGCTCATTCACTCTATATATTGCCTGGAATGTTTTATTCTGTGTAATTTCACTGAGAGCTGTTTGCTTTTGGCTTGCATAAAAGGATTTGTACCCTTTTCATTATTGTGATGGTCTTTGGAAACTAGCATTTGGTGGAGAGACAAGCCTTCAGAAATAACTTGGCTTATCCCTCAACTCTCTTCCCACCCCGTATTAAGAGATAGTGATCAGAAAAGTTACTTAAAGCTAAAACTTATTCCCCACAGAATAATAATATTTAAGGAGCCAAATATATATTATCCTAGTCCAATATCTCTTCTCAGAAGAGAGCAGAGAAGGCAGCCTTATGGCCCCACACTCCTTTCCCTCTCCTGGCAGGAATGAAAGTTTCCCTTGGAGAGGGGTGGGTGAGATTTTAGAGATGTCTTTTTATACTTCCTTGAAAGCTACATTTAGAGAAATCCTTTTGAACGTACATATAACCTACATGAACAATACTCATGCTACATTAAATTTAAAAGGATACTTTATCGAGTACAATTTGAAAATTATTCACTAAATTTACTTTTAAATGGCTCAATAAGCCACTGAACTTTATGGAATCCAACAATGTTTAGTCTTGGCCAATTAATGAGAATCAGAAAAAAAAAACATGAGACTAAGAGTTCATAGTATTAAAGTTAGTATGAACCACATTCATAATTTCAGTTCCATTTCCTTAGATACTTTATCATGAAGGCAGAAAGATATCCACCAACTCAAAGTGAGAACCTGAAAAGGCCTTAGCATAAAAGGGCCAGGATCTCCCATTACATCCTGAGCCATCTCCAGTCCTCTTGATGAGTATCTGGCCACTGGATCCAGAGGGCTCTGTAGGAGAAAGTGAGGCTGGTGTAGCCAAACTCCTTGAAAAGGTCTCCAATAAGTATCTCTACTTTCCTCAGTCTCTTTTTTAACCCTTTAAAATCTGGCTTCTCACCATATCATTCCACCAAAACTGCTCTCTAAAGTTACTAATGATCCCTAAGTTGCCAAATCCAATTGACTTCTCTCTATCCTTGGTTTCTTTGACCTCCTTGCAGTCTTTAACACTGTTCATCATCCTCTTCTCCTTGATACTTCTCAGTAGGTTTTCAAGACACCTGTCTCCTGTTTCTTATCCTACATATCTGACCATTCCTTCTCTTTCACTTTTCCTGGATCCTCTTCCAGATCATGACCTCTGACTAACTAGGGGTGCCCCTTAAGGGTTTGTCTTGGGTCTTCTCTTCTCCCTCTGTACTGCTTCACTTGGTTTTCTCATCAGCTCTCGTTGATTTAATTACCACCTCTATATTGATGATTCTCAGATCCACCTTTCTTGCCCCAAACTCTCTATTGAACTCCAGTTTCTATATTCAGCTGACTTCGAGACATTTCAAACTGTATGTCCAGTAGATATCTTAAACATGATGTGTCCAACATGGAACTAATTATCTTTCCTCATAAAAAAAACTATCCCATTCCTAATTTCCCTATTACTATAGAGGACAATGCTCCCAGTCCTTCAGCCTCACAACCTAGGAGTTATCCTGGATCCTTCACAATCTCCCCCCACACACACACAGTTTAGTAAAGTGCCTAGCATATAGTTGGTGCTTACCAAATGTTGCTTGCTTGCTTAAAGAAATAAAATTTGAGGTAAAAAAAGAAAAATCGCTGACTTTTCCTCCCTTCCCTTGAGAAAATAGTAGTGTCCCTGCTTGCCACCATTATCATTGGATATGTAAATAATCTTGCTCTTGCGTTTGAGAATTATATTGTACTGTTTATCTTGAATGCATAAAAATTGTAAAGAACTGATACTATAGATTGGTCTACATTTTTAAATAGCCTATTTCATGCTTTTAAGAAGTTACTTTGGAATGGTAAAGGCCACATAACAATATCTGAACATTTTAGATTAGACATTTTATTCACCACACTAGCAAAAGTAATAACCCAAATGTACACATTTTCTAATAAATTTTTGTAAGGCAGAGCAAAAAGGAGGAAAAGAGGAATTTTCTCCATTTTTTTATTCTGGACTTAACAAACACCCACTGAAATGAGCCTTTCATATTCACAGTAAAACAATTGCACATGGAACTATCAATCTTTGCTATTATAGTTTGCTTTCCTTTTCAAGTATATAATTAATTCAACATATTCCTTTCAACAAGCTAGCCTTCTTGTCTGT
Organism: Pseudocheirus occidentalis; assembly: GCA_028646575.1. Lineage (NCBI taxonomy): Eukaryota > Metazoa > Chordata > Mammalia > Diprotodontia > Pseudocheiridae > Pseudocheirus > Pseudocheirus occidentalis. The sequence goes on along the minus strand of CM053597.1, from coordinate 96,821,654 downwards.
GATTCCTTCTGTTCTCCTACATTCATTTCAAAATTTTGTTTCAGTGACCCTTTTGTCTTTTTCTTTTTGTCTCTCTTTGTACATGGGGGAAGAGGTTGGGAAGGGGAAGGGACAACTCTCTAGTTCCTTTCTCTCTTCATGCTTCTCTCTCCATATACATTCCTCCCATCCAAACTAAATTTTTTAAAAAAAGTAATTTATATCTAACAAAACAAATCACCACATTGAATTTGTCCAAAAATGTATGTCTCATTCTACCACTTGAATCTATCATTTCTTTTTGAGGAGATGAGTGGTATGCTTTATAACCAGTTCTTTGGAATTATGATTCATCAATAGTTGGATCACAGTTTTCCAAGCCAAGAGAAGAGTTTCTATTTCTTTTTCCTCTCTGTGTAACCCAGTTTTCACCAGAGCCTGGCATGTTTTTTGCATGCTACTACATATGCGGAGGGAGACATAACTTTTGATTGTCAGAGAGAACAGTGACGAGGATTATGTGTAACTGCATAAATGATGTACTGAGTTGATGCCAGGGAATAGAAAGAGAAAATTTTGGAACCAAAAACATCCATAGGAAGCCAACTCTATCATAACTTGCTTAAAATTTTAGGAGCTGTTGGAATGGGCCTCCTTTAGGTGAGATTTTTTTTCCTCTCCTGGTGTAAACTGAGAATTTAGCTTGCTCCCAGATAAAGAACTAATTTATCTTCTGTATTTTTTTTTTAGTATAACCTAATCTGTGTAGCTTTTCTAACTCTTTTTGCTCTTTGCTTGGAGGAATGGGTTTGCTTACTCTTCACCATTTGCAGTTGTCTTTTATGTGATCAGCATTTCATGGAAGGCACTAAAACTGGCAAGTGTAGCTTTCCTTCAGGACCCACAATTGTGCCCCTAGACCAGAGTTATTTCAAAAGTGGAAGATAATTGAATTCTATCTTGATATCCCTATCAGTGGAGTTCCTGGGACCTGCCATATCTCTCCTCCTTCCCTCCAAACCCCAAGTATTTTGTGGTATAGGCATTATTCATGGCTCTCTTCTCTTATACACAGAGGCAGGCCAGACCTCAAATATAACTATCTATATCACTCACAAGCCACATCTATACATTTAGCCAACCTATGAGGGCACATTATATTACACTTGCCCCTCCTAAGCCTTCATATACGTGGTTATATACATCCAGAATTTCCCTAGAGTGAATTTAAGTATCTTTGATTGACGCTAAAGCTCCACAAGGGCAGTGAGGTGGCACAGTGGATGGAGTTCCACACCTGAGGTCAGGGAGACTCTTCTTTCTATGTTCAAATCTATTCTCAGACACTTACTAGCTGTGTGACCCTAGGCAAATCACTTAACCCTCTTTGCCTCAATTTCCCCACCTGTAAAACGTGCTAAAGAAGGAAGTAGCAAACCACTCCAGTATTTTTGCCAAGAAAATACCAAATAGGGTCACAAAGAGTCAGACACAAGCGAAGCAACTGACTATCACCACCACCGCCACCAACAAAGCTGTACCACATTCTTCCAAACCAATCGAAATTCCTAGGCCCAACACCAACTAGGCAAATTCAGAAATGGCCATCAAAACCATATGTCCACATCACTGGAAGAAAGCATAGAGATTATTTAGTCTAATCTCATTTTAAAGATGAGAAACTGAGGTTCACAGAGGTTAAGGTTTTTGCCCAAAATAAGGTCTTCAAACCAAGGTCTCCTGATTCTCAGTGGAGTGTTTTCCCCCTACCTATATCTTTAAAGTTATTTGGAATCCAGAATTGCCTCTTAAGTAAAAGACGAATAATTGTTTGCCTTACTGATTTCTAGTGAGAATAGGATTTCTTTCATCTTTCTGTACTTGCAAATTTATCTCTAGAGCCCTCATTACTTCTTTCTAACTGCAAGTAACTCCTGTCCCTGTTACTTTGTATTTTTCTTTTTTTTTTTCTTTTTGCTGTTTGGAAGAGAGAAGGTAGGGCAGTTGGGGTTAAGTGACTTACCCAAGGTCACACGGCCAATTTGTGTGTGTGTGTGTGTGTGTGTGTGTGTGTGTGTGTGTGTGTGTGTGTGTGTGAAGTATCTGAGGCCAGATTTGACCTCAGGTTCTCCTGAATCCAGGGACTTCACTGCGCCACCTAGCCTTGTTACTTTTTCCACACAAATTTTGTCACCTATCTCTAACTCCTTACTCATTTTTCTGAGTTTACCTCCACTTTCTCTCTTTTCTTTCTTGGCTTCTAGGGATCAGTACAAATGTCAAGAGGGGAAAATGCAATGGCAATTAGGCACATCATGGATGTGTTAGTCAGAAGCCACTGGCTTCTTAGTTTCCCAGGCTTCCTTCAGGTTTCAGCTTAAATTCCACTTTCTTCAGGAGGTATTTCTCCTTCTTCCCTACTGCTAGTGTCTTCTGCTCTGAGAATTCTATTTGCTTTGTAGATGTCTTGGATGCAACCAGGTATTTACCTGCTGACTTCCCCAAAACAACATGAGCCCCTCAAGGCTCAAGGACAGTTTTTGCTTGGCAGGCATATAATAGTACTTAATAAATTCTTGTTGGCTAATTGATTAAAGGGGTTATTTTTCTCATGTCTCTATTTGTCCAAAACCCTAATCTGTCTGTCTCTTGCCAGCATAATTAGTAAAATTTCACAAGTAATTGAACATTTATTTTGCTTATCATAACTATGTACCTATTCTAGTCACTTCTGTCCTTATGGTCATATACTTTGATTATCAATGACACTGTCATTGAGTTTTCGGGTAGCGTTTTTTTTGTAAACTCCAGAATTATGTCAGCTTTTAAAAGTTTTATTTGGATTAAAAACATTCCTGCACATCTTGTTTTTATAAAAATTAGAAAATTAACAGTACAGACACATTGATTTTTTAAAATCTTTCCTTAGGAGACACCTAAAAGCACTTTAATCCCTTGGATTTATTAACAAAACAAATTATGATTTATGCCAGCAGGGGAATTCTGCATAAGCAATGAATAATGATATATAAATGAAAGGAAGCAATTTTAACAGAAATAAATAACATGAGACAGGAACAATTTTTTTTAGAAAAAGAAATGAACCAAGTAGGTAAGGCAGAAAAGTCAAGCCAATGCCAAAACAATTCATTATTATTTTCTATGCCTCTTAAGCAGCATGAAAAAGCTGCACCAAAGCCGGTAATTAGTGTGATAAGTGTACTAAGTTATAATTTTTTTTAAACTGAGGGAAGGCAGTCTCTGTATAAAACTTTAAATGCAAAATATTCAACTTTAGGATAAATCAAAATAATTTTCTTGCTATTAGTAGTAGACTTTATAAACTTGAATAGTTGTTGCTACTAGGATCATGACTCTAGCAATAAAAAGGGACCTTAGAAGCTGTCTGGTGTAATCCTGTCATTTTATATAATACCCCCGAAAAAGATAGATCAATTATGTAAAAATCATGAAGGACAACCAGTTAGGCTCTGTGTTTTATTGGTGTCCATACAGCCTTAAAACAATGCAAGGAAAATCCTAGTAAAATTCCTCCCCTTACTCCCCTACCCTACCATGGTAAATTTATGGGAAAACACGGTCAGGAGGCACAAAGAATGTGAAGACACTGAAGAGTTGTGATATGTATCTGTGTCTGGGAGGGTCTGTCCTCACTGACAATAATTATAGCTAGCATTTCTTATTCTTATTATTGTTATTATATTTATTACTCATATGTTCTTCAAGATTTATATATAATAACATATGTAATAATATGATGTAATACATATAATAAATAATATAATAAAATATATTATCTCATTTGATCTTCCCAACAACCCTATGAAGTAGGTGCTATTATTATCCCCCGTTTACAGATAAGAAACTAGGTTAAGTGATTTGCCCAAGGTCACACAGTTATCAAGTGTTTTTGGTGGGATTTAAACTCAGATCTTCTTAACTCCAAGTCTGGTGCTTTTAGTGAGTATATCACCTAGCTGTCTCCATTGAGGGGATGGTAGATCCATTGGAATATTAGAGTATTGGAGAATGCATAAACATAAGATTCATTAGGTGCATATTTATCATTAGAGAATTAAACATGGAAGAGGCAAATTAATCTGCATATCTTTCACTGTTTTCTCTCTCACTCTTTAGCATTTTCCACTCAAACTTTTCAAGCTTACATCGCAAACGTATGAAATCTTAATATAATTAACATGTTGGACGAGGAAGAGCTTTAGTAGTATCTCTGCCTGGTTCTTGATGCCTTCCGCTAAGTAAATACACGATTAAGTTTGTCTGGGTGGGGGCGGCTAGGTGGCGCAGTGAATAGAGCACCGGCCCTGGAGTCAGGAGTACCTGAGTTCAAATCCGGCCTCAGACACTTAACACCGTGTGACCTTGGGCAAGTCGCTTAACCCCAACTGCCCTCCAAAAAGCAAAAAAAAAAAAAAAAAGTTTGTCTGCGTGCAACTGACAAGCCCCCAGACACAACCACTAAGACCTCATGCCGTCAATGAATAGAAGTTCTGCTTATTGATGATAATAACCTAACTGCTGTCAGGAACCCAAAAAGGGTTTATCAGTTTCACCTAGAACAGCTAAGATTGAGAGGGTCTCAAAGAAGCTATTTCTCCATTTCATTATGGAATGACATAAGGAAAGCAGTGTTGTATGAAATTTAATCAAGTAGTGGTGTATAATATGGACTGAAGCAGAAAAAGGTTGAAGAGCAGAAGCCTAACTATAGAATCAAAGCAGATCTGCACAACCTGAGGCCTGCCAAAGGATTTCATTCAACTGAACTGATGCACCAAATGGGCTGTCCAAAATCCTTTGGTGGGCGACACGTTGTATAGGCCCCTAATTAAAAGTCTGACATGCTGACGTCTTAAAGTAGTCTAATGGTTGTAGAAATAGGAAGCATGGAATACAAGCACTACTAGATAGCAAGAACTGGCAAACTTCTGACAGATTCAATTCATAGACAGCTCAAAATTTTTCACTTTAAAAGACTACAAGGATAGATTTGACAAGAGCTGCTTTGATTTAATATACACATTCCTCATCCCTTAAATATCAAGTGTTATTGTAAATTGTAAAAGTTGGGTGATTCGATCTTAACAGGTAACTACTCTGGTCCAAAGTGTCACAGGTACCAAGGCTCCTTAAGAGTCTACCCATTATGGTGAACCTTTAATAAACTTTGCTTTACTTTGGCTGAGAGAAGACTTGAGTCGAATTCATTCGGCAAAACCTGTTGTGTTGCTATTTTGTGGTCTCGTGCACTGTTCCCTCAACTTAATAAATTTTACACATTCTCTTATAATAGATTGTTTTTTTCTGGGCTTCTTGTTGTTGTTTTCAGTTTCTTTGCTGTTATACTCTGTGAAGTGAGACCATGATTTATTGAGTTCTACAAGAAATTACATATAACATCTCTGAGATTTTCTTAGTTTGAGTGGAACCTTTATAATTTATTTTGATTTACCCCTTGCAAGAATCCTCAATGGGAGGTACTCCAATAGCTCATGCATAAGAAATCTTTCTTCCTATCTGCAGTATAAGGAAGAATTCTGAATAATGGAAAACTGATTAGCAGTCTTTACTCTTTTTACTTCAGTCTTTTTTTTTAACTTTGACTTGGCTTTTGGAAATATTTGTTTTAGGTTAGATATTTATTTTTTGAGGAACTATTTCCTAAATCTACCTAAACTCACACCTAGTAATCAATGACTGTGGAATCTGGATATGCATAGCTGTGGTCACAGTTCTTAAAATATAGTAAGCACTTGAAAAATTCTTTTTCATCCTGTTCTGTCTCTACACACACACAGAAGCAGTGCTCCATTATTACACAGTAAAGACCAAAATAAGAGGCATATTCCTTCTGCTTACTTTGTTTGAAAGCTTATAGGAAAAGAAATTCCTCTGGTTCAATAAACAAGGATGTAGGCTATAATTGATTATAATTGATCAGATTGTATATTTCTGTTAATTTATTAGGAAATATCAGGACATACTCCTTCATTGCCTTCAACCCAGGATGAGAATTTATAAGAGAAGGAATTCAGTGGGAGGCTGACAATCCAATGAAGGTTTGATATGGTGTATCACCTAACATCTCCATAGACTACAGAAAGGTATAGTCATTATTACAGTCTCACTACAGTCAAATAGTAAGAATCATGGAGTTTGTCATGGCAAAATCATGAGCCAGAATTCAGAACCAAGGCATAATCATGGATCAATCAGGATCAGACAATTCTAGTGTTAAATTCTAGGCTCTTTAATTATTAAGACTTCCAAGGAGGAAAATGCCAAATAACAATTGCAGGCTGAGACAGGAGACCATTGAAATCTAGAACAAGTATCAGGCAAAAACAACTTGGAAAGATTCATATTAGCATCAAAATATATTATGAATATAAACTTACATATGAATATAAATATACATTCCAACTCAGTTTATCAATGAGTGAGTATAAGCTAATCCACTTGTTATTGTTTAGTTCTGTCTAACTCTTCATGATCCCATTTGCGATTTTCCTGGCAAAGGTACTAGAGTCATTTGAGCTCAGATTTGAACTCAGGAAGATGAATCTTCCTGACACTAGGCCCAGCGCTGTCTTCACTGAACTACCTAGCTGCCAGATCAGAAGCAGCTCAGTGTAAGAGAAGTTAAAATTACTCTCTCGGAGCAGCTAGGTGGCACAGTGAATAGAGCACCAGCCCTGAAGTCAGGAGTACCTGAGTTCAAATCCGGCCTCAGACACTTAACACAAAAAACTAGCCGTGTGACCTTGGGCAAGTCACTTAACCCCAACTGCCCGCCAAAAAAAAAAAGGCAAAAAAAAAAAGATTACTCTCTCCATCTCTGAGGTACCACCTCTTACCCATCAGATTGACTAAGATGACATGAAAAAAGGAAAATGACAAACATTATAGGACCATGGAAAAACTGGTACCCTAGTACACTTTTGGTAGAGCTATAAATTGGTCCAGGCCTTCTCAAAAGCAAATAAAACTATGCCTATAAAATTATTAATCCGTATATATCCTTTGATTCAGAAATACCACTAGGCCTATGCCTCAAGAATATCAAAGAAAGAGGACAATACAGGTTTAACAATATTTATGGTAACTTCTTTTGTAGTGGCAAAGAATTAGAAACTCAAGGAGGGTGCCCATTAATTGTAGAATGGCTGAACAAATGATTGTATGTGAATGTGATGGAATATAATTGTGCTATAAGAAATGATCAACAAGATAGTTTCATAAAACCTTGGGAAGACTTGTATAAACTGATGCAAAGTGAAGTGAAAAGAACAATTTATACAATAACAAAAAAATTGTAAAGTTAATGAACTTGGATAGACTTAGTAACTCTGATCAACACAATGACCAATCACAGTTCCAAAGAACCCATGGCAAATTATACTATTCCCCACCAGATAAAGAACTAAGGGACTCAGTATAAATTGAAAGAGATTTTCTTTTCTTTCCTTTTTTGGACATAGTTAATATGGTAAATTTTGTTTTGCATGACTATACATATTTGTAATAAGTTTTGTTTTTCTTGCCATCACAATAGATTGAAAGAGATGAGGAAGGTAGGAGAGAATTTAGAACAGAAAATGAAATAAAATTATTTTTTTTAAAAGAATTCAATCAATTGACTATCATTTATTAAAAGCCTACCATGTGCCAGTCACAACAATTTTCAATCTTTTACATGTCTTAGTGTTAGGGGTCTTTGCACTTTATCTAGTCTAAGGTCTCAACTAATACAGGAATATTCTGCAACATTCCTGACAAACTCCTCCTTGAACACTTCTAAAGAAAGTAACTCAACAAAGCAACCCATGCCATTGTTGGATGGCTCTAATTGCTAGAAAATGCTTCCTTATTCCTAGCTAAAATGGGCTTCCCTTTACTTTCATTCCTTAGTTCTAAGATACCTACTTGTACAATATAGAGTAACTTTATTTTTCTTTCATGTATTTCAAATATTTGAAGATAACCAAGTCTTCTCTTTTCTGGACTAAACACTACCATCTCCTTCAATTATTCCTCATATGACATGATTTCCAGACTTGTTACCCTTTAGATTGCCTTCCTTAAGACAAATTCTGGTTGTTAATGTCTCCCTTAAAATTTGGTTCCAAAAGCCAAATATAGTACTCAAGATGCAAGATATAGGTAAGCTGAAGAATATGCATAGGTTAACTCTAAAAACACATCAGATTTTTGTTATTTGTAATAATGATTTCCATTTATATGACCTTTCATGATTTATAGAGAACTTTCACACAACAATCCTGGCAACTGTGAGCCCATTTTACAAATAAGGAAATTGAGGCTAAGCGAATTAACTTGCTTGTGGCTACACATCTAATAAGCAGGAGAGCCTGAACTTGAGTCCAGGTTCAAAAGAAATCCTCCTCATACTAGGTTTGAAATTACTGTCAACTAAAACTCTTAAGTCTTGGGGTGGCTAGGTGGTGCAATGAATAGAACACCGGCCCTGGAGTCAGGAGTACCTGAGTTCAAATCCGGCCTCAGACACTTAACACACACACACACACACACACACACACACACACTCACACACACACACACACACAAAACTTGCCATGTGACCTTGGGCAAGTCACTTAACCCCAACTGCCCTCAAAAAACAAAAACAAAAACTCTTAAGTCTTAATGACATGATATCCTATAGGGTATGCCCATGCCTTCTCCATCTTCTTAGAGCCCAGGTAATTTAAAAAGAAATGCATGGAACTTTACATTTATCCTTATTAAATTTCATCATATTTTTTGAGTCTACTGTTAACAATATATCCAAAAGCTTTCTTCAATTTTGATGCTATCAACCAACATACTAACTGTCTCTCCTCTTTTTATGTCATTCATTAATTCAAGAATTATGCTTGCTAAATCATTAGCCCAGCCAAATGAAAGCCTTTGTTAAAAATTTTCTACAATTAAATACATTTATAGGACTGGATTGGAAGACAGTATATAACATAAATGAGAATTGTGTAAAACTGATCAATAAATAAATTAAAAGATATTGAAAAATCATTTTTATTGCACATGCCCTAGCATAGTGTAAGTGCATTAACATAAACAAATTTAAACATTATTGTTATGAATAATGCTCAGGAATCATAATAAAAATGCTTTCCATAGTCATATGCAGAAATTTATTTTAGAAGTGAATCCCATTAGTTCTGCAGGAACAAATTTGTTTGTACAGTAGAAGTCCTATATCAGATAGACATTGAGAAATGAAACTTGGCTTAATTAAGTTTCTATAACTGGAGCTGATCATTTTTGTTTTGTTCTCAAATGGTGAGCTCTTAAATAGTTCAACCCACTTTGAAGTTAACACTTTATTAAGATGAATAGGGGAAATTCACACCTCTCTTGGTGTTAAATTGTTCCAGGCTGTCTGGCTTCCCAGCAGTTTATAAGACAGCGGTGCATTGATTTATAGCAGTAAGGCTATCTTGGCAACCAGAAGGGCTAGATATTTTATTATTTGTTAACTGAAATCTTAGATTCTGCAACACAGCACAAATCTGTGATGAAAAGAGCCTTCCTTCATACTCTCTGGTCTTCATATACATAGTTCATGTGAAGGCTTAAGTAAATGATCTAATAAAGAAGATGTCCTTAAAGTAGATGAGGTCAGATTCACTCCTGGTGTCTATGACTGTCTGACATCACTTGCTGAGCTCCAAGGCACTCCTGCCTGCAGCAGTATGTGTTGTTGGTATACACCAGCATCACAGAAATGGTTTCATATTATTATATTACAAAGAATTTCTAGCAAATTATAAATCCTTTGGGATTATAAAAAATATTACTCTTGTTTTATTCGGTTATATTGTTTATCAAAAGTGTGAAATAAAAATTGTTTTAGGACATATTTTACTTTTAAATTCCAGATATAAGGGAGAAAAGGAAGGGAGGAGGGAAGCAGGAAAAGAGGGAAAGAAAGAGGATCAGCTCCAGCACCATCTTCTACGAGAGGCTTCCTCTGGTCCCCTTGGATTTCTTGTATTTGTACCCTCAGCTTCTGGTATTGTGCCAAGGCAGGAGTGGAGAACCTGCTCCTTTGAGGCCACATGTGGCCTTCTAGGTCCTTAGGTGTGGCCTTGTGACTGAGTTCAAGTTATACAGAACAAATCCTTTTATTACGGGGATTTGTTCTATGAAGTTTGGATTCAGTCATAGGACTTCACTTGGGGACCTAGAGGGCCACATGTGGCCTTGAGGCGGAAGGTTCCCCACCCCTGTCCATATAGCTTAGTAGGCACTTAATATCTGCTTATTGACTGATGATAAGTCTTTATCTTAGATGAAGATGCAACATGCCAAAAGTTCATTGTAAGTTAATTGTGTGCAACTCCTAAAAAATAATGTGTTGTCTGTATGTGGTTGTTAACTTCCTAGACTTGTCTCAGAGTGGTATAACCTTGTATGGTTAAAAAGTTGTTAACAGTACTTCACAGAATTGCTCTATCCTTTAAGCCAGACCTTCAAAGACCATACCTGGGAGGAGCTAAGCCCCTTCCCTAGGTATTGCCTCAGAAAATGCAGCCACATCTTTACCTTGGCCATTCACCACCCCAAGTCAGGACAAATAGCTCATTCCCAGGCTTTGCCCTCTTCCCTATTTTCACTTGTTGTGAGAATTGTAATGCAATCTACGTGATATAATTACCTCTGGAAATGGCCATGTCACTTGACTGCCCTGTTATCCCTCTCACCAGCTCTGTGACTTCCCAGACCATAACTCCTTTCCCTTGCTTCTACTCCACTATAAATAGAATATAGGTTTCTTGAGGAAAGGAACTCTTTTGCTATCAGATTTGTATGCCCAGTGCTTATCATCTTGCTGGGTATGTTAGGGAAGAGATAAGGGATGTGTACCAAGCACTGTGCTAAGGCTTTACAAATATCTCATTTGACCTTCACAACAACACTGCAATGTAGAAGGTTCTTCTCATTTTACAGTTGAAGAAGCTGAGGTATGCAGGTTAAATGACTTATCCAGGGTCACAGAGCTAGTAAGTGATGCTGAATTTGAACTCAGGTCTTCCTGGCTCCAGACCCAATGTTACTAGTTAGTCACCTAGCTGGCCGTAGCTTCCACGTAGTAAACACTTTTTCATTTATTCATTCATACTTAAACTTAATTAAAATATTTATTAGACATACATTATGTGTAGTGTACTGCTCTTATTGCTGGGTGAGAGCACACCATAATACTATCAAAGCCAGTAGTGGTAATGATAATATTTTAGCCAAAAGTCTCTATAGGAAAACATCTTTCCTGTTTATTTCAAAAATACTTTTATTCACATCTCTACCATCTTTGAATTTCTGAAAATCCTAAAGCCTTGAAATAGTCAAATAGAATAATAGTGAATACTTTTCTTATTATTTATGCATGTATGGTTCTCAAATGGTTTAAAGCTAGATCCTGTCCCCTTTCCTCGAACAAACTCCCTTTTAATCCTTGAAATCCCTTCTTAAAAGTTTAGAACACAGTTCTTTTACAAAGCTTCCCAGCATTGATTTTCTTCAGACCCTCACTGCCCCCCTGCCTTTGCTCCGGATCTTTTATCTGGCACATTGTACACATTTGAGGTAGATTTGAAACCCCCCAGGAGCTTTGTCTTTTATTTGCTTGTAAAGTGTCATGTACACCTAAGACTGCTTATAAATAAATCATTATCATCATCTTGGGATGAAAATAAAAACATTCGAATGTCAACCTTTTGAACCAGCTCTCTTTCTCTGTATGTGCCTCAGAGACTTATTCATATAAAATTTAAGAAAACCTCTCAACAATTACTGTATTCAAACAAAGAAATTAAACTAATATATCACCTTGAATTTGTGCAATTTTTTTCCCCTAAGAAATAAAAACACACCCATCTCATTTTTTGGAGTACTCTATCCTTGAGTGTATGTGTTTCAGTCAAATATTTTTAAATGGATAGGTATTCATGAATTTCATTAGTTAGAGTTAATCTTTTTCTAGTCAAGAATAACCTCCTCTATGATTGGAAGTATCAATAAAATAATAATAACTCATATTGCATAGAGTTTTGTTGTTAACAAAATACTCTCCCTATAAAGTCTGATGTAGGTAGTACATGCATTATCCTGATATTACAGATGAGAAAACTGAGGGAGTGAAAGTTTAATCAACTTACTCATAGTCACATAGTAAGTAAATGCCATATCTGGGATTCTAATCCAGGTCTCCTTTTTCTGAGTATTCTTTCCACTACATCTTTCTGTCTCTGAGGGGAAACAAATTGACCAAACATGATTTACTGCTGCCGGTTCCAAGATCTATGGAAATTCAAATACATATTATTCATTGATAGGCAATACTAACTGAAAGGAAGCCCAAGAACTTCAATCCAATTGAATGATTAACACTAATAGCAAAAGTGAAAATAGGACCTTGAGGACCTGCTTGGTTGGTCTTCCTGCCTTAGGTCTCACCCTCCTCCAATCCATCCTCCACTAAGCTGTCGAATCGATCTTCCTAAAGTCCAGGCCAGACTATATTACCTTCACTCCCCCATTCTGTAAATTCCAGTGGCTGATTGCCTCCAGGAACAAATAGAAAGTCTTTTGTCTGACTTATAAAGTCCTTAATAACCTGGATGTTTCTTATCTTTCCATTCTTCTTATACTTTATTCCTCTCCTCATACTCTGCAATTCAGTGACCTATCCCCCTTGCTATCCCTAGTATGTGACGCTAACTCTAATTTGTCCCATGTATATCTTGTTTATATGTAGTTGTTTTATGTTGTCTGCCCGGTTAGATGGTGAGCTCCCTGAGAGCAATAATTGTTTTTCACTTTTTTTTTTAGCAAAGTGCTTAGCACAGTGCCTCGTACACAGTAGGTGTTTAATAAACACTCATTGACTGACTGAACCAATTTGTCCACTCATATCACCTGTTGCAGACATCGTCCGGCATCATGTTTACTATTGAGCTATAATGCATTTGTTATTTGTGTGTGTATGTGTGTATATGTGTGTGTGTGTGTGTAACATTACCATTACTGTATATTTATGACCTAACAGCACACTCATCATAATTGTCCCTTTAAATTATATAAAGGATCAGAAATCTTTCCACCTCCTTCTTTACTGCTTCCACCTTTGCTATTGCCAGGAAAAGAGGGAAAGAGCCTGTTGTTCAATTAGATGATAGCTCTACAACCAAACTGGAACCATATGGACTCTACTACTATCTGAAATATTCCTGACAGGAAGTTATTTCTCTTGCCATTTGATAAGTTGTGAAATATAAGCTTTCTCACACAAGCTGACATTGTCATCTATTATATTGTTATATGCTTGTTGAAAATGATTCTCTGTTTTACCTGATTTTGTATCTTCAGGTCTTAGAATAGTACCTTGCACATAGTAGGTACATTTTTTTGGTTTGGTTTTAAGCCATATTATAATGGCACTTCTCAGTGATACCATTTTCTGTAGATTATGTTCATTAGATTAAAGGACCAATGATAAGTATACTTATAAATACCCAAGCAACTACTACATTATATATAATCATAGGATTTTAGACTTGGAAAGGACATTGGAGATCATAATTTTTTTTCCAGATGAAGACAGGTCCATAGAGGTTAAGTAATGTGTCCCGAGTCACACAGCTAGTAAAACAGTTAAGCTGTAACGCTTACCCAGGTCCTGCAAAGCCAAGAGTCTAATAATCTTTATACTGTATTTCCTCAGTTTGAGTTCTATAAATCAGATCATGGGAAGACGGAGAACATGGTGCCCAATGAGAGATATTAGAGGAAGAAAGACTGTGAAGGATCACTTTGCAAAGTTTTGTTTTAGTGACCCAGAAGTTAAATATCTGAGACCTCTAGAAATTGCTTTTCTGGGTTATAATGTTGAAATACTTGGAGCTACAGTGGTATAGCTGCTAGCAGCTAGGAGGTGGCACCATAGTGCATAGAGTGGCAGGTCTGGCTTCTGGAAGACTCATCTTCCTGAGTTCAAATCTAACCTCAGACACTAGCTGTGTGACCTTGGGCAAGCCACTTAACCCCGTTGCCCTCAGTTTCCTCATCTGTAAAATGAATTGGAAAAGAAAATGACAAACCATTCCAATATCTTTGCCAAGGAAACCTCAGGTGGGAGTCACAAATTGTTGGACATAAGTAAGAAATCCTGCATAACAGCTATAGTCTAGTGTTTGGCATCCTTGCTAAGTTGTGAAAACATGGCTTTATCCAAGATAAAATGGGAATTAGAGATGCTATTTTGACTATAATTTTATTTATCTTAGTGCTACTTTTAAATTTTGTTCAATATTATGTTTTATAAATAGAAGAAGTAAAAGATTCACTTAGAGATTACCATTTGTTTTTCAGTTATGCCGAATAAAAAAATCCCTCAGCGGAATCTTCTGGTTCCAATGAGATATCTTGGCTTCCTCATTTAATGCACTAATTATCCCCTCCTTGCAGTGCAGTGTTAAGCTAATTAGCTCGACACCATCATCCAGTTGTCAAATCAGCAAGTAGTTCAATTAATCTTATCTTTGCCACCCAATACCCTCCCACAAAAGTGAACAATGGCTGGGTGTTTCATTTCATCAATCTTGTGTCACAGTAACTGCTCTACACTGAACTGTTTCTGAGTTTGGAGGATGCAGAATTCTGTTTTTGAAAATTGCCTTGCTGACCAAAACCAATCGTGACCATATATATTTCTTTAACTAATGAATTGTACTTACTGGGTGGGAATGTGGATACTTACATTAATTTTCAGTATCACAGAAGATGTCATATTATTTTTGCATGTTTCAATTAAAAGAGAGATAATAACAATTTCCTGCAAGACTTGGAATTAAATTCTGGACATTTACACAGTATAATTAAAATGCTTCATGTTAGGGGCGGCTAGGTGGCGCAGTGGATAGAGCACCGGCCCTGGAGTCAGGAGTACCTGAGTTCAAATCCGGCCTCAGACGCTTAACACACACACAAAAAACTAGCCGTGTGACCTTGGGCAAGTCACTTAACCCCAACTGTCCTCCAAAAAAAAAATGCTTCATGTTGTTTTGAAATTACAAAGGATCACAAATTTAAGATCTGAAAGTGACTCTAGAAGTCATTAAGTTCAACTCTCATTTTACAAAATAGAAAACTGAAGCCCAGAGAGTTGTGACTCACCCAGGGTCACCCAGCCATATGAGGAAGAATTATAAATTCATGTTTTCCTGACCCCAAGGCCAGTGCCCTATCCCCTGGTTTTGTGACATAGATGCATCTGGGAAAAGATCATTGGACTAGGAATCTGGAGACCCAGATTCTACTTTCAGCTCTCTTACTGACTAGTTGAGGGAACTTGTAACAGGCTCTTGGGACCTCAGAAAATCTGGATTCAAATTCATCTCTGTTACTTTCAAACACTGTATATGCCATCAAGTCAATCAACTTCTCAGATTCTCTTTTCTCATCTGTAAAATAGTCATGATGATATTTGTATTACATATCCCTGAGAGTTGTGAAATTCTAATGGAATGATTCTGTGTTCTCTGTTCAAGAGGAGGGGAAGGGAAGGAACAAGCATCTATTAAGTGCCCACTATGAACTAGGCACTATGCATATTTTACAAATATTACATTATTATAAAGCACTATATAAATATATGTAGTTATTCCCATTATCATCATTAATATTATTCAAATAAGAAGCTCAGATAAGAAGTTGTGGGGTTGTATGATCTCCAAGGTCTCTTCCAACCCTAGCATTCTATGAACTGTGAACATTTTACTGACCAATTAAAATTCAAAAGTTACTTAGATGCTATAAGACATTGAAGTAATACAGTTCTGATTTTTTCTGGGAGCATTAAGAACTGAAATTACATTTATTAGAATGATTTTATTTTACCTTTACCTTCACCTCCTGTATAATAATAGTTCAGTAGAATGTTTGTTTGAGTAGGCTGATATAAAAGATCCAAGTACTATTTCATATCATAAATAAATTAGAGCCAAACCTTACAATAATACTTTAAAATTTGCAAGATATTTTACAAATGGTATGTCACTTAATTCTTACAGCTACAGATAAGCCATTTTACAGATAAGGGTCTGATTCAGAGGTTGAGTGACTTGCTTGTTACTGAGGATTTTTTTTAGTAATGCCCAACTCCTTATGATTCCATTTGGCATTTTTTTGGCAGAGATACTGGAGTGGTTCTTGATGTCTCATAGAGTCATTAGTTTCTACTTGCTCAATTCTAACTTTTAAGGTATGATTTTCCCAGATTAACTTTTGCACTTTCTTTTCCATTTGGTCAATTATACTCTTTAAGAAGCTGTTTTCTTCAGTAGATTTTTGTATCTCCTTTTCCATTTGGACTATTGTACTTTTTTTTTTACAACAGTTTCCTAAACTGTTAACTCTTTTTTCATAATTTTCATGTATCACTTTAATTTTTTTTCCAAATCTTTCTTCTACCTCTCGTATGTGATTTTTAAGCTCCTTTTTGAGTTCTTCCATGAGATCTTTCTGGGCTTGAGACCACTTTCCATTTTTCTTTAGGGCTTTGCAGTTAGATGATTTGACATTGTTGTCCTATTTTGAGTTTGTGTCTTGGTCTTCCCTGTCACCATAATAACTTTCTATGGTCAGATTTTTTTGCTTGCTTTCTGCTCACCTCCTCCCCACCTTTTTGGGGGCCTTCTTCCTTTTTTTAAAAAAATTTGAGTTCTGCTCCCAAGGTGGAAGGTACACTGTGTCAGGTTTCTTGTGCAGTGACTGCAGGCCCTGGCTATTTACCTGGTGCAGCAGTGATGTTGCCCTGAGGCCCCAGGGGTTCATCATGTCTGGTGCTGCACTGTGGGGGTGAGTTGACAGTTGGCTGGAGCTGCTGGTATCTGGAGTCCTAGTGGTTTTGTCTGGTGTGTGCTGAGTCCTTGTGGACTGCCTTTTTCTGCCTTTTCCAGTGGCTACACTAAAGCCAATGAGACGTGGTCTCTGCAGGCTGCCTGTTTCCCTAGGGTTATGCTGAATCTCGGCTGACCAGTGCTGGCTGGCGGCTGCTTGTTTGCTTTGGCACCTATAGGGTAGGTGTCTACCTGTTTGCCCAATGCTGTGCTGAAACACTTGGAAGTCCCAGGCTGCAGGCTGCCTATTTACCCAGGGCTAGGCTACACTGAAGCATGTAGTGATTCTCAGAGCTGGTGTCTGTCAGTTTTTCTCTGGCTTTGCTAAGGCACACAGAGGTCCTGATGTTGAGCATGCTCCACTTCACTGGGGCTCAGGATCTCCTGCTGGTTTGCTGAGGTGGGTTTGTGGGATGCTTCTCATTCTGGACTGTGATCCTCTTTCACCTGAGTGAGAGAGACATTTTTTGCTGATCCTACAAGTTTCTTGGTCTAAAAAATTGTTTCACTCCATCTTTTTGCTGGTTCTGCTCTTGTAGGATTTGTTTTGGGCCTCGATTTTATAGTTGTTTGGAGATGAGTATGGGAGAGTTGCAGTGATTTGCTGCTTAATCCACCATCTTGGCTCCCAGAAGTTATATTCTCATATACTAATTGTAAAGTGTTTAGCAAAGTGCCTGGCATATAGTAGGTGCTATATAAATGTTAGTTATTATGTCTTAAGCCCTTGACTTTGGATAAAGATACTTTCCAAAAGGGCAAGTAGAGATGATTCCTAAAGATCCTGTGGTGGTCACTACTTATTAAAGTCAGCACCTGCCATGGAGAAGGGTAAGGATTCCAAACTCAGCAGTGAGGCTAGGTGCATATGGTCCAGAGTCAAGACACAGTCATATGCAAAACACTGGGGGATAAACCATGTGTAACTCTTCCCTCAGAGATGTTGGTACCCAGATAGGGAAAGACTGGCTGAGTGAATGTGTGCACCACAGGAAAGGCTCAAGTCTTTAGACTTGGAGGTAGGCTAGAAAAAGACTGGCACCTAGAAGGCATGAAGCTAAGAGAAAGAGAAGCAGGAATCCATAATAGTCAGTTCCATGTTGTCTAGCAGTCTCTTTTTTCTAGTAAATAAGAATCAGACTAATGGCTAGTTGTCCTTCCTTATCTGATGATCAGCAAAGGATAACAGAGACAAGAATATTGAATCAGAAATGATGAGCTATCTCTATGCAAGCAAAACACATGTGGACCGGGCATAGTCACAGGTTCAGAGTGTAGACTGGGTCACAACGGTAGATATATGGTTAGTAATATTTCTAGTATCCAGGCAATAGCCCATTTGTTGACTTATTCTGTCTTCCTTGGAGCACAGCCTGGGGACAACCATTCTCTGATTCTTTCATTTCCCTTTTTCCCCCTCTAACAGGTAGAGAGGAGGAATAGGTATAAGGTGGGGTGCAGTGCCGGGGCTAGCACAGTCTGGGCCTAGTTACCAGCTGAGTGAAATAAAGGGAGAGGGAGAGAGACAGAGAGAGAGACAGAGAGAGACAGAGAGAGAGAGAGAGAGAGAGAGAGAGAGAGATAAAGAGAAAGAGAGAGCGCTTCTAGCTGAATAAGAAAGAAGGAGAGAGATGGGGATGTATTCCATAGTCTGTTTATTTCAGAACCATTTCATACAGAGCCAAAGATACATGGAAGATACAAGGTTTATATACCCTTAGCAGAATGCAAGGAACTACTCTTGGTCTCGATCTTTCTCTACCCCAGTCCAAAGCCAATCACTTGTTAAGCTCTTTATTCTAGGACCATGTCCAAAGGCACAAAAAAACAGGGTGTTCCAATCAAGACTTGCAAATTAACTCAGTGCTTTCTTTCGATATTCATGAAACCAATGGGAGCATCCACTCAACAAGATTATACTTTCCTTGCATATCTGCCTAATGACCTTTGTAGAACTGGGGAGCTAATGTGGCCAAGGCCCATGAAAGTCTTGGCCTACAACAGTGCAGGGAAAAGGAAGGGAAGCCATCATAGCCCACTATTAGACGTCTTAGTCTTTTTCAGCTCATAACTGTGTGCTTACGGTATTTGTAATTGCTGTTTCAAAGTCATGGCCATTAACTATTATTTTTTTGTCTGAAGCAATAAGTGAGTAGTTTGGGATTGATGATGGAATCTAATACAAATATGTTTTGCCTAGTTAAGACCATTTTGTGGGGTGACAAGATATCGAGAGAGAGAACTTCTGTAATTTTAGTGATATTCACTCAATGATTCCCTTGCTATTGCTGAAGTCTATGCCAGGATACACATCCCAGACCCTGCTCCAATTCTACTGTTCTGAGTCAATAAGCAGAACTCAACTCTGCCCTCTTCCCCAGAGGAATTGGAGATAGAAGAAAGCTGATTCTTGTTCTTTCTGGGGTGAAAGTTTCTTTGCTATGGTGAGTAGTGTTTTGCTAGAAAAGTAAGGAATTGAGGAAATTGGAGTAGGGTACCAACAAGTGTGGGAGACTAAGAAGCCTAAAGGAAAAATATCTAATTGAGACCAGTTTTTTTTTTGAAGTCTCACACTTTCAGGGTTTTATTACTTTCACTAATTACAAAAGACAACAAATATTCTACAATAGTAACATCAAAGACATCAAAAACTACACCTGCTTCATGTCAAAGCTTTGGTTTAAAAAGAGTTTTTAAAAACACTTAAGCTGGGGCGGCTAGGTGGCCCAGTGAATAGAGCACCGGCCCTGGAGTCAGGAGTACCTGAGTTCAAATCTGGCCTCAGACACTTAACACAAAAAACTAGCCGTGTGACCTTGGGCAAGTCACTTAACCCCAACTGCCCTCCAAAAAGCAAAAAAAAAAAAACCAAAACAAAAACCACTTAAGCTAAGGAATAATAATTGAGGTCAAGGGAACAAAAGTCTCACTCACATTGAAGAATGGGTGCAAAGCAAAGGATGCTGCTCATTTCCGGTGGTATGGGAAGTCCCTTGGAGACACATGAGAGAGAACTCAGAGTGTGTTACTTCAATCAGGTCTCAGATCAGCCTTATAGAAGCAGTCAAGGGCCTCCATAGCCTTCAGCAGGAGATGGAGGAGGAGGCGGAGGGACAAGGATTGTAGAAGTTGTACCCGGGGAAGAAGAGAATCCTAGCTTCATTCTTCTCTGACTCATGGCGATCCTTCACTTGAACACCTCGGTGGTCAAGTCTTTGTAAGGGATGGTAATGCTTTTGACCACGGGGACATCCTGAACTCCTGCTTGCAATGCCAAGGAAGGATGAGAGCCTTCTACCTCCTGTAGTGCTCTGCTTATTGTCATTGCTGAATCTTTCAACTGAGGTTTGGGGCTGAGAGTCACTTGAGACTGAGGATGGGGAAAATTGAATTCCCCAGCATGAGAGGAGGCTGAGACAGCTTTGAGTCCTGTACTTATGGGAACCACCATTCAAAGAGAATAAGTCAAAAAGTGAACAGTAGGTCAATATAAAGGGTGGAAAAAACCTGAAATTACCAGAGATCTCAGGAGGAAAAAAAAACTTAGCCAAAAATCTTGAGCACAAGCAGATAAATAAAAATAGAAGATATTCATAATAGAAAGTTTATGGATCATCTCAATAAGTCCAAAACATCTCTGAATTAATATTTCAAAACAAAGAAAAGTGAGTCAATGCTTGAGGTGACAAAGTACTTTATGAATTCCCAAAATATAATGAAACTACAGTAGGGTGTTTCTGAAAGTTTCAAGATAAGTTTTTCCCAAAAAATTTTCAATAAATATTAATCTTTGGAATTTTACAATGAGAAATTAGAATTCCCAGGAACTCTAAGGAATTCCTGAAATCATAAGTTATTTGGTATTTTTATAACATTTTTTTCTGTGTTTTAAAAGAACAATGAGTGACCATAATAATAAACAGTGAGTCTGTTGACTTGTTTTGTTTGGTTTTGCTATATGGTTTTCCTAAAAGTTTCTGGGTATTCTATGATCCTTTGTAGTCTCTCAGTTTTTACTCTGATTCATATTTTCCAGTAGCTTTCTTTTTTTGGTCAGCTTTCCCTATGCTCACTTTTGTATTGAAGTCACCAAGTATCAGATTGTGTGCTGATTTAATTTGAAGGGTGTTATTGAGTTTTTCATAGAATTTCTTTATCTCCTCAGATTTTGCAACAGATATTGACATAAATGCTGCAATTATTTCTCTGGTGGTCCTTTTCCAAATACTTATAATGAACACTACAATTCAAAATGACCAGATGTCCCATGAGATGATGTTTCTCATTGCCTTTGGGCACTTGATGAAACCAATGCTGTCATTTCCCCTATTTGTCTTTTTAAGAAGAATATATGAGTCATTCTCCTTTTTAACTGTGACTTCATTTTGAATATCTTTCATTTGCAGTGAGAATGTTAAAAATCAATATGATTCAGTTTTCCCAGTAATATCTCTACACACTTGTTATTGGATAAGGATTTCAGTTCAAGTACAAAATTGTTCATTCAAGTATGCTCATCCTGTCTTCTTAAATTTCTAGGCTTGTCATGTTTCTCTACTTTTTCTTTCCTTTTACAAACTCAGCCTTCAGTCAATCAAGTATCTATTAAGTGCCTACTATATATTAGGCAATAAGAGGGGTATGGCAATGCAAGGACAAAGAGTAAAACTTTTAAGAAGCTCACTGTCTAATGGGTTAGATAATATGTGGGTCTATACATAAATGAACACATACACATATACACACATATACATGTATAAACACATATACATACATACCCATGCATGTATATACACAGCATAAATATGAAGTGAATAAAAACAAATTAATTCAATACAAGGTAGTATTGAAGGGAAGGCACTAGTAGCTGAGGGATCAAGAAAACTTTTATGCAGAAGATGGTGCTTGGGCTGTATCTTAATGGAAAAGAGGAATCCTGTGAAACAGAGGTGAAGAGGGAATCCATTCCAGGAATATGGAATGGTGAATTTGAAGGCATAGCAACAAGATGGGGTGTGTGTATGAGAAACGGAGAGAAGGCCAAGTCTCCTTGATTTCACCGTGGGAGGGAGATAGTGTCCAATATTTCTGGAATGATAGGTTAGAGCATGATTTTATAAGGTTTAGAGAGTAAGCAAAGGAATTTATATTTGAGAAGGAGGCAGCTAGGTGGTGCAGCGGATAGGGCATTGAGCCTGGAGTCAGGAAGACCTGAATTCAAATCCAGCCTCAGACATTTTTTAGTTGTATGACCCTGGGCAAGGTACTTAACCTCTGTGTCAGTTTCCTCATCTATAAAATAGGGATAATAAGAGCCTCTACCTTGAAGGGTTGTTGTTAGGATAAAAAAAGAAAGGGTAATGCTTGTAAAGCACAATGCTCAGCACATAGTAGACATTTAATGTTTAATGTATATTTCCTTCCTTCCTCCTTTCTTAGAGGCAGAATCATAAATATTTGGTTAGAGAATCGCACAGTCAGATCTGTGCTTAAGAAAAATTACTTTGACAATGTTATGTGGGATGGACCAGAGCAGAGAGAGACTTGAGGTCAGAAGACTGAATAGGAGTGTATTACAACAGTCTCTGCAATAGTTGGTAAAGACCTGAACTAAGGCAATTGCTATATATTGGAGAGAAAGGATCAGATATGAGAGATATTGTGAAGGTAGAAATGTCAAGATTTTAAAATTGATTGGCTATGCGAAGAGTCTACAAACCTGTGAGACTGGAAGGATGGTAGTAACTTTGTCAGACAAAGGAATATTTGAAAGATGGAAGAGTTTGGGGAAGATATAATTAGATCAGTTATCCTTAATCCTTTATCCCTTATGGATTCATTGAAATAAAAAGAGTAGCAAATACTAAACTACTTGATAGTATTTTTTTTTCAGTTATTTCTTCTTTAAAAGAAGATGTATCTAAGTTTATTAAATACTCCTTGAGTTAAGGACTAGACCTCTCCCAAATCACACTGCCTTCTTGGCTCAAGACCCTCTATCCACTGTGCCACCTAGCTGCTGCTAGAAAATCAGTTGAAAAAAAACAACGAAAGATTTAACCTAGAGAAAAGACAAACTAAGAGGTATAGGACAGTTATCTTCAAGTATATGAAAGACTGTCATATAGAATAAGGAATATAAATTGCTTTGTTTGGCCACTAAAGGCAGAAGTTTGAGCAGCTAGGACCTGGTGTGCTGTTGCACATATCTAATCACTACTGGTGGGGCTGGTAGATTGCACGAGTTCCCAAGTTATAAATTATTGCAAAACTAAAATAGATTGAGTCTATGAAATAAGTGGCACCAATACGGGTGATACCCTAAGAGCACAGGGCCACCAGACTGCATAAAGAGATATGAACCAACCCTAGGCCAGAGAAGGAATGAGTCTAAGCTTCAGTACAAACTAGCAGTGGTGTTGGGCCAATGAGTGACTGCTGCATTGTCAAAAGAAAGGAAGGAAAGAAGGAAGGCAGGGAGGAAAGGAAGGAAGTAAAGAAGGAAGGAGGGCTGAATACTTGTTTCCTATTCCTGCTGAAACAAATCATGTACATATTAGAATAGGTGGCAACTGTTAAAAATCTATTTTTAAGGAGAGAGCAAATAAAAGTATAAGTATGATTTCTCTAGGGCTACGTAGAAAACTTGCTCTACAGCAATTTCCTGTTCTTGTTCCTCAGATATTTGGTTGTCATATTCCAGCCTTACTTAAATAGATTACTACTTGTGTTTCCTTCCCTAGTTCCTAACAAGTTTGACTCCCCAAGGAAGAAACAATGCTGCTAGGTTTGTATAATTTTTTAAAAGCAAAACAGAAGTCTTGTACATTTTCAGTAAATGGGGACCATAGTTTTAGAGCTTGAAGGGCTCTTAAAGATTATGTGGTTCAAATCCCTCATTTTTCAGATGAGAAAACTGAGGTCCATAGAAGTTTTGCCTATCTATAGGGAATAGTGAGGTTAACCTTCAAATCCGTGTTCTTTCATTCCCAGTCCAGGAGCTGAGGTTTAGATGGCAGGAGATTTAGACTGAATGCCGGAAAAAGCTTCCTAATAATTTGAGAAGTCCAAAAATGGAACAGGTGACCTCAGGTGGTAGTGAGCTGCCCTTTCATCTGAAGTTTAAAGTGATGTCTTTAGACATTGTAGAAAGAAGACTTGTTCAGGTGTGGGTTGGACTAGTTGACCTCTGAAAAAGGTTCCATATGTATAGGAGAGGGAGTGACCAGGGAAGAACGCTTTGGTTGAGAAAGTTACAGGAATGGTGGAAAAAGCCACAGGTCAGTCAAATAGCACAGGGCCTGGCACATAGTAAATACTTTATAAATATTTATTGATTGGTAGATTGATTGAAATAACATGTTTTTTCTAGAAGCAAGGGCAACTGCTCCTTCCCCCTCTTCCCCACCCATCTTGATTGGATTATTGTTACCAGAGCAAGAGGTGGGAATGGATGGGAGGATGATTGGATTTGCATGGGTGAGTATGCCCAGGTAGCATGTCAGGAAGATAGGATGAAACATGGTTGGAGATCTGGGACCAGGGAGATATAATGTTATTGTTCAGTCATTTGTCAGTCACGTCCATCTCTTCCTGACCACATTTGGAGTTTTTCTTGGTAATGATGCTGGAGGGGTTTGCCATTTCCTTTTCTACATCATTTTACAGATGAGGAACTGAGGCAAATGGGGTTAAATGACTTGCCCAGTGTCCCACAGCTACTAAGTATCTGAGGTCAAATTTGAATTCAGGAAGATGAATCTTCCTGATTCCAGTGGCAGTTTTGGTAGCAGCAACAGCATTTCAGGAAGCTGACCATCCCTGTAACTTTATACCATCTCTGACAGGTGGACATCTAATCTCAATTTGAAAGGCAGTCCAGCCCATTATTAGACAGCTTTCATGTCTGTAATCTGTTTCTATTGAACTTCATCTTATTTGGTTTCATCTACTGTTCAAGCTTGACAAGATAGTTTTGGATCCTGACTGTCATCCCTCTGAACTTTGTACCATTTGCATATTTATGTTAAGTTTGCCATCTTTCAAATCACCAATAAAAATGCTAAACAGTTCAGGCTGCTCTGATGTTTAACTAGAAACTTTCCTTCATGATGACATTGAATCATGAATGACTTTTTGGGTTTTGCCATTGAATCTGTTCCAAATCCACCTAAATATACTATTTTCTAGTATACATCACTCCCCAAGAAATAGTCACAAGAATACCCAAGAGACTTTGTAAAGTCTGAGATCTATGAGAACTTCATGCAATTTCTCCAGATTTGCTTACCAGTCTGGTAATACTTTCAAAAATAAGGAAACAAGGTTATTCTAACATGACCTAGTAAAGTGCTAAATCCTAGAGGACAGAGACTGTTTTTTTGTTTTTTTTCTTTGCATAGCCCTATCAAAGCCTAACACAATACTTGACACATATTAGGTGTTTAATAGATGTTTGATAAATCCAGTGCACTACACAAATCAGAAATTTAAATATTTATTGAATTTTACTTTAATAATATCTCTCACAAATGCCCCCTTTTCTCCTCTGACACTGCTACCAACTTTGTGTAGGATTTTATCACCTTTTGCTTGGACTGCTGAGGCAGTTTGCTGGTTGCTCTCCTTGCCATAAGTCTCTCTCCACTGCATGACATCCTCCATTTAGCTGTCTGAATGATTTTCCTAAAGTGCAAGTCTTACCATGTCAGCCCCCATTCAATAAATTCCAGTGGTTCTCTGTCATATCCTTGATAGAATGTAAAATCCTCTGCTTGATATTTCAAATCTTTTCATTACCTGGCTCACCGTACCTTTCCAGTCTTCTTATACCTTATATACTCTCACCCACCTAGCCCCTCCCCTACTCTCTGTGATCCAGTGACATTGGTCTCCTTGTTGTTCCCTGCACAAGACCCTCTATCTCCTGACTAGACATTTTCACTATCTCTTGTGCCTGGAATGTTATTCTTCCTCATCTCTACCTCTTGGCTTCTAAAACTTTCTTCAAGTTCCAGTTAAAATCCCACCTGTAGGAATCCTTTCCTGATTGACTTTAATGCTAGTGCCTTCCTCTGTGCATTATTTCTAGTTTATCCTCTACGTGGTTTATTTGTTGTTGTGTTGTTGGCACATCATCTCCCCTCCTAGATGGTGAACCCCTTGAAAGCAAGGAGTCTTTTTTGTCTTTCTTTGTATCCCCAGTGCTTAGCAAAGTACCTGGCACAGAGTAAGCAATTAAAAAAATGTTTATTGACTGACCAACTGAATAAACTTGCTAGATCCTGAATAAAATACAAAGATAAGGAATGAGTCCTACCCTTTTCAAGCTTATTCTTTAGGAGGGAGACAACACATATTAACAATTAACTATAAGACCAGAACACAAAACTTTGGAATGAAACTCATCACTTCACCAATAGCTTTAAGCAAAGTCCTGTAAAACTGATTGCCTTTATTTCAACACAATTTCTAGAACAGGTCCATAGGGATCACTTATCCAGCATCAAAATCTGATGTAGTAATAAAAGAACCAAATTGACACGTATTCCTTAGAGCAATTCTGTCCAGCATTTCTCTTCATGAAAAGGTTTTGACAGCCTGTCAAATTTATTTCTTCAAAAACATCCTTCACATGACTAACTTCATCAGCCAACCTGTCTTTACATGCCAATTCAGGCTTGAAAAAAATAAATATTTTCTCAATTATTTTATAGTCTAATGAACTGATAGTGCTCAACAATAGTCATCCTGAGAAACAACATGGTGTAATGGATTGAAGTAAGAGTCTGGGATCCTTTTCCTGGTTTTGCCTTAGATTTGCTATGCAACCTTAAAATAAGTCCCTTTTCCTTGTTAACCTCTGTTTTCCCATCTCTTAAAACATATGAGGACATTTTCAGTCAAAAATTACAAAAAATAAGTTTAACCTCAAACAAGGGCTATGAGAAAACAGTGCCTTCAAAACCCCAGTTCTTTGCAGAAGCAGGAGAGGAGTTCATGTACATATAGTGTCAGATTTTATTGACACGAGGCTTTTTTCATTGTATGATTTTGTTGGTTTTTCCCTCCTCTTATTCCTCCTTTTTTTGTAAGAAATAATTTTAAATGGGATATTTCTCTGAGAGCAAAGGGGAGAAATGCTCAGGGAGATATTTTGATCATATTTAAATGACAGACATCAATAAATATTTTTTTAAAGAATTTTGCCCTATCTTAATGTGAAGATGGTGCAGGTGAATAAAATAGTCTCTAAATGACTGAAACATTTCTGAAAGGCTCTGAGAAATTTGGAAGAAAGCTCATTTGCATACATAGTTTATTGATGTTATTAGGATTTTGCCTATTCAATCTTAAAAGCTAATGCTCGTGGTCAAGATATGGGTAGAAAAGGAAATGGATATCATGTTATAACAATAATCATATCATAATCTGCATTTTAATGGTCTTGTGATTGTACTTACAATAATTTTCTGGTGAAATGAAAAGTTGTACAGATATGTTTTCCCTGGAGGGAAAATGGTCTGAGACATTATGGTACAATGAAAAAATCCCTGGATTTAAAAATCAGATTATTTGGGTTCATGTCCTAGCTCTGCTGTTCCCTATGTGGGCTTGGGCAAGTCATTCTGGCTCTATGGCTTTGGTTTCTTAAGCCATGAATCAAGGATTTTTGACTCACTGCAATGCTCTGAAATGCCACTGTGAGAAACTGATGAAGTTTTGTGGGAGGTAGAGTTGCAAGATTCATAACAAGACATGCACTTTTTAGATATAGCCAATGAAGAAATTTGTTTTGGTTGACTATGGCCATTTGTCATAAGTGGGATTTAATGAGTGCCATTAATAAGTGGGAAAGAAAATGGACTTTTTGTTCATTAAAAATAAAGTTTGATTTTTGAAACACCTGCTATAGAGGCAGAGAATTGAGGGAAGATGGCAAAATAAGGAAGGACATTACCTAGCTCTCTCAAAATTCCCCCCTTCTTGCCTCTCAAATAACTAAAAATAACACCTCACTGTCAATTTTAGAGCAACAGAAAAGTTAAAAGTTGAGGTAAGGCAGTGATCCAGCCTAAGACAACTTAGGAGGATGTTAGAAAACATCTTACCTCCTGGGGTAGTAGTCTGTTCCTGGCAGATACTGCCAAGTCAACAAACAGCAAGCTCTGTATATTACCCTCAGGAATTTTCACCTTACAGGTGGTATGGAGGTTGGTGACTAATCAGGAGAAAATTGTGGGGGAAATGGGGAACCTCTGTTGGTGCTACACACATGCCCCAGGCCTGCTGACCAGACCAGGCTTTGGCTGCAGCTCAGGAAAGAGCATGGACACACCTGTGAGTGTGGTTAGATAGCAGAAGGGTGGGAGCTGTTATAGTCATTGGCAGGAGAGCAGAGTCCCTGGTTTCAATTCCAGGGCAGAGAGCCAAGCTGATGCTTACAGTAGCCTGAAGAACAACAGGGAGCAAGAACATTTGTGGTGGTAGTGATGCTGAGGACCCTGGTGACTGCTCAGGGAGGCAAAGGAGTACCTGAGAGTACCCATAGAACAAAACATGAGAGCACTGACTACATCTGGCCTTGGATTATAGAACATTGGAAGAACCAAAAAGTCAAATACACCAGAAAACAACAGCACAAAAAACCTGAAGCCTGAGACATTATCCCCCCCACACCCAGGGAGCAGAGCCTGACCCTAGAATAAAGTTAACAGTCAAGAAATAGGCCATTAAAAATGAATAAGCAGCAGAGAAAGAACCTGACCATAGATAGTTAATAAGAAAAGATTTTTAAGTTCAGAAGAAGACAATGAAGTCAAAACCTGTTACTTATAAAGGTTCAAAGCCAAGTTTCAAAGCTCCTAGGTTACAGAGAAAAGATTCCAAGCAACTAGAAAGAACTAGTTTTAATATTGTAAAGCTACAGTCATGATAACACAAGATTTAGCACATTTTACATTAAAAGCGTGGAGGGCATAGAGTAGGTATTCTGAAGAACAAAGAAGCTGGATTTGTAATGAAGAATAACCTGCCCAGCAAAACTGAATGTAATCCTGCAATGGAAAAAAAATTATTAAAGGACTTTCAGATATTCTTGAGGAAAAGACCAGAACTGAACAAAACATTTGAACTACACGAATCAGGAGAAGCATAAGAAGGCAAACATAAGAGATCAGTTATAAAGGATTTGATAACATTATACTGTTTACTTCTTTTTTTTTTTGGAGGGCAATTGGGGTTAAGTGACTTGCCCAAGGTCACAGGCTAGTTTTTGGGTAGAGTATCTGAAGCTGGATTTGAACTTGGGTCCTTCTGACTCCAAGGCCAGTGCTCTATTGACTGCTCCACCTAGCCACCCCTATACTGTTTACTTCTTATATGGGAAAATAATATCTGTTAACTTTTAAGAATGCTGTCATTACCAGGGTAGTCTAAAAGAGTATAAATAGATAAAAGGCTTGTGGTTGAATTGATTTTGATGGTATGATACTAAGAATAAAATTGTATAGGGAGAGGTAAAATGGAGAAAATTATCTCATTCAAAAGAAGCATGAATGGATGAACTGTTAGAGTGGAGAAGAGGAGAAGGTAGAAAGTGGGTAGTGCAGGAACCTTATTGTCATCCTAATTGGGTTAAAGAGGAAATAGTATATACATCCAGGAGGGTATAAAAGTTTTCTTAACTCACAGAAAAATAAGAGGGTAAAGGGATAAGATGAGGGAGAGACTTTTAGAAGGCTGTGCACATTAGGGAGGCAGTGGTTAGAAATAAACTAGACTTCTAAAAAGGGATAGAGTAAAAAGAGAAAGATGGAGGGAAAAACAGTGAGGAAAATATGATGGAGGGGAATATACAACTAGTAATTATAACTTTGAATATGATTGGGATGAATTCACCCACAAAACAGAAATGGAAAGCAGAATGGATAAAAAACCCTGACAATATGTTGTTTACAAGAAATATATTTAAAGATGAAAGACACACATAGGTTAAAAATAAATAACTAGGGTAAAATTTATTTTAATTCAGCTGATGCAAAAAAAGCAGGGATAGCAACCATCACCTCAGAAAAAGTTAAAGCTAAAATAGCTCGAATTAAAAAATATAAAAAGGGAAAGTACATTATGTTAAAAGGTATCATAGATAATGAAGTAATATCAATTATATATACATACATATATATATATATGCACAAAATGCTACAACACTCACATTTTAAAAGGTTAAAGTAAATTACAGTTGAAGATAGATAACAAAACTATAAAGTGGGTAACTTGGACCTCCTCCTCTCAGAACTAAATAAATCTAAAAAAAAATAAAGTCAAAGAGATAAACACAATCTTAGATAAACTAGATATGATAGACATGTGGAGAGAATTGAATGAGAATAGAAAGGAATGTACTTTTTCTTGGTGGTATATGGTACATTTAAAATATTGACAATATATTATGAGATAAAAACTTCATAGTTAAATGCAGAAAAATGAATATTAAATGCATCCTTTTTAGATCATAGTGTAATAAAAATTACATTTAATAAAGGATAATGGAGACAGAATAAAAATTTAATTGGAGACTAAACGACTTAATCTTGAAGAATGAGTGGGTTAAATAACAAGTTATAGAAACAATAACTACTTTAATTAGAAAGAATGATAATGAGACAACATACCAAAAGTTGTCAGATGCAGTAAAAGCAGTCATCCAAAGACAATTTATATCTTTAAGTGTTCAAATTAATAAAACAGAAAAAGACCAGATCAATAAATTGGGTATACAATTAAAAATTTAAAATCTCTAATTAAAAACCAAATTGGAAAGCCTAAACATTAAAAGTAAGATGAATAAAATGGAATGTATCAATTAATCAATGATTAATATTAATTTATTAATATAATTATATTAATAATTAAGCAAATAAAACTAGGAGTTGGTTTTATTAAAAAAAACAATAAAACAAGTAAACCATTGGCTAATAGGATTTTTTGAAAGAGAAAAGAAAACCAAATCATTAATACTAAAAATATGAATAAACTGCTAAAATGAAAGTAATTAATAGAAGTTATTTTGCTCAATCACACACTAATAAATTTAACAGTTTAAGTGACATGGAAGCATGCTTACAAAAATGTAAACTGTCCAGATTAACAGAAGAGGAAATGGACTATATAAATAAATCCGTTTTAGAAAAATAAATTGAACAAGCCATAAATGAGCTTCTTAGAAGAAAAGCATCAGGATCAGATGGTCCTACCAATATCCTTCTATGAAACAACTATGATGCTGATACCCAAATCAAGAAGAGCAAAAATAGAGAAAGAACATTATAGACCAGTGGTTCTCAACCTTCCTAATGCTTTAATACTCAGTATGTGGGTGTATCTGCATGTGAGTGGACCCACCTGGAGATGGATAGAGGAGCGGTGTCTCAGTTCCTAAGACCATCAGAAATACATGTTTTCTGATGGTCTTAGGTGACCCCTGTGAAAGGGTTGTTTGACCCCCAAAGGATTTGCAACCCACAGGTTGAGAACCACTGTTATAGACCAATGTCACTAGTGAATATTAATGCAAAAATCCCAAAGTGCTGGCTAGGAGACTGCAACAGTATGTCTCAAAAAATATGCATTGTGATCAAGTGGATTTATACCAGGAATGCAGGACTGGTTCAATATAAGAAAAAATGTTTACATAATTGATTATATAAATAACAAGTTTTTAAAAAAAATCATATGATTTTGTCAATAGATGTAGGAAAAAGCTTTTGATACAATACCCATTCCTGTTAAAACTGTAAAATAAGAAGCATTTACCTGAAAGATCAGCAAGCATTATCTGTGATGAAGATAAGCTTGAAGTCTTCATGATAAGATCAGCAATGAAAAAAGGATGCTCATTATCACCAATATTATTCACTATTGTACTAGAAATGCTAGGAATAGTAATAAAAGAAGAAAAAGAAATTGAACAAATCAGGCTAGGCAGTGAGGTGATAAAACTATCTCTTTTGCAGATGATATGATGATATACTTGGAAAATGCTAGAGATTCAACTAAAAAGTTCATTGAAACAATGAATAATTTTGGTAAAGTAGCAGGATATAAAATAAAATCATATAAAACATTAGCATTACTATATATCATTTAAAAAAAACCCTTCAATAAGATACAGTTAGAGATACTGGGAGTATACCTGCCAAGGCAAACCCAGGAATTACATGAACATAATTATGAAATACTTTTTTATTCAAATAAAGTCAGATTTAAATAATTATTAATTATTCCTGGGTGGGCTGTACCAATGTAATAAAAATGGCAACTCTGCCTCAACTAATCTACTTATTCAGTGCCATCCTAATCAAATTACTGGAAAAAAATTTTATTGAGCTACAAAAAATAACAAATTTAATTTGGAAAAAATGTCAAGAATGTCAAAGGAATTAATGAAAAAATATAAGTAAGCTTTAGGGAGACAAATTCACAATGTGGTCAAAAAAAATTATTTGGAAAACTGGAAAGCAGTCTGACAGAAACTAGGTATAAACCAGTATCTTACACCATTTACCAATATAAGGTCAAAAAGGATACATGACCTTACCATAAAGGGAGACAGCCTAAGTAAATTAACAGAACATGGAACATAGTACCTATCAGATTTATGAATGGGATAATTTGTAAATAAACAAGTGATAGTGAGCATCAAGAAATGTAAAACTGAGAATTCTGATTTCATTAAATTAAAAGGATTTTATACAAATAAAACCAATGTAGCGAAGCTTAGAAGGAAGGCAGAAAACTGGAAAAAAAATTTATTGACAGCTTTTTGGATAAAGGCATCAAATCACAAATATATAAAGAACTTCATTAATTTATAAGAATATCAGTTGTTCCCTAACTGATTAATGGTCAGTGGATATGACCATGCAGTTTTTGGAAGAAGAAATCAAAGCTATGTAAAGTAATATGAAAAAAATGTTTGAAATCATAGTTGATTAGACACTTGCAAATTAAAACAGCTTTGAGATACCTTCTCACACCTATCAGATTGGCTAAAATGATAGAAAGGGAAAATGAGAAATGTTGGAAGGGATGTGGAAAAATTGAGACATTAATACACTGTTGGAATTGTAAACTGATCCAACCCTTTTAGAGAGCAATTTGGAATTATTCTCTAAGAGTTATTACACTGTGTATACTTTTTGACGTAGCAATACTACAATTAGGTCTGTTTCCCAAGATGATCAAGAAAAAAGAAAAAGAATGTATATATTCTAAAATACTTATAGCAGCTTTCTTTGTGGTGGCAAAGAATTGAAAATTGAGGGAATGTCCATCCATTAGGCACAGCAGTTCTCAACCTGTGGGTCGCAACCCCTTTGGGGGTCAAACAACTCTTTTACAGGGGTCGCGTGGGGTGCCTAAGACCATCAGAAAACACGTATTTCCAATGGTCTTAGGAACAGAGACTCTGCTACTCTATCCATCTCCAGGTGAGTCTGCCCACATGCAGATATATCCACATATGAGTATTAAAGGGTTATGGCATTAGGAAGGTTGAGAACCACTGGGTTAGGGAATGACTGAATAAATTATGGTATATGATTGTGATAAAATATTACTACACTGTAAGAAATAATGAGCAAGTTGATTTTAGAGAAACATAGAAAGACTTGCATGAAATAATGCAGAATAAAATGAGTAGAACCAAGAGAGTGTAGTACATACAGTTATAGAAATATTGTTTGAAGAGTAACTGTGAATGACTAAGGTATTCTGAGCATGATAAATATTCAAATCATCTACAAAGGACTTATGAAGGAAGATATCATCCACCTCCAGAGAAAGAGCTGATATATGGAAGTATGTATTGTAGAGTTTCATATCTATCTGTCTATCAATCTATCTGTCTGTCTGTGTCTGTCTGTCTGCCTGCCTGCCTGCTTGTCTGTCTGTCCGTCCATCTGTCTGTCCGTCCATCTGTCTGTCCGTCTATCTATCTATCTATCTATCTATCTATCTATCTATCTATCTATCTATCTATCTATCTATCTATCCATCCATCCATCCATCCATCCATCCATCCATCTATCTATCTATCTATCTATCTATCTATCTATCTATCTATCTATCTATCTATCTATCTATCTACCTACCTACCTATGTATATAACTGTACTATTGGCCTTCTGTAGTGTGAAGGGAGGGAGACAGCTCTGAATTCAAAATGTATTAAATACAATTTAATTTTTAACAAAGATGATAACTGAATCAATGATGAAATAGGCAGATTCGGGTGCCTTTTTCTGCTTTTAAGGCTTTGGAGAAGGTATATGAATTCAGTTAGTAAAGATGAAAAGATGTTAAAAATATTCCCAGCCACTATTCTCTTTTTTTCTCAGAGTGAACTCTATAATTGTCTATGTCTAATAATTTTTCTGTGGTTATGTAAAACCATGGATCCAAAATGATCTTTCACCAACAGTACAAAGATATAATAGTTACAAGTCAGAAAGAGTAAAATCTTAACCATATTTGCATTTCTGCTTACATTTTTAAAGTAATCAGTAAATACACGACATCTTTTAGAAGATTTAATTTTTTCCATTTGTAGAATTTCTGTATTATGGAAGCTAGTCACATTAGCATATATAAGAAAGGTCAGTTTGTGTTTACTTTCCTCAAACCCAGAGGTCTTTGATTTACTGACACCTGCCAGAGTAGAAATTTCTAAACATCAGAGTGTAGCTAGATTTGGAGTCAGAGAACCTGAGTTCAAATCTTCATTCAGTCTGTTATCTAATAAACATTTATTAATTGCACAATATGTACCAGACCTTGCTAAGTGCTGAGAGTATGAAGTAAGGCAGAAGTATCTGCCCTCATGAGCTTAATTTCAGAGGGAAAGCACTAGCAAGGTGGGGGTGTTGAAGAGAGGACAAGTATAACTATTTTGCAGATGAGATTTGGTCTGAGTGCTGAAGGAAGCCACAGAAGCCAGGAGGCAGAGAGGAGTGTGGTCTTTTCAGGAAATGAGGACATCCAGGGACAAGCTACTGAGATGGATGATGGAGTGTTGTATCTCAAGACCAACACCTAGAACATTATTACTAGATTGTAGAATGAAAAGTGGTAGGTTGTGAAGGACTTTAAATGACAAAGAGGGTATTGTTTTGGAGACTAAGAGGCAGAAACTAGAGTATTTTGGGGTAGCAAAGTGACATGATCAAATTTGCTTTTTAGGAAAATCTCTTTGGCAATTGAATGGAGAATGAATTGGAGTGAGGAGAGAAGTAAGCCAAGAAGATTGAAGTCTATTGGAATATTCTAATCATTAAAAGATCTCATCTTTAACAGGTATTGTGAGTGGAGAAAAAGAGACATAGATGAGAAACGTTGTAAAGGTAGAAACAACAAACAACCCAACAAAAGATTGGTTAGGTGGAATGAGTATGAGTAAAGAGTTCAGATGACACAGGTTGTGGGTCTGAATTACTGGGAAGATGATGTGCTCAATAGTCATAGGACAGTTGAGAAATAGGGAAGATTTAAAGGGGTAAATGAGTTTTGTTTTAGATTTGTTGAATTTGAGTTGCCTATAAGACTCACAGTTTGAAATGTTCAAAAGGTAGTTATTGATGAAAAATGGAAAGTCAGGAGGGAGCGCTAGATAAACAAGTCTGGAAATTATTTGTATAGAAATTATGATTGAACCTATGGAAGTTAATGAAATCACCAAATGAGATAGTATAAAAGATTCAGACCCAAGGTTAGTGAGTATAATCTGGATGAAGAGCCAGCAAAGGGGACTGTGAAGAAATAGTCAGCCAGAAAGATGATGGACAGTGTCAAAGGCTGCAAAAAAACCAAGAAGAATGAGTACTGAGAAAAAGTCCATTAGATCTGGCTATTGGGAAATAATTGGAGAGAGCAATTCTAATTGGGTAATGAGGTCAGAAGCCACTTGACTATCAGTATTAACTTGGGCATCTCTTAAGGGCTCAATTTTTTCATCTATAAAATTGGGGAAGGGGTTAGGAACTAAATAATCTCTAATGTCCCATTTATTTTCAAATTTATGATTCTATAATCATAAAAACATCAGCACTGTAGAATCAGCAGAGAGACTGAACTTACAGTTGAGTTTTCAAGGAGAAAAACGAAAAGTCTTCTGTAGCCTCATAATTTACTATATTTGTTCGTTCATTCATTTGTTGTCCTTTGTACTCAAAGAGGACCATCATAATGCCGGAGTCAATGTACAGTGTGTCCACCTGTGATTGATTAGACCAATACAAGCTAATAATACCCTACTACAGGGCAGGCACAAATAGTCTGTATGAAAAGTTCGGATGAAGATGTCACTAAATTTATGCTCCTCACATTTCATTTGAGTATGATTTGCTACAACTAACTCAGTAATATTTGTCTCTCTGTAAAAGGGAGGAAGTCAGACCAAATAATCATTTTCAGTGATGGTCTCTTTCAGTGCTAAATGTTACAAGTCTAAGTTGTATAAAGACGCCTATTTTTCTCTTTTACCTTTAATATGACTTTCTTACCTTTCACTTGGAATCTGCATCTGAAGATGCAAAGGTGACGTGGAGTTTTATAGTCCTTTGGGCATAGTTTCAAATTGTTTCCCAGAATGGTTGGATCAGTTCATAACTCCACCAAGAGTGCATTAGTGTTCCAAGTTTCCCACATGCCCCCTAATATTTATTATTTTCCTTTTTTTGTCATGTCAACCAATCTGATAGATGTGAGGTGTACTACTTGTATTTAGATAATTGTGCAAATTTTGTTTCATTACTTGTTTTATTTTGCTTCTTCCACACTTTTCAAAATATCTTCCATGCTTGTACAAAATATCATTTCAAGATATTGTTAGCCAATTAGGACACTCATGTTCTTCTGAAGTTGGCAAACTGATCAATTGTGGTGTCAGGTATAAATCTTCAGATTTGGGATTCTTCTGTATTACTTTTTTACCCCATATACTGAGACATTGTTTCTTCACTTCTAAATACAATAATTTCTGGCTAATTGTTTTTTTGTCTTGGTCCATAGCTGTTTCAGAAGCTGGAGGATTCCAAAACCTGAATTTGGATCACAAATGTTTTCATGGATTTTAATGAGTTACATTTTATAGTAAAAGACACATCACAGTTTAAATAATTTATTTTATTTTTCAGTTACAAGCATTAAGAATAGTCTAATGACAGAGGCCCATACTGTTCTAACTGATCTCACAAAACATTAAGTTTCTTAACTTGGGTTCCTTGAACTTAAAAAAAAAACCTACTGTATTTCAATATAATTCCTTTGTAATCCTTTGCAAATTACCTATTTAAAAAATCAGGATTTCATACATTTAACTAGACTGCCAAAGGGGGCCATGACACAAAACTGGTTAAGAAACCCTAAACTAGACATAACTACCAGAACCATAAGTAGTTTTTATACAAAAAAATGCATTTCAATTGACTGTTTTGCAAACCCAACCAACTTCAGAAATAGCAAATGTCACAGTTTCATTATTTTTAAAAGGTGGCTGTGCATGCTTTTAATAAAAAAAAATTTCCATAGGTTAATGAATAGTTTCCAGGGATCACAGTGTTTAATAACCTTTACATTAAGGAAATATTCAGTGCCTAATATCTAACCTAAAACTTTACTGCTCCCATTTAATTTCATTCTTTTTCATCAAATCCCAGGAGGAACTTGGGACCAGCATTATATCTTAAAATTCCTTTCTTTAAATTAATGAAAATCTGCCTTCTTTCTTTCCCTTTCCATAAAAAAACAAAAACAAAAAACCCCTCTTGTAAAAAACATGTATAGTAAAAAACAAACAAACAACAACAACAGCAACAACAAACCAAACCACTCAACAAATTCCTGCATTGGCTATATCCAAAAAGTACATGTCTCAATTTGGACTCTGAGTTCATAATTTTTCAGTCATAAGGTGTGTAGCACATTTCATCTGAATCCTCTGGAACTGTGGTTGTATGTCCCACTGATTAGAATTCTTAAGCCTTTCAAAATTGTTGGTCTTTATAATATCATATAAATTATTTTCCTGGTTCTGTTCACTTCACTCTGCATCATTTCATAAAAGTCTTTCATTTCCCCCTAAAACTGTTCCTTCTTAATTTCTTGTGGTAGTATAATATTATATCACATTCATATACCATAGCTTGTTGAATTATTCCCTCATTGATGGACACACCCTTAATTTCCAGTTCTTTGCTGCTACAAAAAAAAGCTGCTCTAATGATGTTTGTACATATGAGCTAATTTCCTCCTTCTTTGATATCTTTGGAGTACAGACCTTATAATGCTATCAGTGGGCCAAAGATTATGCATAGTTTAATAACTTTGGGGATATAGTTACAAATTGCTTCTCAGAATGGCAAGACTAGTTCACAACTTTACCATTAGGGTATTAATATACATGTTTTCCTGGAACTCCTTCAGCATTTGATACTTTCCTTTTTTTCTCAACTTTGCCTACCTGATGGGTATGAAGTAGAACCTTGGAGTTGTCTTGATTGTCATTTCCCTAATTACTTGAAATTTAGAATGTTTTTCATAGACTGTTTATAATATACTGAAAATTGCCTTGTCATCTCTTTGATTATTTATCAAATTGAGAATCATTTTTATTTTTATATGATTGAATCAGTTGCCTATTAATCTTTGAAATGAGACTTTGTCAGAGAAACTTGCTGCAAAGATTTTTCCCATTTAGCTGCTTCTCTTTTAATTTTAGCTGCATTAATTTTGTGTTTGCAAAACCTTTTTAATTTTATGTAATCAAAATTGTCTGTTTTACCTTCTCTGATCCTTGCTATCACATGTTTTGTCAAGAACTATTCTCCTGCCCATAGATCTGACAAATAATTTCTTTTTTGCTTCTCTGATTTGTTTATGATGAATAGTTTTTGTCAAATAGTTAATTCTTATGCAATCATTAGGATTTTTGAATTCATCAAATATTAGGCTACTGTGATAGTTTGAGTCTATATATTATGTACCTAATCTGTTTCACTTACAGAACCTCTCTATTTCTTAACCAGTACCAAATTGTTTTGATGATTACTGCTTTATAGTATAGTTTGAGATTTGGCACTAGTAGTCCCCCTTCCCACTTTTTTCATTATTTCCCTTAAGATTCTTGACATTTAGTTTCTCATAATGAATTTTAAAAATATTTTTACTATTTCTATAATTATTTGATTGTTTGCTTTGCACGATGCTGAATAAACAAATTAATGTAGGTAATATTGTCATTTTTTCTAATTATTTAGATCTGACTTGCAGCTCTATTTGTATAATTCCTATGTATCTTGCAATATAGATTCCCATGTATTCATGCTTTAATATTCTTAAATAGTATCATTTGATTTAAATTTCTCCTGACCATTTGGGACAGTGCTATCTTCCAAAAGCAAAGGAAATAAGAGGTTTTCTCCATTTTGTTCCCAAACTTATATATTTTTCTGTCTTTACTTTCATTTCCTCACAGTTTATATTCAATTACCCTCTGAAGAATCTTCCTACCAGTTATCACCTGAATTCAACTTCTCTATTTTGTGATTTGGGGTTCTCCCTGTTGTCTCTCTATAAAGAATGTGTAGCCTCTTTATAGATAGTATAATAAAAGACAATGGTCTGTGTAAATGAACAGATAATATTCCTTAAATTTTCAGCTTTCACTAAGTTAACTGCCATTGGAAGCAGAGTTGTGCTTGGTGCACTGTCATGTATATATTTTGTCTGTGAGTGAGGATGGTGGTATGTGTGTGTGTGGATATTCCTTCTAAACTTTCTTTTTCCCCCCTCATCTTTTTCCCTTCTCTCCACTTCCTCCCATGTTCCTTTGAAAAAAATTAAGATGTCCTCATTGTTTCTTTAAGGATGAGCTACAATCTATTTATCTTTTCGTCTCATACAATAGGAAGAATCTAGTTCGTTAAAGACCTCCATTATACTTTTCTCCTCTAAGTTAAAAAAAAAAAAAGACTGTTCCTATGGTCTTCCCTCCTACAGCTCCTTTTTCTGAAATCTTTATTCATTTTTGTTCTTCTCTGGATCCTTTTCAAGTGTTTTGTTTTCATTGTGTGGCATCAAACCTAAGAAGACTCTTCTGTCATTAAGATCCTTGCTACTTTTTGTCTTCCTCTTAAAGGTGCTTGGGTTCTGTCAGAACAAAACGAGCAATATAAGACATTTATTTCTTTGGTACCTAAGTGAGATTTAAGCTATGACTAAAGGTAGCAAGTACTTTCTCTTGGCCTACTTGTATATTTTCAGTCTTGAAGTAGATTGTAAAAAGTTGTGGACTTCCCCCCCACACACTTTTTGGTACACTTCTCCCCATTTTGTCATTTTGTATCTCTCTCTCTCTGTCTCTTTTTGGGGGGGGGGGTCCTGAGTTGTGTTCAGAATAGTGGTGTTGAAAGAAGCTACAGGTAGTTGATGCTCACCTCTAGAAACTGCTTTTTCTTTAACTAAAGATAACAAGAAACTAGAAACAAGTGACAGAATCCTCCAGGAAAAAAAACAGCACATTCCTAGTTATCAGAAAAAGAAGAAAACAATTTTCTCAAGGTCATTTACATATGCCTTTGAAAGAGCAAACTGACTTTCTGAATTAATAATAGAGAACAACACAGATTATTAATCTGTCTTTTACAAAATCTTGTTGTAGGGAACTTTATCACAGGAAGCAGTAGGCTTTGAAAACTGGCAGTTTGGCCAGATCAATTTACTATATGGGGAAAGTGAGGGAAATGAATGATACACGATAGAGGGGAGGGGAAGTCAGAGTTGACCCTATGATTAAGTGACTTATGATGGACTTCAAGAAAAATGTGCAGCTTTGGATACAATTGTCTCTCTCTGTGCTAGTTCGTCTGTTCTACATCTTTTTTTGGGGGGGAGACTTAATGTGATACATATTAGATTTCTGGTATGATCAAATCCTTCCTCATGTCACATTTATGCAAATATGCTATAGAACCTACAAAATGGACTTTTATATTAGTACAAAGTGCTACCTCCTCTAACAAATTCAACAATTCTCCCCAAGGGCAATTTCAGAAAGTTGAAAATCAATTCATCTGCTGCTCCAGTGAGTCATAATTCCAAAGAGGCAGAGCTATTCTACCCTTAAGAAAATTCTTAAGGCACAGTGACTGGGAAGCTCTTGATTTCCTTGTGATTTGAAACCCCCATTGCAGTAGAAATGTATTGTTGAGTAGACCTTTGAACATTTCCATTGATATAAGTATATTTATTCTGTTGCATTGTACTTACTTGATAACACATTCAGATTGCTGAGTCCCGCCAGAAACTTCATTTTCATTCATGCTTAGGAATGTATTTTCCTATTGGCAAATATAAAAAAAAAATTGTAGCAGGGGTTCGGCACCACCTTAGAGTATGAGTCATTGGCATTCTCTTATTGAAAAACTGCAAGTCGTCAACATCAGAAATATTCTTTTTTTTTTTTTTGAAGATCAGATGTTGAATACTCAACATGACTTGCCTAAGTGAAAACTGCTTTTTCTTTAACTGAAGATAACAATAATGAGGTCTGCCAGCAGCACTAAAACTTCTAATTCCATTAATCTTAGCATCCCTAGTGTTTGGCAGTTTTTCTAGGCTTATAATCTACTCAAAATTGGTTCGATGTCTGTGGAGTGTCTCATGGGAGTAGTTTGGTAGAATGACAGTAGCATGGGATATGGAGTCAAAACACTTAACATTTAATTCCTACCTCAGTGTGACCTTGCGTAGAATTTTCCTCACGCATAAAATGAAGGGTTGTTTTAATAATCTCTAAGGTTTAATGCCATTAAAAATCTTATAATGTTCTGGGCTATGATAAAACTATGGTCAAAACTAAGGATCAGAATGTCAGGAAAAGTTAAAAAGAGAG
Organism: Pseudocheirus occidentalis; assembly: GCA_028646575.1. Lineage (NCBI taxonomy): Eukaryota > Metazoa > Chordata > Mammalia > Diprotodontia > Pseudocheiridae > Pseudocheirus > Pseudocheirus occidentalis. The sequence continues at coordinate 96,779,742 of CM053597.1, read as the reverse complement.
AAGCAAAATTGTATGTAGTTACTAAAGTTATTTTCCAAACAAACATTCAGTCCATTATCAGATAGACTGTTATGTATATGTGTATGTATGTATAAATGAATGCATTTAGAATAAAAACTTTACATTTAGTTTTTATTTTCCTCATCTTTATCTTTGGGTTATATAATGGAAGAATACATGTATGTATGTATAAGTGTATATATAGTAAATATTCTAATTTATCACCACTTTAATGTACAAATGATTTCACCTACACTGCTGAGGAGTCTTTTTTCCTTAATTAATATTATTTTTATGAAGCATGGAAGTGACCGTATTTTAAAGATGTAAAACAAGTAGCTGTAAATATAAAACAAAATACATGCAACTTAGCATAACAGAACCATAAAATTAATCTTAACGATTCCTAAGCAATTACAACCAATTTCTTTGGTCTTGTATTTGATAAATGGTATTATAATTACTCTGCAGACTAAAGGAGAGAGCAACTTAAACATTTTGGAAAAGCTGTAAAGCCTAAACAAATTTAAAATATTAATAATATGGGAAGGAGGATGGGAATCAAGTCTTTAATGTAAGAATGAACTTTGTTCTGCTGATATAGGAAAATGAAATTAGAAGGTATTTCAAGTGGGGGATTTTCTCTTCTTAACTGATATGTATTGGAGACAAAATGTTACCTTCAAAGTTGTTTTTAAATAATGATGTGCTGTATAACATGGCTCATTTATACATTCCCTTTAGAATTTTAACTTCAATACCTCAGTGGATCTGGAGTCTCACCAATGTGGATATTCTATCCAGTGATGCAGATCACAACACATCCTGGGAATTAATGTATTATAAGTTCAGCGTTAGTTAGCAGTGTGATCTCCAGCTGAAAGGCTAAAGCAATTTATGCTGCATTAAAAATATTGAGGGTAACTAGGTGGCACATTGGATAGAGCATTGGGCCTAGAATGAGGAAAATTCATCTTCCTGAGTTAAAATCTGCCCCCAGACATTTACTAGCTGTGTGACCCTGGGCAAGTCACTTTATCCTGTTCGCTTCAGTTTCTTCATTTGTGAAATGAACTAAAGTAGGAAATTGCAAACCACTCTGTTATCTTTGCCAAGAAAACCCCAAATGGGGTCATGAAAAGTAAGACGTGACTGAAATGACTCTATGCTCTGTGGTACTATTGTAATGGTGATGGAAATTTGAAGATCTTTCCTGCCACCTAATAGGCCAAATGTAATCACGTGGAACCTGTTGTTGGAGGAACTTGCTGAAGGGTGGAACAGAGCCCATAGGAAACTGGGAGTCAGAACAGTCAGAGCTGGGGGGAGGAAAGGATGCACCCAAGGAGACAACTAGGCTTGTGGGTGTTTGTTTTGCCCCCTGCTGTGACAGTTAGGCTTGTGAGGTTTTTTTTTGTTGGTAGGAAGGCTACAAAATGGTGTGGCTCTCTGCTGTGCTATGGTGTATGAACTTCTTTGTTGCTATGAAGAATTTGACTTTCTGGTGTTGGGATTTGATTTTTTTGGTGTCTGAATAAATGTTTTGCTTCTCTCTTTTATGTGGAGAGTCTCTTATATTTTGCAATTTAGAACTATGTTGGCATATTCATTGTCCCCATTACTGCTGTGAATATTGTGCTGATTCTACAACTACCCCAGACTATAACTATAATATGAGATGCAATTCCAGATGTCATATTTTAGGAGAGACATTTACAGACTCGAATATGCTCAAATAACAGGATAGTTGATGTCAAAACGTTAAAATTAAATCAAATAAAGCTGAGTTAGAGGAGCTTGGAAAATTAACATGGAGAATAGGAAACTTGAAAGGATATGATAGCTCAAAATTTTAAGGGCTGTTGTGTAGAAGGCAGATTAGAATTATTTTGATAGGTCTCATTACAGCATCACATAAGAAAATGAGAAACAAAATTTTATAATGAATTGGGTTTTTTTGTTGTTATTGTTTATTGGAGATCTTTCGGCAGAGCATGAAGTATGTTCTAAGTGGAAATCCTGCTCAATTATGGTTTGACCTTAATGATTTTTGAGGTCCCTTCCACACTTGAGATTCTAGGAATTTCTGTGTAACATTAGCTCATGTCTATATAGGTTAGATTTACAAAATATGGTTCACATTCAGGGATGTGGTACAATGAGCTCTAATCAGTTTAAGGCTCTGGAGGACTGACTGTTAACTTTACAGTGAGCATTAACTTCTGAAGTCATTAAACACTACAAACCAGGCCTTAATGTATTGTTTTATTAATTGTCTAGACCACAGGGTCAATGAATTATGGCACTGGGTCAAATTTGGCCAACTGCCTGATTTTGTATGACCTTCAAGCTAAGAATGGTTTTTATAATTTTAAATAAAGTTTATTGGAACACAACCATGCTCAATCATTTATTGTTCTCTGTGGCTACTTTCATGTTACATATGACATAGTTGAGTAGTTTTGACAGAGTCCAACACTCTGCTCACTTTGAGCTACTATTCAGTACTCTACAAATCACAGTGATACCATAATAATTCAATGGTGTTTTGAGTGCCACATGTATTACCACATGCCAACATTTTTTTTTATTACCAGTGCATATCTATCACATCAATACAGCAAAGAGGAGGCAGAAAACTTTTATTGCAACTTTTCGAGCTCAGCACCTAGACTTAAATTTTTCCCAATGAGAATTTTCCTAAAGAACTATCATTGAATACTGAATGGCATTGGAAATTAGCTTTTGTTACAGATTTGTTATTTCTTAATGAATTCAACCTAAAATTATAAGACAAAATAGTACTTATATGTGAAATGTATACTGAAGTTAAGACTATTTGATGGCAACCAATGTTCTTTAAATCACAAGTAAACGTCTAGAGGCTTTATATACTTCTCTGACTGTCAAAAGTTAATACAAGAGGTGAAATCTCCCTTTTTACACAAATTTGCAGCAGATAATTCCTGACCTCAAACTATAGTCCCAGCATTTTTAGAGATTTAGATGCTAGTGCAAAAGGATTTTCTATATTTCAAAATCCATTTGAGAGGAAATTTTACCTGCGCTTCATTTGCAAGTGATTTATCTGCTAGATTAACCTGCTTGAAGGCAATTATTAAATGAAGAATGCAAGAATTCTCCAAATATCTTCCAGACAATGAAAATGCTGAATTAAATTAATATACTTATGGATTGATATCAGCATTTGGCAGTGACAACATGTGTGAAAGGACATTTTTAAATTATATTATGCAAAAACTAATTCAAATCAGAATTACCAGATAAACATTTGCAATTGACTTAGATAATAGGAAATACTAACTTTGAACCACAATTAAGCAACACATCATGCTCCACAAAAAATAATTCCATTCTTCATATTAGCAGACCTGTATCACAACAAATTAATTCAATTACTATTGCTATATTTTGAATTTTGTCAATAAATATTGAGGAAATTTGTTTTTTCTTTCATTATATAAGTACCTATATTTTCCCTATATTTTTTGCCTCTTGACTCACAAAGCCTAAAATATTTACTTTCTGGTCTTTTTCAGAAAAAATTTGCTAACCCCTGGTATACGTTTAATAACTTGATGGAGAAAATGTTAATAATATAGATTAAATTTATAGGACTTCTGTGTGTTTTTAGAGAACCAGTTTGATTACATTTCAGAGGACCTGCCTCTTAGGCAAAGATATGTATTAATGAGGTTTGGTGTAATGAAATTGTACTATATTTTCCTACAAGTTTTCTTTTGAATTCATTCTTTTGAACCTGAGTTCAAATCATCTGTACATGATTTAATCAGGAAAAGAAGCTCTAAGAATGTTGGATTTGAATAGTAAATCATCACACAAATTGATTAGTTCTATTTTTAGGTTAGGTGGTCTTTATATAGCTCCATGTTTTTTTCTGAGGTCAGTAGAATGATTCAGATACCTCTGATGCTTAACGAATCATTCTTATTAATCAGTAGTTTTGTTAATAACTACTAATAATATAAATTAATTTGTTTTTCTTCTAAATTCTCAATAAAGAAGGTAAAATCATAGATATGAAATAAAATTTTAGAGACCTACATAAATCCTAAAAAATGTTAATACAATTCCAAATACTCAAGAATAAGACTTAATTAAAAAAATGTTTTGATTATCTTTTTGTTGTTCATTCTACTCTGTACTCCTCACCAATTTCCCTTTGCCACTAATCTTCCTTTGTGCCAAAGTGTAAGTAAGCAAAGAAGTTAACACATTGTCCATATTTGGCAATATATGCCTCATTCTGTATCCATATTTTACAGTCTCTCTCACAAAAGGTGGGAGACATACTTTACCATTAATTTTCTGAAGTCTGACTGTGTAACTCCATGATCAGAATTTTGAAGGCTTTCAAGATATCTTTTATGTTATTGTAGTTATCATGTTAGTTGCTTTTTGCTTATTTTAGGCTGCATCAATTCATACAAATCTTCTCAATTTTCTTCGAATTTCTATTTGTTGCTTCAGCACAATAATATTTCACATAACATACTCCATTCTACTAATGTAACACAATATATTAAAAAGTTTAATTTACACTATTAAAATTAATCAAGGGGAAATGAGAAAATGTACTACTCTTCTTTCAAGGTCAGGGTGGGGGGTTGTCTAATGGCAAGAAGCTTTCCATATATTTTTGATTCAATTGGTGTTGAACTGATTTTCCCTCATTTTTTTATTGTTTGTTTCATGGGATGCCTCAGTAAGTTAATGAGGAGGGATAGGTTCAAAAATAGAGATGATGAAAAAATAAAAGATAAAAATGGATTTTAAAAACAAAAATGAAAATCCATAATTTTCAGATTTAATATTCCTATTTTGTTCTTACCATTTCCATAGTATTATTCTATCACATACTGAGAGGCTGTGTGGTGGAGTGGATAGTAATGACCTTGGAGTCAGGAAGACCTGAGTTCAAATCTTGCTACTGACACATACAGATCATGTCACCCTGGACACATCACTTTACCTTTTCTGGATTTAGGTAATGGTATCAAAACTCTAAGTTGCAGTGAAGGTGATGAACTACATTAATAGAAGATTTTCTTCATCTGGGAATTCCCTATATTAAAGAAACAACAGTTCCAGTCCAAGTCTCTCTTATTAAAAAGGAATACTTGAAAAGTTATTAAAATCTCATTAGATGAGCTCTGAATCTTCAATAGTAAGAGCTTTTAAATTAGACATCTAAATTTGCTAACCTAGTGTCACTGATAGGTTAATGAGGATTCTGATGCTGGTTAAAAGACAATTACTTGACTGCTTAGATCCAAAGGTGTTTTGATCTAACTATAGATGGTGGTAAGTAAACCTTTTTTTATTGCTTTCCAAGAGTTCAGTTGGCCTGATTTGGTTGAAGAACCCAAGTGCAACTTCATAACTTTATTCTTCTCCTTAAGGAGTGGCAAAATGCCAAAGTACTTTAAGACTATTTACCCTAACTCTCTTCTACTACAGATAAGACCCAGATAAGTAAGGGCAGCTAGGTAGCTTAGAGTACCAGGTCTAGAGTCTACAGGAACTAAGTTCCAATATGGCCCCAGATACTTAGTAGCTGTGGGCAAATCATGCCAGGATTCCAAGTGAAGTTCTCTGACTCCAATCCTAGCACCTGTACCTCTGTACCTGTCCTCTGCATTTTTGCTACATGACTAATCTCCTTTCTTTTTTATAGTCATGTATGTGGTTTATCCCAATTCTTATATATCAGTCATCCTTAAAGATATGATCTAGTTTATTATACCTACTTTTGAGTCAGCTATGATTTTGATCATTTTGAGTTTGCAATGTTCTGTGTTTCACTGTCTTATAACATTATCACATTTATTTTTTTAATGACAAGTTTTAGGTTAGGGAACAAATCAGTATTATTAAAAGTATTATGGAATTTCATATAGGCTTTTTGTCTGATTTCATATTTAATTTTGGGTCCAACACTTTGTACTTGTATAGTTTGTAGTATACTTGTGTAGCACATAATTTATGCACTGCTGGACGACCTCCATGGATTGCTCATTCAACTGTGTGTCCCAATCTGGGTATTACTAAAGTTTCATTGCCTGGTTTTCCTTGTGTGGATTGTGAGAACAAATTCCATTGAATAATTAATGTATTTCATTGAGAATATCCCAGCATACTTAATACAATCAGGAAAATGTCATCTGTAACAGGGACATCTAGGGTGAAAGGGCATCTATAGAGACTCCCTTTCCTTTTCCATGACATCAGTGAACACCTTTAGTGAGCACACATCTTCTTTCATGCCTTCTTTTTTGTTACTATTCAGTGGGTTATGAGATTTTAACATATGCACCAGAGACACCTTGTCTGGAGAGATATCTTAAAGCTGTGCTTTGTTTCATTGAGTCAGTTTTTAAAAATGTAATCAACAAACAATAAACATAGCAGGGACTTATATTTTTAATCTATTCACTCAAACATATCACCAAGATTTGGTCTGTTATAGAAAATTGTCTTCAGATGTCAATCTGTTCTCTTATGTTTTTTTTTTATTAATAGCATCTTTGATACTTGAATAGACTTCTCATTAAGTTAATAGAGATAAGAAAGAAAAGAAATATGGATTTGTAGGTGCTGATGTCTTCTTGCTCAACATTTTTAGTAATAATAAAATCTGTGCTCCTTTATTTTCTACGACATCTTACCCCTTTCAAGATGTCTAAAAACTGATCCTGAGTGCCTTATAAAACAATTATATCACTCCAGCAGATTTCTTCACAATGTATTTGTTCTCTTTTTGTGCTGCTTCAAATTTATCACCTAAAACATTAGGTCCTGAAGAATAGAATCTAAATATTACAGTTTCACTGTCACCAATGATGAAAAGAGATCATTAGAGACATGTTCCATTTCACATCTATTTGTTGTCTTCCCCTCTCACTGCTCTTTCAATGATAAATGTTGTTGAGTCAATCTGGTTTGGCTGGATCTCACACAAAGCTTTTGAAGCCTTGCTTCCCTCTGCCCTGTTTTTCATTCTTTTGTGAGATGATACTGCTCATAATTTTCTGTCGTCCTCCTTTGTAATATTTTGCTAATGAGCTTGTATTATTAACTTGTATTGCCCTTAGCTGCCATATTGGTCTCCTTAGCTAAGAGACTAAATGTATTCTGACTTTAGAACTTTCTGGATGCTTTTGGTCTACTCATTTTGACTGTCATATCCATTAAATGTCTCTAAGAAATGGTGAAAGTGAGTAATTGTTTTTTCTTTTATGTGTTTCTCATTTTTCAGACTTAACAGCTAGTTTGAATGGGTTAGGAAAAAGCTATTATAATTGCACACAGTACAATTCTCACCTTCATTCTTATAAATTCATATTCATTTTGACCTTTGCTTTCAACAGTTGATAACCTAACTGTTGATTCTTAAATGCCACCAATGTAGGTAAATAATAATTTTATATCTGTGAATATAAAATTAATTATATTTTTGGTTATATTCTTTGGCTTTTACTATATCTAACAGCTCCTAATTTTTAAGGCCACTATGCCTATTATACAGATGTGAGAATTTTGATTGGATTGAAAGTATTTGAACTTTTTCACTTGTGAATCCAGAACTCTACTTCTCAGCACACTTCTTATTGTCTTCCATAGAGGCAGTTAGGTGGTATAGTGGAGAGAGCACTAAACCAAAAGTCAAGAACACCTGAATTCAAATCTTGGCTTCTGAGAATTATTAGCTGCGTGACCCTGATCAAGTCACTTAGCTTTCTATCTGCCTCAGTATCCTCAACTATAAAATGATGATGGTAATAACAGCATTGTTGTAAGGACTAATTAAGATAATATTTGTAAAGCTCTTAGCATATGTACTACCATGCACAAGCAGCTTCCCAAAAGAATGCTATTGTGAACAGCTTTTAAGGTTCTGATTACACAGTACAGTGAACACTTCATTTATTCCATTACAAATCAAGGCAAACATTCACAGCAAATCACAATATAATACTCACAGCATTACATCTTATCACAGAAAGTCACAAGCTTAACATTAGGATGGTCACAGTTTTCACTAATATTTAGAACAAAGAACAAAAGAATAATCATTTGGTTTCCCTAAGGGGGAAACCCTCCTTACTTAATCATTCAGTCATTTCACAATACAATAATCAATCTTCCACTCTTGGGGCAATCATACATTAAATTAATCAGTCACTCATCTAGCAATTAGTCACTAAATAAAATTATTAGAAAATTACACAAACCCTCCATCCCTTGATGTCTAGTAAACTTCAATTTCATCACAAATCCAAGGGGAGATATTTTCTTCATCTTGACTCAGGGTGGTCTCAGATTTCCTGGATCCCTTCCATGGTTCCAGCTCCTAACTGAATCCACCAAACAGTAACCTGGATTTGGGCACAGACAGTCCCCAAGTTCTCATCCAGTTCTCCGGGCAGTTCCTGGTACACATTGAAGTTCACAAGATCCTGCACATCTCAAACCCTTCACCACTTCTGCTGCCAGGAACTCAAGGATCAACCAAGCCACAAACAAACAAAGGCTTATCTGGGTCATGCTTCATTCTCCAGCAGTTCAATTGGCCCTAGAACCCAGAAGGAATCTCAGCCTTACAGCTGGCAGCAACTTCAGCCTTCATCAGATTCTGGTCTCAAGAAAAACTCCAACTCAGTTCTTAGTCAGCTTCCAGATGCTAGGAGAGAAGCCCGTCTCCCCCTCCTCCCCTTTCTCTCAGCTGGTTTCAGTCTCCACAATTCTTCCTCCACCAGCAGCTAACAGGAGAAACATTTCTGATTCTGATTCTCTGTCTCTGGAAGTCTGGCCTCCTGTTTCAGCCAACCCCCTCTTGCCATGTAAACAGCAGGTTCATACTCTGCCTCTTTCACAGAAGTACTTAGCCCTTAGTTACCAAGGATCAAGTACCTACTAAATTAATTACTGTTACAGCATAAAATTTAGTAAATGCATTGTTTCCTCCCTTCCTAAACTAAAAGTTGCTAAACAAGTAATAACAAATACTAGGCACTTAATAAATACTTGTTTCCTCCCTCCTTTCACCCACATTTGCATCAAAGCCATAAAATGTGCAGATATATGTTGACTTAGTTTTAAAGAGTTTATCAGATTTTTCCTAGAATTTCTTATTTAATCTTTTACAAGAGATTTTAGAATATGTGCTTGAAATTCTTAGAGTTAGACTGCCATATTGGCTAGAGTATTGGAATTGAATTCAGCAAGTTTTCTGATATGAAACGTGATAAATCACTATGAGTCCATATTGAAATGGGGAAAGAGATACGATTTCAAGGTATCAAGGGAGATGATTCCTCTAGCCCCATTGGAGATTTCTTATGTGTTAGGCCTAAGATAATGGTAGTTTCAGTATAAAAGAAGTCCCTAGAAATAAATGCTATTGGTATTCCAGAACTATGACATGGATAGGTTAAGGATTTTGAATTTGTAGAACTGATCTCCTGTGGAAAGGAATATCCAATGTTTGTTGGGAAATAAGGAAATTTCAGGAAGTTTGAACAGAATGGGGAGTACCACAACACTGCCAAAGGTGTAATAGAAAGCAGTAACCAGTGATCTGTGGAGAGGTTCCAGAGGTGAGAACTTCAGGAGAAGCAATGTTTCACACACAGCTAGAAAAATCATGAAAAAGTACATTGATATGGAAAAACAATATCCAAGTGCTCCAAATGGTTGAGACAACATATGTAGCTTACTATTGAACATTGTTATTTTTTATGGGCTCTGATATAGATTATATTTTCCCTTTAATCTGAAAGCAAATCTAGACATAATTTGAACCTTATGAGAGTATTTGTAGGAGATATAGTCCTAAGTCCCCAGTGGGTGTCAGATACTGATGCGGAATAAATCAGATAAGTTAAAAGGCCTCTGGTATAGCTGGGTGTCAGAGGGTGATATGGACACAAACATTATATTTACATAAGCAGATTTCCAAACTTTGCATGAAAATAATAAACCACAGTTCATTATTTTTTTTCATTTTTTTAATTGACTTGCCCGTTCACCCCCAGTCCACAAGATTCAGCTCCAGAATCACCTGAGCTCCAGATTCCTGTCCCCTTTCTCCCCATTCCCCATCCCTGCCATGGTGGCATACAATCATGCACAGGATCTGCAAACCCCCTCACACTGCACAACAGTCTGGTTGTATAGGTGCCGCAGCCAATGGAGTGAACAATGAGAAAAGAGAAACAAAAATCAAACATAGAAAAGAACGATAGCATGCACCACTTCAGTCTCCATCCAAACTCAGGTCTTTCTGGATCCCTCTCCAAATGTAGACATCTCCCTCCATCCTAAGACCTGTAGAGTTGTCTCTCACACAGTTTATTTTTTAATTTTTTCCTTTTTTAAATTTTAGACTCAAACACTAGAACTCAAATACAGAATAGAGAAAAGAAAAATAAATATATCATAGACTTAAATACTGAAACTTAAATAGAAAGCAAGAAAAAAAGAGTATGTCATACACAGCAGAACAGAGGAGAGGATTCAAAATATATAGCATTCAATTTTAATTTCAAGAAAGCCTATGTGATAAATACTACGCATTGCATTATAAGCTATCCATCTTTTCTTTTCTTCCCTGTAAGTTTTCTTTGTTCTCTGCTGTGCCCTTTTTACTTTGTTCCTTTTCTCCCTTCCTTCCCCACACCCCTGAAATTTACAATTAAGTGTAGATATATTTCGATATAGATATATACATATACATACACACATACATGTGTATACATACATATGTACCTATGTACATGTATAGGAATATACCTTCCCTAACAAATTCTGCACTTGATTTTTGTTTTTATGTTTGTGCGCATCTTATTTCCTATCCCTCTCGAATCCTCTAGTTAACTTTTTTCTTTTTTTTTTGTAGGGAGAAGGGCAGGGTAATTGGGATTAAGTCACTTGCCCAAGGGCCAGTAAGTGTTAAGTGTCTGAGGCCAGATTGTCTAGTTTACTTTTACCTGCTACCTTGCCCTCTATATTACTTGATCTACACCCCCTCCAAAGATCCCTCCCCTATCCTTTCATTCCCATAAATCTAGACATCCTTCTATACCCCTCTTTAACCAATTCCCTCACCCCGCCAGAAATCCCTCCCTTATCCTCTCCTCCCTATCCCATTACTATTTTACCTCTTTTGAATTTAGAAGACTTTTATACTCTTCTAGATTATATGTACTATGTATTTGAACCCATTCCTGAGGAGAGGAGATTACCAAAACTACCAGTCCTCCCTCCCCCATCTAATTCCTCTGTCATTTCTTCCTCTCACACCTCATTTGCATAATATAATTATTCTTTTTAACTGTTCCTAGAGAGTTTACTTTTTAAAGTCATATTATACTCAAGTCAACTCCAATCTTTCTTACAAACTACCCAGTTGCTAATAATAATCTTAGACATACATTTTATTTACATAAAAAGTAAATGGCCTGTCCTTATTGAATCCCTTATAATCAGACTTTGGTATATACTTTATGTTTTTCTTAGCTCTTGTATGTCAAATCTTATATTAAGTTCTGTTTTTTTAAACAAAGCCTGGAAGTCTGACAGTTGATAAAATGTCAATTTTTTTCTAGTCAGGATTATGCCCAACTTTGCTGGGTATGATTTTTCAGCCAGAACCCTAGTTATTTTCCTCTTTGATATATAGTGATCCAAGACCTATGGTCCTTTAGTATCTCTGCTACTAGGACCTGTGTGATTCTAAATGTGGTAGTGTCATATTTAAATTTTTTCCTTATTGCTTTAATATTTCATCCTTGAGCTGGGGGTTTCAGAATTTGACTATAATATTCCTATGAGTTTTCTTCATAGGATCTCTTCCAAGTGGTGATTCAAGCATTTTTTTCTATTTCTACTTTCTCCTCCTTGTTCTAATGCTTCAGGACAATTTTCTTTAATTATTTCTTGTATTACTATATCAACATTTTTGTTTTGTTCATAGTTTTCAGGTAGTCCAATTATTCTTATGTCTTCTCTTCTTGATCTGTTCTCCAGATCGGTTACTTTTCTTATAAGATGTTCCACTTTATCTTCTATTTTTTCATTCTTTACATTTTGTTTTATTATTTCTTGATCTCTGGTAATTTTATTAGTTTCTCCTTGCCCAATTCTAATTTTTAAGCTGTCATTTTCTTCCTTAAGATTTTGAATCTCCTTTTCTAATTGGCTGACTGTCTTTTCATAATCTTCTTTTTCTTGGATTGTTCCTATTCTATTTTGTTGTAGTTTAGTTTTTCTTCTATCTTTTTCATTTGATTTTTAAAGTCTTTTAAAGTTCTTCTCTAAATTATTTTTGGGCAGGTGACCATTGGATATTATTCTTTGGGGTAGAAGAGGGTTAATTTGCTTCAATATCCTCTTCCGAAGATGAACCCTGGGCTTTTCTATTCTTATAATAACTTTCTATGGTTGGATTCTTTCTCCTTTGCCTATGTATTTTTTTCATAGCAATAGCTTAATTTTTGTAATCACCTCTAGTCCTGGGGCAGGGGGATTGTGCCTCTGGTCTCAGATTTTCAGTTCTCCCCTCTACCCTGGAACTAAATCCAAACCTTCAACCTCCTGTAAGTGCCCACAGTAAGAGGCATCCCACTCTACTGCTTCTTCACTCACTGGGAGGTTGTATGCTGGTTCCTTCTCACTTCTGCCACTCCAGAGCACAACGGGGTCTGATTTGCCCTGAAGTGCTATTTTATTTCTTTTGTGGGGGTCAGTCTTAAGAGCTTGAAATTTTCTGACCTACTCTGTCATCTTCCCAGAATCTTCTCCATAGTTTCAATTCTACATCATGGGAGCGAAATGAAACTGAAGTCAGAGAAAATATGTTAATCCAACTAACATTCTAAGTTATATGTCAACTCTGGACACAATATGTTCACCTTCTTAGTACTTGGTATGACCACAGAATATTCCATCACTGTGGGGCAAATGACTAAAGAACCACGACTGATATATTTGTGGAGAATAATGAGCGTATTTGAGTATCATGCTTTAGTTCTGTTTTCTCTTCTAAAATTGCTCGAAATATAACCCTTTCCATAAATAACACCGGAAACATATGATAGTAAATGTAGGTATGAGCTAGCATTTCAATACATATCACCAGGTCTGTGGTAAGAGTTTTAATTGACATGCCAACTGTTATTAAAGCAGTTAGCCTTGAGAATAGATGACTAAACAAAAGGAACATAAAAAGATTTGCTGATTCACCTTTCCTTACTAAAGATATTTGCCACATTGTCTTAATTTGTGATATTTGCACATATATACACATATGTATTTATACATACCTACATGTACACACACATATATACATATATATATACACACACATATATGTATGTATATATCATCTAATCTATTGATGTGGATAAGGACATAGTTGCCCCTCTGCTAAAGTACTGTTGCATTATAGAAGTGGTCCTGGGTTCTCAAAGGTAATGCAAAATAAACATAAGCTATCATTGTTCCTATCATGTCCAGGAAGATTTTGAATATATGCCCAGTGACAGGTCTTTTTTTCTCTTTTTATCTGAAAATCAACCTCGCTAAGTTCGGAGAGGCAGAAAAAAATTGACAACCAGATGATGATTTTTTCTGTTGGTCAGAACTAATCATGAGACTGACAACAAAGGTCAGAAAGGATTGTGATCTCTATTACTGAAAAAAGCATCCACATGTAAGAAATCATGTCTCTTTTAAAGTATTAAACTATTGGAGTTGATGTCATCATTCCTGTTGTGTTTACACACATCAAATGCAATGAGTATTTATATCTCTACAAATGTACTCAGTTGTGTTTTGCCTTTTAAACAGTGGATAGAATGCAGGGTCTAGAGTAAGGAGGACTCAAGTTCAAATCCAGCCTCATACACTTACTAGGTGTGTGACCCTGGGCAAGTAATTTTATCTGGTTTGCCTCAGTTTCCTTACTTGGAAAATGAGCTGGAGAAGGAAAGGGCAAACCACTGCAGTATCTTTGCCAAGAAAATAGCAGATGGGGTCACAAAGCACTGGGCATGACTGAAAAACAACTGAATAACAACTTACCCATTATTCAATTTTGCTGCTCTTCTAATATGTTTTATTCACATCATTCTTCCAGACACCAAACACAACTAAAGCAGAGAGCATCTGTGTGCTGCATTGACAGGACAGTGCTGGACCCAGAGTTAGGAAGGAGGGGTAGATTTGTGATTTTTTTCCTTGGTGTAGAACTACCATTGATGCAGAGAGGAATCTCCTCTGTAACTGCTGGTTTGAGAGAGTTGCTTGGGGCATTGACAGGTTAAATGGCCTGGAGTAACACACACAGTACTTATGTCACAGATGAAACCTGAACCTAGATCTTCCCGACTCCAGAGTCAACTTTATATTCTATCATGCCATGCTGCCTCTTTCCTAGAGATGTTGTGAAGTTCAAATGACATAATGTATGTGAGGTGCTTTATAAACTCTAAAGAATTATAAAATGAAAATTATGGCCATTATTCTATTCTACTCTCCATATTGATTTTATACTAATTTGTTCTGCAATTTGGGGCAACTAGGTGGCACAGTGGATAGAGTGCCAGGTCCAGAGTTAGGAAAACTCATCTTCCTGAGTTCAAAATCTAGCCTCAGCCAATGCCGTGTGACCCTGCACAAGTTACTCAATCCTGTTTACCTCAGTTTGCCTCATCTGTAAAATGAGTTGAAGAAGGAAATGGCATACTACTCCAAATGGGGTTACAAAGAGTTGGACACAGCTGAAAAACAACTATTCTGTGATTTGGAGCAACTGCTGCCTCTCCTTGCAGTCTAGTGCCAATCTCTAAGGATGGAGTATAGAAAATAAGTCCAGTCTTTACAATTCATACCCTTAAAGGTTGTCTATAGACCACAACTTTGTTATATCTTACTTTTTCATCTCTGGTGTGACTATTGAATGTGAGCTCCAAAGTTTCACAAGACCCAACAACTGCGAGCACAAACATTATTTAAAATCCTTCACTCACCACAATGGAGACTATGAGATCATGGGGTAAAGAGACAAACCTTCAATCCATGGTGGTAAAAGTAAAACCTGGACTCTATTTATAACCAGCCTTTCACTTTTACTATATCCTCTGCTCACCACTGTGAGCAAGGTAGGATTAGTGATATAACCAGCTCTGTCTTCACCATTTGGTTCCCATAACTGTACTCACAAAGTTGACCATGCAACAATTTCCATTCCATTCATGCTGCCCCAGAATTTAACAAACTGCCCAAATTGCCTCCTATGCCTCCTACCTCTCATCTCTAGTCACTAACTCAGTGGTTCTCAACCTTCCTAATGCCGTGACACTTTAATACAGCTCCTCATGTTGTGGTGACCCCCAAACATAAAATTTTTTTTGTTGCTACTTCATAACTGTAACTTTGCTACTGTTATGAATTGTGATGTAACTATCTGATACACAGGATGTATTTTCATTGTTACCAATTGAACATAACCCACAGGTTGAGAACTGCTGCACTAACTCATTCTGTCTATTACAACTGACATTGAGGATGTGTACATTTCTTTATTTTTTAAATCAGTTTTTGGAAGTAATTTTTCAGGTCTTTTTACTTTTTCCATTTTTCAGAGAGATCCAGAGCTAAGAGCAGACCTAGTCCTTGAGAAAGCTAGGGAAATTTTTATATGTATGTAGCCTCCCCACCTGGGAGCCGCTAATGTCAGCCTTGGGAAAGAGGCACATGGCAGTTACATGTGTTTTCCCCCACTTAGGGAAAGAGGAAACAGGGTTAAATGACTACCCTAGGGTCATACAGCTAGTAACTGTCTGGGGAAAAATTTGAACTCAGATGAGTCTTTCTGGCTCCAGTCCTGGCATTCTCTCCTCTGCTACAATACACTTGAGTAAATAAATAGAATCAAGGAAGAAAGTTACTTAATAGAATAAGAAGTTTGAACTTGCAAGGGATAAATTATTTCTATTTATAACTGTCTTAATATCTTTAATTTGGAGAACTGAGTCACATTTGGAAGGGGACTTGGAATTTATTCCAATTATTTTCTTTTACATTTGAGGAAATTGAAGTTCAGAGAGGTTTTAGCTTACTGAAAGTCATATAACCAGTAATAGCAGAAGACCTGAACCAGAACTTAGATCTTCTGACTCTGGAGTTACAACTACACTGGATCAGTTAAGTGCATATGACCCCATCAAAGGATGCTCAGGTGCCAGTTGGAGGTTCTCCTCGTTAGGTTTTATCCATGCTTTCATATTTTTAGGTAACACCTGACCATTTCTGGTAGTTCATTATTTCTACCTAATTTACAAGATTAAAAACCTAGGACTCTTTCTACTCTATACCATATTACTGGTCAGCAGTTAGTACAAAAAAGCATGAATACATGGCTGCTAACCATTATAAAAATTAGATTTTCTAGCACATTTTGGAGTAACTTATATGCATCACATTTAAGAAGTCTACAAATCTGCACATAGTAATTGAAAGCCTTGCATTGTTGATCAAAAATTGCCATTGGCCTTTCTAGGTCTCTTAAAAATATTTCTTAGGATACAGGTACTTTTTCAAACAACATAGATGGTATTAATTTCAATCTTTTTTCGGTTGGCTCTCTTTAATAACTGTAATATTTCATCACTTAACTGAGAAATAGGAAGCCTTCAGACTTGACTTTATTATGTGCTAATAAAATGAAAAGAAACAGACCTTTAAAAAGTAATTGCCAAAATGGACTGCCAGGAAACATTAACATCAGAGCTAGCACTACCATGACAAGGTTATGCCACTTAGGTATTCATTAAACATTTATTAACTTCATGGCAGGTAAAGGTGTTACTGTTTACATATTTTCAAATTTGTGCAGATCCACTAAATCTAATTTTAAAAGTGTTTGTGCAGTTATGACCTTTTAAATTATGATTCCCAAAATAGAAACTTGTAAAAGTGTTGGTTAATGCAGTGCTAATTTATTATGATTTTAAAAAAAATAATGTACAATATTCAGGTTGTTTTTATTTTTGGAACTCAATTGAAAATTTTATGACAGACTCATACAAGTAATATTTTACATATGTGCTTCAGGTAGCATTAATGACTTCTGGATTTGTTAGGTATCCAATAGTTATCCCTATTCACTGTACCCTTGAATTGATAGTTGCATCTACATACATCATAACCTTGAATATAGATTTGATTTATCTAATCAATTTGAGACTGTCAAACTAGTAATCTTTTTCAAAAATCCACCCTAGGGTTGTAAATTATCTGAGTTAACTATTTTTATTACTTTAATTAGGGGAGACCATGCTGGGTAAAATGAAGACAGCATAACAAGGAATAAGGCAAAAACAAACATCAGGTTACTGTGGTTTGGTCCTAAGCTTCAGGGATTTCGAGAGCCATGTGGGTGTTGGAGAAATGGCTGTTGCTACACTGCATTGCTTCTGAAAACGTTTATTTCCTGATGTACTTCTACCAGATATGAGAAAATTAGATCCACGCATATCTTATTCTAGCTACCTATCCCTTCCCACCACCCTTGAGGTTTCCCACATAATGTGGTCAGGAATCGGGTGTGGGATTTGGGAACCTCAGGAGGTTTTCCATATTTAATCTTTACCAATGGGATGAAATCTGGGCAAAAGGCAGGAGTGGGAGAAGAGGCTGCATGCTATAGCAGAGCTGTAGTCATCTGTGACCTTGCCCAGTCCAATCCTATACCTCCCCAGCAGTGGAAGCAAAGCCCCAACTGAATAGGAGACCAGGACCAGAGAAATCACAGGGGTAGCAGCATCCCTGCTCAGGAGGAATAGCTGTACTAATTTTTATCAGTTCATCTGCTGACAGTAAACATCAGAAGCCTGAGGGCAAAATGTGGGCAATAGATAATATTCTTTTTTTTTTATTGAAGTTCTCAACCCCCTAAAAGTCCTGTTACTTTTTACAATTCTCCCTTCCCCCATCCCTGTCCTCCCATTTTGTGTTAATCGCTATAGCTGAGCTAAGTTTGACAGTCATTTTGTCAAAATTAAAGGGTTCCTATATTTCTTTAGTTGATGTATATCTTAATTAAAGTTACATTTTATAATTCTCTAGTTTTTTATCATAAGTTACAGTCTCTTTATAGCTCAGAGTGCAAATTTGGTATTTCTTAGCTAATTTGTTCAAGGCAATCATGTCACTTTGACTCATGAAGCCTTTAAGAGGAATTTTTAGACCTAGTTATTCACATGGATCAGCTGTAGGTCTAACTCTCTAGGTATGTATTAGCAAGCACCCTAGCACACCTAGGATGGCTGCTAGCACAGGTTCTGAGATCTGCTTTTCTAAAGGAAACCAATTCAAAATGGGTTAACAATCTTCCTTTAATCAATCAAACATATATCATTTACTTCCCTCAGGGGGAAAAGTCAACACCCTGAACTTCAGAGAATACAAACAGAAATTAACAAGCAGACAAAGAAACAGATTAGCAGACAGGCTTCCAGCGTCTGATCATTATATCCATACCTACTTAGTTACTAGGCAGGGAAGCACCAACATCTGGGTTCTCAAAGGGGGGGGGGGGGGCTCTACAGCTGCCCAGAGTCTCATCTGGCCAAATCACACAACTCTTTCCAGGGTGAGCCCCAAAGCAAAAACTCACATCAGGAAACATTATACACACACACACACATATAGATATAGATATATATATAGATATATAGATAAATCTACATATATATCTCTATATAGATGTATATAGATGTATATATATGTGTATACATATATATGTGTGTGTGTATACATATAAATATATATATCCTTTTCCTGGATCAGAGAATGTCACAATCCTCTTGACCAACTGCCCAATCACAAAGTAACAAGTACAAAGTAACAAGGTGTGGGTGTTCCTGAAGAACAAAGCCTCTGCCACAGGCTCCATGTGAACACATTCAGCCTGTTAGGGGGCAGAGTATATTTTCAAATCAGGAAAAGTTCTCAGAATCACTTAAGCCTATCAAAGTGCCTAGGGGCAGGGAAGATCTTCAGATTCCCATAACAAGGTACATACTTTTCATAGGATTGCTAATATACTTGGAAACTCCAGTTAGTAGTAAGTCAGTAATCAATTAATAAACCACTTAATAAAATAATTTTTTTCATGAAGTACCCACTATGTGTCAGACAATTTGCTACAGGCTGAGAACTCAAAGGCAAAAATAAAACACTCCTTGCCCTTTAAGGAGCCTAAATTCTCTGTCCAAGAGCCTATATTTTATTGGTCTCTTTATTTGCTTATACTGAAGAATCCCAATGCACTCCTTTACCAGTAGCAGAGTTAGATCTACACAGGAAGACTTCAAGAACAAGGAGGTAGAGGTTAGAAGAGAACAAACAACAATAATAATACCTCACATTTGGATGCTGCTTTGCAGTTATACAAAATGACTCCATATATGTTAAAATGGACTGGAGAAGGAAATGGCAAACCATTCTAGTATCTTTGCCAAGAGAACCCTAAATGGAGGTCATAAAGAGTAGGACGTGACTGCAACAAAAATCATAATAATGATTGCTAGCATTTATGTGATGCTTTAAGGTTTGCAAAACATTTTACATATAACATCTCATTTGATCTTCCTAATAGCATATAAGGTACTTATTATTATCCCCATCTTATAGAAAACTGAGGGCTGACATATTAAGTGACTTGCTGAGGGTTACATAGTAAGAATCTGAGGCAAGGTATGAAGTGAGGGTCTTCCTAATTCCTACACTTTCTACTGTTCCACTTTGATCCTCATTCCATGAAGTTAGTTGGGCAGACACCATTATTTTCAATTCAACAGAGGAGGAAACTTGGGCTCATGGACATGAAGTACATCCCCCTCCCCTTCCACCAAAGGCATATATTTAGTGAATATTAGGTCTGTGATTTAAAGCAAGGTCTTTTGTTCGTGGGTCCAATGCCGTGCCATGCTGTTTCTCAAAGGAAGAATAGCTCAGTCTCGGAAAGTATAAATCCCTATTTGTACATCCTTCCCTCTCCTCTATAAAGTCAAGTGCCTGATTATTGTTTATATTTCATCTGCAGCTCAGGTCAATTTAGATAGTCCCTCCAAAATTATTTGTTTTGGCCCATCACACTATACTTCTAGTTAATATTGTCATTGGCCTAGGGATTGAGGTCATGTGTCATTGTAAATATAGCAAATAGCAGAGAAATTGATGTATCTAGTTCAAAACAGAGACTATCACAGCTGTTTGACGTCAGGGCACTTAACTGAAAGATAGATGATGCCTATTTGCAGGACACCAGATGAAGTTCACCTGAAGGGGTTGCTCCAGGAAGAAAAAAAGGCCAAATTTAAAATCACTTCCAAGACCACATTGAGAAGCCAGTTTGAGTTCCAGCATCACACGGAGATGAGATAGGATGTGTAATGTATATTGCCTTACTCATGATATTTCAAGGTAGAAAAATATTTCCAGACAACTATGTCAAAATGTCTCTTTCAGTGATTACCTAAATCCCTTTTAGGTAAAGTTGTTTCCTTTGAGAATGATATTCATCTGGCTAATTGCAGCTTAACCAAGAAGTCAGCTCCTGATACAACCTTGGCAAATTGATAAACCTTTGCTGCAATGAGATCCTTTTGAGCAATGTGTGGTAATTAATGCAGAGGAAAGAGGACTTAGATTGATGGTTGCTGTGCTGCTTAAATGGGACTTCTCTATGACCTATTTAGGCTATATCAATGAGTTTTGCTTACTTGGTAGGAAACAGAAAACTGCCCTAACTTTTAAAATGCTAAATCCCCTCCCCACCTTTCCCCCCCCCCCCATCACTTCCTTCAACATTCCTAGAATAGATGAAGAAACAAAGCCAATAAATAGCAGATGTCAAATTTGAAGCCAGGTCTTCAAGACTCCAAATCCAGCACTCTATCCACTACCATACTTTAATTTGGACAAGAAATATCCAAGGTTTGGGAGTGTTGGAGGCCTCAAGAAAAAGGTATATGCCTAGTTCTGACTATCTCAGAGCCTGGTGGCATATAAACTTAAGAAGGAGCCTCAGTTGTTGGCAGTCCTTCTTTCTTCCATCACCCTCTGATGTCTGAACCCATCTACTCCTTCCATACCACCCACTTAGGTGCTTTCTAAATTTAGACATTCCCAGTGCAAACCCTTGCTTTTCCAACCCTAGTTGTATCTATGGGTGTTCTATATCACACACACACACACACACACACACACACACACACACACACACACAGACTCACATTACAGAACAGAGGAGACATATCCAGAAATGCCTCCCTGCCTGTTTCCCTAGAGATCTCATCCAATGAAAGATTTTTTTTTAAACAGATCATTTTTCCCCTCATTTATTTTTATCATCCCTTTGTTATTTGTAGAGTCCCTCAATTTTTATATTGCTTAAATTCTCTTTCTGCCTTCTAAGGATATTCAGTCTTTAAACTTCCTGCCATAGAATGTAATTTTACTTAAATGAGATATTACATTAAATCATAGGTACCTAACTGAAAGGGACAGCAGAGGCTACTTAGCCCAAATTCTTCATTTTCACAAGGACCATTTTAAGTGACTTGTCCATAGTCACTTGGGTAGTAAGTGGCAGAGGCAGCATTTGAAGCCTCATCTTTGGATTCCAAAGCTTGTGCCCTTCAACCTATACCATATTGCCCTTTTCCCCTTCACTTTGTTTATTATCTGTTGACTCTTAAAATGTACTTAATCCAGTACAGTAAAATTTTATCTTAAAGCTCTCCTCCCACAAAATGTCTTCCATGCACATGTCAAAATTATATTCTTCCTTGAGATATATGACTTACATGTGGCTCAGTGAGGATTACCCTCATGTTCAGACACATCTTTCCTTAATCTCACAGAGTTTATCCTTCAACTGCCCCAGTAATCCCATAGTACTCCCAATTTCTTTCTTCAGCTGAGTAGGCACAAACCAGGGATCACTTTGAGTTTCTTTCTATGATGGTGCATTGCATGTTTATGTTTGAAGTTTAGTTTTTTAGGTTCCCCAAGAGTCCTCATGAGTCATAAAATAACACTATCTCCTTCTTTGGCCGTTAAGATTATCTTAATTGTATTTTTTCAAAATATTCACATGCAGCCTGTAACCTTAGCTGTTGGGGAGGCTGACATTAGTGTATTCTTCCAAGCTGTAGGAGGCTAAGCCAACTGGGTTTCCTCAATAACTTCAATATCATATCAATATTGATATTATATCAACAGTGTTTTATATCAAGCAGTATTAATATGGTGAACCTCCCCTTCTCCCTACAGTGAGAGTCCCCCAGATTGCCTAGAGAGGGGTAAGCTCACACAGGTCAATAATCAATGCTAGTTGATTAACTAAAAGGGAGACTTCGTCTTAAAAAAAGTTCACAACCATCTACTGATTTTTTCTCATTTATTTATTTATTTTTTGGGGTGGGTGAGAACAAGGATCAAATATTTCTTATTTTTAATTATTTTTAAATTTATTTATTTACTTTTAGTTTACAAGATTCATTTCCACAGTCTCTTGAGTTTCAAATTTTCTCCCCTCCCTCTTTTTTCCCTCCCTCCCCCATGGCGGCATACAATCAAGTATAGGATCTACAAATACTTTTACATTGGACATTAGACTGGTTGTATAGAAGGGTTTTAACCAATGGAGTGAACAATGGGAAAAAAGAAAGAAAACCAAACATAGAAAAGAATGCTAGCATGCAGATTGCTTCAGTCTCCATTTAAACTCTGTCCTCTCTAGATCTTTCTCTGAATGTAGATATCTCCTTCCATCTTGAGACTTGTAGAGTTCTCCTGTGCATTGCTGAGAAGAGTCCAGTTTATCAAAGATTGTATCACACATATGATGTGTCTGTGATTGTGTACAAATTTTTCCTGGTTCTGTTCTTCTCACTTAGCCTCAGTTTATATAAGCCTCCCCAGGTAAATATGAAGTCCATCTCATTCCCATTTCTTATAGCACAGTAGTATTCCATTTCATTCATATACCACAACTTGTTTAGCCATTCCCCAATTGATGGACATCCCCTTAATTTCCAGTTTTTTGCCACCATAAAGAGAGCTGCAATAAATATTTTTTGTACATATGGGTCTTCCTCCCACTTTGATGATCTCTTTGGGATACAACCCTAGAAGTAGTATTATTGGGTTAAAGGTTAAGCAATTAGTATAGTCCTTTATATATAGCAAATGTATAGCCCTTTAGGCATGGTTCCAGATTGTTCTCCAGAATAGTTGTATCGCAGCTCCACCAACAATGCATTAGTGTTCCAATTTTTCCACATCCTCTCCAGCATTTGTCATTTCCCTATTTTATCATCTTAGCCAATCTGGCTGGAGAGATGTGGTTCCTCAAAGTTGTTTTGATTTACATTTCTCAAATTAATAGTGATTTAGAACATTTTTTCATATGCTTATAGATATCTTTAATTTCTGCCTCTGAAAATTGCCTGTTCATATCCTTTGACCATTTATCAATTGGGGGATGACTTGTATTCTTATAGATTTTACTTAATTCCCTGTATGTTTTAGAAATGATGCCTTTATCAGATACACTGGTTGTAAAAATTCTTTCCCAATTTCCCACTTCCCTCTTAATCTTGGTTACATTGGCTTTGTTTGTACAGAAACTTTTTAATTTAATGTAATCAAGATTATACATGTTGCATTTTATAATGCTCTCCAACTCTTCTTTGGTCATAAAGTCTTTCTTCCCTGCTCCATAAATCTAACAGGTAAACTATTCCTTGCTTTCCCAGATTACTTACAGTATAAGCCTTTATACCTAGATTGTGCACCCATTTAGACTTGACTTTGGTGTAAAGCTTTAGTTGATGGTCTATGCCCAGTTTCTGCCATACTATTTTCCAGTTTTCCCAGCAGTTTTTGTCAAATAGTGAGTTCTTATTCCAAAAACTGGAGTCTTTGGGCTTATCAAATAGTATATTTCTATAATCATTGACTACTGAGTCTTTTGTACCCAGTCTATTCCATTGAACTACCACTTTATTCCTTAGCCAGTACTAAGCAGTTTTGATAACTGCTGCTTTATAATACAGATTAAAATCTGGTACAGCTAGGCCACCTTCCCTAGCATTTCTTTCCATTAATTGCCTGGATATTCTTTTGTTCTTCCAAATGAATTTTGTCACTATTTTTTCTAGTTCTCCAAAGTAATTTTTGGTAGATTTATTGGTATGGCACTAAATATGTAATTTAATTTAGGTAAAATTGACATTTTTCTTATATTAGCTCGACCCAGCCACAAGCACTTGATGTTTTTCCAATTAGCTAGATGTGATGTTATTTATGTGAAAAGTGTTTGTAGTTGTGTTCATAAAGGTACTGGGTTTGTTTTGGCAGGTAGATTCCCAAATATTTCATGTCTACAGTAACTTTAAATGGGATTTCTTTTGCTATCTCTTGCTGTTGGACTTCATTGGAAATATATAGGAATGCTGAGGATTTATGTGGGTTTATTTTATAAAGGGTCACATATTTCTAAGTAATTGTGCCACACCACTACCTGTAAAAGCCTCCTTTTAATGCTTGCTCCAGTTTCTTTTCAACTAAACTCAAGAGGGAAGAACTTGATAACCATACCCCTGCTTTATTTCCTTATTGGGGAGAGTTGAGGTAGAAATGGAAGCATTCCATTAACAAGCTATCCTTCCTCTTACTTTTTTTTTTTACAAACAGACTTTTTTATAAAAAAACAGTTATTTATTTTTAGTTTTCAACACTCACTTTTTAAAGATTTTGAGTTCTAAATTTTCACCCATCCCTTCCTCCCCTCTCTTTAAAAAGGCATGCAATCTGATCTAGGCTATACATGTATGATCATATTAAATATATTAAATGGTTCTTTTAGCTTATGAAGAGGAAGCTGTGACTGACCTCTTCAGTTGCTACTACTGGGGAAACTCAAAAGTCAATCATACAAGTTTTTGCTGATGGCAACTTTTTAAATAATGTTTTTCTTCCATATAACATACTATAACACTTTTGAAACAGATAAACCATGCAGTATTCTCCCCAGTCATTTTTCTTCAAAATGGAGTTGAAACTAATATTGTCTTAGTATGTTTCTTCATACTCCCTCTGCACAACTTTCAACAGAGAGGTTTTGCTCCCTGCTTGAAATCAAATGATTGAAAGGTTCGAATTACAGTGAATAGCAAAGCCAATACTGGTTGAAAAAATAACAATAAAAGAAAAGCCTCAGGACATCAGGCAAAGTAGACATGTTACAAATGCAAGGGTTCTGTGAATAAATAAAGAACTTTATTGAATTCAAAAGCAGCCTGCAGTAGTGAGTACAGGTATAGTTTTGGAGTCAAAAGGACTAAGGTCAAGTCCATTCTCTAACATGTACTGGCTATGTGTCCACAGGTAAGTCATTTAAATTCTCAGTGCCTCAGGCACTTATAGTATCAGGTATGTTGAACACAAATTATGTCATGTGATACATGATGGTCAGTCTCCAAATCAAATAATTTAAGTTGTAGAAATTGACTCTCTTGAGGTCAATGCAAAAACAATTGTTCAAGCCCACTGAGTGAACATTTCTGTCTTGCTATACTACACATTTTGTAGTGTTAGAATGTAAAACTAAAGGAAATATTCCATAAACTTACCTTTGTCAAAGAACATAAGATCCAGATAGGTTGTTGATCTATATCTATGTTCAAATTGGGAGTTCCCCATACAAATAAACTTACAATTTCCGAACCAAAATGAATTTTTTAGAAAATTGAATATAGATTTAAAAACAAAATCAGTATATTTAAATTAGTTTAAATAATTTTAAAATTAATACATATTATTTATATTATTACATATTATTTACATGATATGTTTATTACTTGTGACAGTTCGATAAGTAAAAAAGCATGATTCTTGTGTACTTATAATATATAGTGAGTTTGGTTGATCCCTAACAAGTTTTATCTCTGAATTCTTTAAGCTCCTGTTAGGCTGTTAGGTATTCTTTATGAAATGGGCCAAATCCCATTTGGAGTGGCTAAATTACCTGAATAGTCTTAAGGGCAATTCTAATTCTTCATGAGTCAGTTTAGATATGGTCTTGCATCCATATAACATTTTACATTTTAAAAGGATGAGAACTGGGAGGAAAGGGGAAAGAAAAAGGCAATTAACTTTAAATTTGGACGGGCTGACAGTGTGTTGTGAAAGTATACTGGGGAATGTGGAAGTAAAGATGGGAAAAAAAGATGACCTAGCATATCTATGTTATAATAGGCCATAAGGAGCCATCCTTGCTCTTATTGTCATTGTTATTAAAACTGATGAAAACCCATATGATATAATCCCAAAGTGGGATAAAAGTCATTCGAGCACAATTAAATATAGGCAAATTTAAAGCACTTCTTAAAATGGTCCGATGTGGGTATAAACTCAACTACTTTGAAGAATTCATTAATTTTATAATCCTCTAACCCCAAGGTGATGCATTTATTTGGTGTAGCCAAATAGAAATTATGTATTCTAGGAAATCTCCCTATTTTAATGTGAAATCATTTGACTGTTGTTACCTCATTAATATGCTATGGGGTAAAAGAAGTCCAAGGGTTAGGTTGCTATAAATTTTTTAAACTTTTTGTCAATGAATCTAGTACATTTTCAGCAATACGTTTGCTTTTTGCAAAATAAGATAGATTAATGACAGAAGTCATACCTGAAAAGGTTATATGGTTTCCACCATATAACCCACCAAAGGACTGGTCTTAAGGAACACAGACTGTATCATGTGATACATGGTGGTCATTCTCCAAATCAAGTTTTCAGGTTGTAGAAACTGACCCTATTGAGGTCAATGCAAACACAATTGTTCAAACCCCTTGAGTTAGCATTTCCAGTTTGTTATACTACACATTTTCTGGTGGAAGTGCAGAGGCTAAAACCAGAGGAAACATATCATAATTCTTGCTTTCACAAAGCACAAAGAAGAGAAATACAGGCAATTACAAGGGAAATCTCTTTTTTTAAATCTTTTGGTCTATAATAAGGCTTACATGTCAACAACTGCCCTGATTAGCTGTAAGAAAAATTGAAACATATCTAGGGTATAGACATGAAAAGCATGGAAAATGTCTTTTAATATATATTGCCCCTTACTCCCTGTGTCACCTTGAGCAAGCCACAACCTCTCTGGGTTTCAGTTTCCTCATCTGTAAAATGAAATATTCAGACTTGATCATCTCTCAGATCTCTTAGAGCCTGACTACTCAGATTCAAGAAAAGTTACTCTGGGTTCAAGCTATTTTGGGGGTCAGCATTCATTCAAAACCATAGCTCAAGAACTCCTCTCAATTTGTTTACTTTCAATTAGTAATAGGGCCAATTAGTTCAAAGCAACAGCATTTATCATTACTATGACTAATAACTAGTATTTATTTACTTAACACTTTAAGATCTGTTCAGGGGTTCCTCATTTGATCTCGACAACAAAACTAGGTACTATTTTTCCTCTAATTTTAATGAAATTGCTTGGTAATAAATCAAAAAAAGAGAACATTTTCCCCTAACATGGAACATATTCTCTCACAAACACATGTACTATCATTAGGACAAAGGGAAATGCATATAGATTACAGCTGAAAGCATGCATGGAGATGGTATATACACCCAGGGCACACATAGAGAGATTCACACATGGGAGAAATGCCTATTCAGGGCATATCCATGAAAGGTATACATATGTAAGGATGAGAGTAAACCCACTCCATTTCAATATTGAGGCCAACTTCACTCAATCATCCTACCCCAATTAAAGTAATTGGCAAAATGTAATATGCCCCTATGCTTTTATCAGGTGAGAACACCTCTTGGATTGGGTTATTAAATCAAAGTCCCAACAATTCCTAGACACCTTAATCAATCTGTCAATCAAGACTTCAGTTAGGTTCAAAAAAGTGTCTAATCAGTTTGGAAGAAGGGGAGGACATGACATGCAACTACATAGGAAGTGTGTTGTGTTAAGTTGAGAGAATCAGTTATGTCCTGTGGTACTTGGATAAAAAGAGCAGGCTAGTTTGGAATTTGGGATGTCAGAAGAGGGTCAACTGAGAGATAGAATGGTTTTAGCCACCTCCTTGAGAGAGAATTACTTGGGGGAGATAGGAGGAGAGACTTTCTGTCTTCCTTCTACCCCCTTGATCATAGGAAGGCCTTGCAAACATAGAAAGACTGAAAGATTTGGAACTTCCCATAAGCAGTGGCAAATATCTCTGGAACATGAGTAGCTGACAGAAGATTTCACATGATAAACCAAGGACAAGCAAATACTGAGAAAAGGCTACTTTAGGACTCTACAAGTGACCTCATCCTTCTAGTCCAGCCAGAAGTCACACCTTCTGGAGAACTTAATGAGAACTCTAGCAAAGGAGAAAAGAAACCAGGAGTTGTGAGTTACCTTTTGCCAGTGAATTGTTTAAGCTTGAACTCACATGCTACTGAATTCTTTATGTTCTTGTGGTTGGACGTGTCCCAGATGGGTTATTTTGGAGGGTAGGGGGGTAGGATATGGTAGTGGTTTTATTACTGAACATTACTGTTTTTAACTATTCCCACAAGAATTTTCTTGGAATTTATCCTCACCTTCATTTAGACTATTCTATTGTTTTTAGATGTAAGTCTATATACAATTCATTATGTGCAGGCTAGAAATTTTTTATTCCTTTTTGAGTATGTTCTTTAAAATGAAGGTTTTATTGTTGGTCTTTAGGGGAAATTTTTGTTTTATACACTTTATAGTATGTGATGTCATAATTTGGTGTTCACCCACAAAAATACAGTAAAATTGATGGAAAATAAAATGTTTGGGGGCAAAAAAATTGACCTGTTTTCTTTTTATTGATATTTTCTGTTTTTTTACATTATCATAAATGTCTCAAATAGCTCCCCTCCAGCTCCTTTCTGGAGATCCACCCAATATAATAAATAGTATTTTTTGAGAAGGGAAAAAAATAATCAATACAACTTGTTAGTACATTGGAAAAAGTCTGAAAACAAGTGCAATGTATAATACTTATGAACCTGCTACCTCTATGAAGGAGTGTCTTGAATCATTTCAGTTGATCTGATTGATTTTTGTAATTTTATTATATTTACTTTTGATTTTTTGGTATCTTGTTTTCAGTTTCATTGTTGTCACTATATATATGTATTTATGTGTGTGTATATCTATACGCACATATACCTGTATATATGTGTGTATATATACATACATATATATTTTTTCTCACTTTCTTCATTATGTGTGTGTATATTCTTTGGAGTGTAACCCCAGGAATGGAATCTCTGGTTTGAGGGGTATGGATATTTTAGTC
This sequence comes from Pseudocheirus occidentalis, assembly GCA_028646575.1. Classification (NCBI taxonomy): domain Eukaryota; kingdom Metazoa; phylum Chordata; class Mammalia; order Diprotodontia; family Pseudocheiridae; genus Pseudocheirus; species Pseudocheirus occidentalis. Next base: position 96,750,274 of record CM053597.1, on the reverse strand, counting down.
ATTATATTTGAAAAATTTTTAATTGCTTTCTAAAATTTTTATACCATTTCATAGTTTCCACCAACAATAAATTAGTGTGCCTATCATTCCACAACCCCTTCTTATCTACTGAGGAATGGTTATTAGTCAAATATTTACTTGGTATTTTAATTGGGATAGCATTAAAAATATAAGTGAATTTTGGTTGTATCATCATTTTTATTATATTGGCATGGCCTAGCCATGAGCACTGATTGATTTTCTGCTTTCCTCTTTTTCATTAGATTAGCTAAAAATTATTACTTTTATTGGTCTTTTCAAAGAATCAGTTTTCAGTTTTATTTATCACTTTTATGAGTGTTTTTTGTTTCCAGTTTATTTTTTTAAGGTAGCCATGTACCCACTGGCTCTCTTCCTCTCCTTGCTGATCCCCTCCTCTTCTTTGTTACCCCTTTCCCTTTGGGGTTTTTCTTTTTCCTTTTTCTTTCCTGCTTTTGTATGGTTATATAATTCTTCCACTTGCAGATTCTTGCTCCCAGCTTCTAGTCCTGTTCATTAGTTTTTATTTCATTTTTTGCACCTCTTTCCCAAAAGGATTTTTCTCACTTTCTTCATTAATCCACCCCTTCTTTCTGTCTCCTCTAGACCCGAATTCTCTAATTCATGACCCTTACCCCCGCCCCCCCCCAAATGATTTGGTCTGTCTCTCTGTCTGTCTGTCTCCTGTTTTCCTCATGCAATCAAAATTTCCAAGGTATCCATTCTAGGATCTCCTCACTAGGAATTTTCTTCCAGTGCCTTGTACAGCTTATCTCAATGGATTCCCCTTTTCCATTGTGCCTCAATCCCAGAACAACCTACTTCCTAATCTGTAAGTCTTTCATATATAACTGCCGTCTTGCATTCTCCCCTTCTCCACTTACCTTGAGATGATTATTATTTACCATGCTCCTCTTAATGCAACCTAGGATTGCATTTGATATTTTACTTGCCAAATTTCACTGCAGATCCATACTGAGTTTTCAGTCCACTAAAATGGGAGGTCTTGTTGTGTGTGTGTGTGTGTGTTTGTGTGTGTGTGTGTGAGAGAGAGAGGGGGGGAGGGGGAAGTCAGCTTGATGAAACATATGGACAGTTTCTCAGAATAATGATTTGTTGTCTACGTTCATAATTTAAATAAATGATAAATTTCAATTAGAGATTGATGGAAATTAAAATGTGATTTTTCTCCCTATCCATGTTTATTGACTCCCTGAAATTTATCCTTTGACTCCTGTGGGATCCATGGACCAACCCCAGTTTATGAATCCCTGCACTAAAATCTTCAGATTTTTTTCCCCACAGAAATGGTTGTCTAGTCATGTTTCGTTTGTTTTTAAAATTTGCAGTGTTGCTTTTTTGAACCCAAACATTTACATTTATTCCTATTAAATTTTATTTTATTTGGCTCAGCCCATCAGTCTATTCCATCAAGGTCTTTTGGAAACCTGACTGTTATTTATTTTTTAAACTGTTCTAACTTTCATCATTTGTAAATCTAACAAGCATTCTTCTATTTTTCATTGTTATTTACAAATATATTAATTTCAGGGTCAAAGATGGATCTTTCTGCCAAAGATGAAGATACATTTATGACCTGACTCAATGATCATTTAATCCTTCAAAAGATGAAGGAAATGACATGGAGAACTGTTATTACAGATCTGATTCTGACCAACAAGGAGGAATTTGTTGCTGAAATAGAAAGAATAGCAACCTTGGGTTAAGTGACTTTCCATAATAGCTGTTATAATAAAGGAGAACAAAATAGAATATAGTATGACATGTGCCCTAGACATTGAGAAATCAGATTTCACAGTTTGGAAAAGGGATAGGATCCAGTGGCCCTAATTAATCATTTTTAGGGAAAGTTGACTTGAGGGTTGAAAAGTTCTCAAGGAAGAAATTCTGAAAAAACACATGAACAAACCCTGAAGGGTAGACAATTTAAAAGAGAGGCTATTCTAAATGTGAAATATGTGTGGAAATGACTTGTACCTAATGGGGACTTGCATGTTCTTCCACTTTTGCTACTTCAATAGGATTGAGAAATCCAGATCATTTTTACAATATGGAAGTTCTATCCCCTCACATTTGTCCACATGAGAGAGGCCAAAATTGTAACTGGATAAGTGAGAAAAGAGCTACAGAATTGAGTAGTACTGATTGGTCATCCAGATGAGACAATCAGTGTCCAGACCAAATTGATGACAAAGCTGAACTGGAGCCATCTCAAATATAGAGACTGATAGAAGAGCTCAGAGGTGCATAGTCACCTCTATTGTCTTTGATATGGTTTTAGCCATGACTGGGAAAGCCACAGTATGAACCTCTCAGTAATGCCTCATGTGAGTAACTGGGGGAAGGAATCTATCTCCTGTGTTTTTGGTTTGCTTGCTCAAAGTGGGGACATGAAGCTGAGGAGGATTGGGAATATGAGGAAGAGATGGTCATGCTGGGTTTATTGAATCATTTTTTAAAAATATCATTTAAATTATTCTGATTAAAGAGCTGTATACTGTTATGCATATATGGACTTTAAAACACAGCACTGAATGGATGAAAGGAGGAATAAAGGTAGGACAGAGACTGAGTCATTATCTGATTAGATAAATTCAAACTAAACATACTGATTAATGAGTTGAGTGTTGTTACTCATAATATGAGATGAAGCTAAGGGGAAAAAGCAACCAGTACTGAGTCAGAGAAAGCTTCCTTTTATCCTCTGCTGTTGGGTGATGAGCCTAACTGGGAACTGAGAGTCTGGTGGCTAAATAGGTTAAAATATTGTTCCATAGTACTCCTTGGTTTTCACAGACACAAATAGAAAATTATTCCCATGACTAGTAAAAGGGAAGATTATATAAAACAGGCGAGAGGAGGAAGGCTCCTTTATAAGATCTTTGCTGGGCCAGAAGTGCCTCAGTCTAGTAGTTGGAAAGTGAGGTGGATATGGTGAGGAGTGTAATTTTTGGAATGAGAATTGAAGGGGGTATAAAAAGGAGACATAGGTTTTTCTTTCTGCAATGGTAGACGTTAGACTGAAGTCTTTTGAGAAGAGTGAGTAGGAAGAAGCTTTCTTCAATGAGTAGATCCCTGAAACCTCTTTCTGAGCTTTCTTTGGGGGTTACTGTGATCTTTTGGCCAGACTGTGGGCTTTTGGAGTTGAGGAGTGCCAGGTCATGTACTTTAAAATCCAGTGTATGTGTGTGTATGTGTATGTGTACACACACGTGTGTGTATTCATTAATACATATTTATACACAGATAGGTAAATACATGGTTTGTGAATGCTTTGGTAAGACTTTGCTAGGATTAAAATCTACCATTCAAGGAAATTACCTGATATATTACTATATCTCTTTCAAACTAAAAAACTCTTCCAAAGTAATAGTTTATATTTTAATTTAGCGTGTTCAGTGAATATATAAACATGTATTTGTGTTATTAAGAAGAAATCTATATATGTGTGTAGGCATGTAAGATATGTGTATGAATGTATATGCGTGTATGTTTATGTTTTACAGAAAATTATCTACCAGCATACACTATTATCAAGCTCTGAAGATTCATTGTCACCAGCTGGAGAACTCCAATGAGTAACAATCTATAAGAGTGGATGATCTTTCCAAATTAAGGAATGCAGTTAGAGAAGTGGAGAGGATAAAGCCTTGAGTTATAATGCATCCATATTCAGGAGATAGGGGAAATCTGAGAAAAGGAGAGGCCAGACAAGTAGAAGAATCACCAAAGTATAAAGTCATCTACCATTCTCTAAAGTCCTTGAAATTACCCAAAAATCTCCTTTAGAATCTATAGGAAACACTCCATCTGACTTCTCATTCCCATCTGATTAAACCTGTCTTACCTCATGCAATATTAAAGATCACTCTTCAGTTTTTTTCTGTTTTGTTGCAACAATAATATTTTCCTCTTTTCATTATAAATTTATAGTAATTTAAATACATGTTGAAGTTTTTTTTTAATGAGATAGACCGGAACATTTTTAGAAAAAGGAAAATGTATACTAAGTTCCAAGGCATTGACTTAAAAATGGACTTTTCAAACACAAACTGCTTATAAGCTAGAGACTACCTGTGAATTGATTACTGTTCTGTTCTTAGCCCCTACCAGGCAAGCTTTGAAAGGAAGGAGTGATTTCAGAAGGTGTTTATCAGATAAGCAGTTTCTGCTGAGCCTGAAGGCACAGAATTATCATAGAGCAAATTCTTATTGGTCCTAACTGTTCATAACCCTTGGAGCAAAAGCAATGTTTCAGCTCCAGGCACAGGAGGAAATGCACATAGGAAATGACTTCCTGACCTCCTTATAATGATGGGTGGTGAATCAGCAGGACACAATCCTAAGTGGGAAAGGAAAACTACCAGAGGAACCTAAACCACCAAAGCTGAGCTGCTTTGATATGCCAAGTGTCTTGTCTTACTCCTTCCTTTCCTGCCTATTGAATCACTGTGAATGGATGAGTTTTGACTATACCAGAAGTAGTTTTATTAGTTTTTCTTGACTGGCTACCTGCAGCACCAGCACTGGTGAAATATATGAACAGTCTTCCCACACAAGTCCAGCACCTGTCCCTTCCTTACCTCAGTGATTCTGTTGGATTGTCTTACCATCTGTACTAATAATTAGCTCATAAAGTACATTATTCCTGCAAAATGTGAGAGCAAAGTGATTTGAAATTTGCTTTCTGCAAAACACTTTCTCTAAGTGTATTTTATATGGATCAAATCTATCATGAGATTTATGAATCTTGTCAGAAATTCCCATTGTGTACATTCTACCATTACAAAAGATTTGAAATTTATCTATTTTATCCACAATGCTCTGTGAAGCCTGTCTGCACAACATTAAAACAACTTGTTAGCAAATTTTCAGAAACCCATCAAATGTGTGTTTGTTTTGTGCACATAATTTTAGAAATTTGAAGATAATGTAAAATGTTTTGTGTGTATATCTAGCTGAAATATGTGATAAACTGTAAAACACCTGGTTTATCAAAGAATCAAAAGAAGGAATAAAAGCCTTCCTTTTGTCTAAAGCTTTGTTCTGTGCTATACAAAGGTAACTACAGCCAATTTTCAATTATCTGCACTGTGACTTATTCACACCAAATTGTGCTTTTCTTATTGACATAATTAAGTAGAATGGGTAAAAAAGTCCTTTGTTAACACTAATAATTTTCTAGGAGGTCTTCTAAAGCAAATATTTCATTATCTTGTCTAACTCAGAGAAAGAGAGTTGCGAACCAGAACTAGAGGAAAACTAAAAGAAAAGCCAGGCTTATTTGCCCTTCTCCTTCCTGTCCTCCTCCCCCTCCCTCTCCTTGTCTCTTTTTCTCTCTCTTTCTCCCTTTCCCCCCTTTCTTCCCTTTTCTCCCCTCTCTCCTGTTTCTCCCTCCTCCCACCCCTGTGCATGTGTGTGTGTGCGTGTGTGTGTGTGTGTGTGTGTGTGTGTGTATTTGGGAGCACAAGCATAGAGATGATGACTAAACCCATGGGACTTGATGAAGTTGCCAAAAGAAAGTGCATATAGAAAGCAGACAGCCTAGGACAAGGCGGATACTATGGACAGGGGCTGGGATATGGACAAGAGAAGTTGGAGATAGGAGTGCCATGAAAACCCGTGCAGGAGTGTATATACAAGAAGAGAGTGTAGTCAACCCTTCAATTGCTATAAAGGGGGTAAGGAGGATGAAGAATGAGATAGCAATTATGAAATTGTTTGGTGACCTTGAAAAGAGGAGATTCAGCCAAATGGTGGGTTTATAAACCAGATTACAGTGGTTAAGATCGAGTGGTATGTGTGGTAGGTGAAGAAATTGAGGCAATGTTTGTATTCTCCTCTTCTTCCTCCTCCTCCTCTCTTTTTTCTTTTTTTTTTCTTTTGGAGGGCAGTCGGGGTTAAATGACTTGCCCAAGGTCACACAGCTAGGTTTTTTTTTTTTTTTTCTTTTTGATGTCAGTGAAAGAGAGGAGAGCTATAGGATGATACTTTGCAGGACTGATATGGGCAAGTAAAAACTTTTTAAGTCTGTGTAGATCTGGGTATGTGTATAAAAATACTAATGCTGATGAAATTTACATAGCACTTTAAAAGTTATGAAGTAGTTTATAAATATTTCTCTCTATCCTCACATCAATCCTGAGAAATAGGCACTATGATTATTCATATTTTACATATGAAGACACTAAGGCATACATAAGTGTCTTAACCTGTAAGCAAGGTGCTATAGGTATTGTTATCCCCCTTTTACAGATGAGTAAACTGAGATACTTAGATTCTAAGTGACTTGTCTTCAGCTACATAGCTACTAAACTATGTAGCAAGCAAGTGAAGTAAGCTATCGAGAGGTAGGATTCAGTCTTTGGTGACCTGTTGCCAAGCCCTGCACACTTTCCTCTAGCTATGCTAACTCACTATAGTATCCAGAGTAACAAAGTAATAACTGTATCATAAGTAAGGTCAGAGAAGTGTTGTCTTTACACCTGATGAATTTGCCATAGAGGTAACCTAACATCATCCTGTTTACTTTCTGATGGACAAAACCCAGTATTTGCTTAAAATATGACACCTAGAACCAAATGTAATTCACTAGATGTCCTCTAATGCAACTTGCCTAGATTTTAATAAAGGCACTTGAAGTATCTCATACTATTTTTGTGGAGAAGATGAATATGATTAGAAAACACAATCAAATAGATTTCAGAATTGGTTGGATAGCAGGACTCCTGATCTAAATAACATCTCCTCTTCCCCTTCCCATCACTACCACACGAATTTGGATATTTATCTTATTAGACCAGGACTTAGGGATCGTAGCTTTTCTCCCTTTTTGTGCCTCTTCAACTTGGCCAAAAAGCTAGAGTAGGTAGGATTACTGAGGTTCAACTCTGGTGCCCTAGTACATAGGGGAAGTATTGTGGTTATAATTTTCCTAGAGGAGGGTTTGGAAACCATGCAATATAAAGAACAAAGGTAGTTATGTTTAACATGAAAAAGACTTGCTAGCTGTCTACAAATATTTGGCAGGCTGTTGTTTATTTTTCTGGGTAACCCAAGGAGGAAGAACTAGGAAACATAGGAAACAAGTTAAATGGAGTCCAGTTTCAGTTCAACATAGGGAAGAATGTTCTAACAAACAGTAGTATGGAAGACTGGTTCAAATCCTATGTCTAATACTCCCTTCTGAATTATGATCGTATCAGAGGCCTCAAAGTCCTTTAACTTCAGTTTCTTCACCCATCATGTGGGAATAAATAGGATCTATAGTACCTTCCTCACAGTGTTGTTAGTGAGACTGTCTTCACGAGATTATGTATGCAAAGTGCACTGCATAGATCAAAGCACTATATTTCAACCATTATTATTAACAATAATTTTTTTCCCCAACAATAGCACAGTTCACCTTGTAAGAGAGTGAACTCCCTGTTGCTGGAAACCTTCAAACAGAAAGTAGATGGCACTACTAAAGCCTTCTTCATCTCTGGGATTCTATGAAAAAAATTGTTTATCTCCATAGGCATATGCAAGGGTGAGTAGATTTTGGCATACCCTTGAAGAATATTTTCAAGGGACCTGCACCTCCCCCCTCCAGGTACAGGATGGGGGAGACCTGACTTAATAGAAGTTCTCATGAAAAGGGCCAATGGGAATGTTCATCCAATGTCATAGGATCATAGTGTTAATATCAATCAGTAAACACTTCTTAAACATCTGATGTTCCAGGCATTGTCTGGGATACAGAAAGAAGCAAAAGATAGTACCTGACGTCATGGAGCTTACCATTTAGTGGGACAGATAATAGGTAAACAAATATATACAAACCAAGATAAATCCAAGATAAAAAGAAAATAAGTAACAGACCAAAGACACTAGAATTAAGTAACCTTTGGGAGGTCTTACAATAAAAGATGGGATTTTAGTTTAGTTAGGGCTTAAATGAATCTAGGAGGTCAGTAGACAGAGAGAGAGGAGGGAGCATTTCAGACATAAGAGAGAAAGTCAGAGAAAAGAGCAGGAAGAGACCTTAGCAATCATCTGCTCTGGCTTTCTCATTTTATAGATGAGCAAACTGAGACCCAGAAACATCAAAAAATGGCTTCTCAGTGTTTACAGGTAATAAGTATCAGAAGTAGTATTTAAACCTAGGTTTTCTAACTCCATAGATGCATATTTTTCTTCTCATTTTCTCCTGCTTTTTTCCCAAACCATAGAAACTAATAATCAGTTACCCAACTATGGTGCTATCCATTCATGTCCCAAATTTGGGACAAAGGCTGGGGTAGGGTGCAGTACAGTGTTGGGGAGGAGGCCATGGTCATTGTATGTCCAAGCAATGTCTCTCACAGATTAATTCTTTTACCAGGGCAAACTAGGCCATCTTTTGCCTCAGTTCTTACCTATGCTTAAATACGGAATGGTCATTGCCCCAGACAAACTGAGACCTGGCAAAGACCTTAGATTAAAAAGGCCATCCAGGGCCATCACCAGTTGCCTTGACCCTTATGTCTTGCTACCAACTCTGCTGATTCTGGAGGAGAGGGAAGCCAATGACTCAGCACAGCTCTACCTCACTTAAATCCAAGTCACTTGCAAGTCAAGATATCACCCTGCTGATGTCATTGGTCCTATTTGAGAACAAGGATAAAGAACAAACTGTGAGGACCATATACTGAGCTCTGAGCAGGTGCAGAGGCAGTTGTCATCAGTTGTTTTTATCAAGATTTAGAGTATGAGCACACTTGGCCCATACTGTACGCCTATGTTTATCACTAGTATGAAGTGGGAAATAAGGATGAATGAGTATGGGAACAGTATTAGATAGGTAGAAAAAATTCTCATTCTTCCTAAGTTGAGTTTTCACTATCAGAATTTTTTATATCCACTACTTGGAGTTGTTATACATTGACCTTAACACAGATAATCAAAAATAGATCTGGGGAGTCTTTACCACATTCTAACAGCATAAGTAGGACCCTTTTAATAGCAGTGATTATTCCCATGTTTGCTGCCACAGGAAAGGGAAAAGAATTCTTCTTAAAGTAATTTTTGGATATTTGTTAAGCTTTAGTTTTTGCATGCATAATTAATCTTCTAGAATGGTGGGGATGGTTGTGCTACATGTTTCAGGGATGGGCTTTAGCTAATACTCAGTGCCAGCCTTAGGCCAAAGCTTTCTGCACACTGACCTAGAGTTAATACTTCCAGTTTTATGTACTTTACTCTTCCCTTGGTAGTATCCTGCTCTGCCTTAGAATCCTTCCCCCATTGCCCCCCTCCCATCCCACTTCCCTAAGCTGACCCAGCCTGGATCTGACTACTGACTGAAATGTTGAAGCATTGAAGAAATAATCCAGTCAGGAAGCCTAAGTTGAACAGCGCTCAGTGGCATCATCAATATCAAAAAGACTCCTGCTCCTGTGGAGGAAAGATTTTTAGTCCCTTTCATGAGGTCTAATATACCCCTATGGACGTTGCAGCATGGAGGTGGCCACCTCTGGACCAAAACTACCCTGCTAATGTTAATATATGCTTAATAAGATCAACTTTACAGGGCCATCCTTATTCTCTCTTTATTTTTTCTAAAAACCAGAATGACTCTGTGCAGAAGGACAACATCCTTGCCTGAGGTAATCTGGAAAGAATCATTAGCTAATTATTATCATTATGACATTCATTTACCAAACTGCTTACCCTCTCACCTCTGATGCATCTTTGGGTCAACTTACTGGGTTGTCCATTTTGCTTCTGTGTAATGAGGAGATTCATGGAAGGTTTAACTTGAATACCATATTCTCTCCACAAATGTCAGTCTTTTGCTATAATTAAACCCGTAGAGTATTATCTTTTATTTTTTTATAATGTGCTTATTTCTTAGTTACTATTCAGTTTATGGTTTTTTTTTTGAGGGAAAGCACCACTCCTTTTGCTTAATTGGATCTGCAAGGGATAAACTTTGAGGAAGTCAAATACACAGCTAAACCACATTCTCTCCTCCAATACTTAGCATCATGTTTTTTTTTTTCCCTCTCCTCCTTTCTTTTCTTTTCATTTCAGATATAGGCATCCAATCCTTGGAGCAACTTAGAACACACTTGTTCAGAGACATGAGCATTTGAAAACTATAACAAACTGTATGGTAATGGGAATTATGTTTTGAATGAGATATATGGGTCAATAGTGAAAAGGGAAAAATCTGACAAATAGGAGGTTATTTTTCTTAAAAATTATAATTTTATTGAAAAGAATTATCTTGGGCTGCATAAGAAGGACAAACTATGAAATGCAAAAATGTATCTATCTAAAAATGGTTTTTAAAAATGAGAGTTATTTAACTGGAGAAATGAATTGCAAATTGATTTCTTCATGTTTTAAGGGAAGCTCAAATGAGTGAACGTGTAAGAGAAGTTTTGACCAGTGGGGATAGAACAACTGAGTTGCTAGAGTTGATCCCGCCTTCAGAAATGAAGTTTTTAATGTAGTAAATACATAAAAATGTTTCCTTGCACTTTTTGTTGTTCAATTGTTTTCGGTCATGTCTGATTCTTTGTGACCCCATTTGGGTTTTTTCTGGCAAGGATAATGGAATGTTTTGCCATTTCCTTCTCTAGCTCATCTTACAGGTGAGGAAACTGAGGCAAATAAGACTTGCCCAGGGTCACACAGCTAGTAAATGTTTGAAGCCGGATTTGAATTCAAGAAAAGGAGCCTTCCTGTCTCCAGGCCCAGCGCTCTATGCACTGTATCACCTAACACCCTTCCTTGTAATAGTTTTTGGGATTTTTTTTTGGAGGGGGGATGACAAGGCAATTGGGGTTAAATGATTTGCTGAAGGGCATGTAACTTAGTAAGTGTGTCAAGTGTCTGAGGCTGGATTTGAACTCAGGTCCTCCTGACTCCAGGGCTGGTGCTCTGTTCACCGAGCTGCCTAACTGCCCCTAATTTTTTAATAATAACTCTATAGGTATGTTCTGTAGACCCAGGTTGGAGACAGCAAAACGATAAGGAAAATATCAATAAGAAGACCAATTTGGATGGAAAAGGAAAGTTTGATTTAAGAAGTCCATGTTTCCCATCACATACTCTGATTCTGTAAGAATTTATTCATTTGTAGATTGATTTAAGGGGACTTCCTTGAGTTATTTTTGTGACATTTAAAACAAAGCTTTTCTTCTTTTATTTTTCCTTGTTGATTTTATATCCTGAGTCAGACTTCCTAGTAGCTAGAAAAATGTTGTTAGTAGGGACTTTCTGTAAGTTACAGAGTGTGGTTAATTAATGTCAACTTAGAACTACAATTGCTGTTGTACCCAGCAATTTTGAATACTCTGGCATTTGTTCGGCAAGAAGAATATTCTGACCAATGATGCAGTTCCTTATTTTTTATAGCTCTTCCCACCATAAACTTTTATTTTGTGTCTCTGTGGGTTATTAGTAAAAAAAAAATAATCTGAGATTTGAGAGCTGTGAACTGATGAATCCCCACTTTAGTGAGTAGACATATTCCTGAAAAGTTCTGTAAACAAGATTTTTGTAAATCAAAGTTAAGTACATTTTAGATTCCTGTTTAAAGGAATCCTGTGGTGGTCACATTTGAAAGGGAAAAGGAATTATTTGAAATGAATGATAGGCCTTAGAGGCAGTGTGGTGTAGCTGATAAGGAGTCAACCAGATTTGAAGTTGGGAATATTAGAATTCAGATCCTGCCTCTGACAATGGCTAACTGTGATACCATGACCACATTATTCAACCCCTTAGTTTCCCTGGCCTCTTTCTAAAGCCATACAATACAGATTACTCATCTGCCACAATGAAAGTTCTCCCATAGATGAAATAATGGGTTCACCCCTCCAAAAACTACAATAATCTTTATATATACTATGACTAAAAAAATTAGTTTACTTGAAGAAAGGTATGTTAGTACTATCTAATACTTTAGGTGAAGATTCATACTTATATGTAACTTTAATTATCCCTGTTGTTAGGATTAGGTAATTAATAGTTTTCTGAGTTATAAATATACCTTGAATTCATGTAACTATAATAATTATAATAGTTTATATTTATATCATATCATAAGGTTTTCAGGGTACTTGATATAAATGATGTCATTTGGTCCTTACTATCACCTTTTCTGTCTTTGTAATGAGATTACCTACTTATTTTAATGGATAAGAACACTGAGGCCTATAAAGGTGAAATGATTTATTGGTGGGCATCAAAGTAGGAAGTGGCACACTGTAATTTAGAACCCAGGTCTTTTGACTCTAAATCTGGTGCTCTTTCTATTATATCTCTCCATACCCTGCGATGTTATAAAATCAATCAATCAGCAAGCCTTTATTAAGAGTCAGCTAAGAGCCTGGCCCTGTGCTGGGCACCAGGGCCACAGAGACAAAAAAGACAATAGTTCCTGCTTTCATGGAGCTGGAAGTAATTTATTTTGTATAAATAAACAAACACTGTGTAAGTTAAACATTTTCTGAAAGCTGGTTAATTCTTTAAAACAACTAGAACACTTCTTGGAAAATTGTTACTTCAGTTTGACTTTAGTGCCAGTGATGAATAATCCAAGTCAGTGAGTCTAATTGGTATAAAATTTCCCCAGTGCTTATAATTCCCTCAAATAGAAATATAAATCCTTTGGGCAGATCCAGAACTGATTGGATCTCCTCAGGGTGTTAAGAATAGGGAATGTTCAGGACAGGGTGTTCAGAATAGGGAGTCAAGGTCATTTTGTTGATCAAAGAAAGAATGACCAGACATATCTGCTATTTATGCTCTTTCTGTTGCCCCAACCCACATCTTACCCCTGAGAGTCATTTAAGTGATTCAAGGAAGAGAATTGTACTCTGTTCTTCAGAGCACAGGATTTTAAATTTAGGAGGAAAACTTAGATATCACCTCCTCTAGCCCTTTCATTTTATAGTTGAGGTGACTGAAACCTAGAGTGATCCTTAGGCACATCTTAGATGACCTTGAGTTTCTCATACTAAGTCCTTTACTGGTTCTCAGTCCAACAAGAGGAACAAAAGAATGAAAGAAAAGATGGAGGAAGAAAGAAATAGATGAAGAAAAAAAACAAGATGAAATAAAGATTTTAAAAGATTAGGATAAGGGACAGCTAGGTGGTATAGTGAACAGAGCACTGGCCCTAGAGTCAGGAGGACCTGACTTCAAATCCCGCCTTAGACACTTAACACTTACTAGCCTTGTGACGTTGGGCAAGTCACTTAACCTCAACTACCCTGCTTTCTCCCCTCCAAAAAAAAGCAAAAAAAAAAAAAAGAGAGAGATCAGGGTAAGAAGAAGGAAGAAGAAAAAAAGGAATTATGAGCACAGAATAAAGATTAAATAAGGTAAAAATTTAAAAAGGAAGAAAAATCTAGAAAGAGGTGAAAAAAGGAAAGAAGGGATAGTTATGTAAGAGAATGGAAAAAAATATGTGAAAGTGTTATATTCTGGGCAGTGACACTGCCAAATCCCATGTGTCCTGGACTTTAGGAAGTATTGGGGTGCTGATTCTGTTGACTCAAACAAAATCTGTACTTGTTGCCTTATGTCTCAAGCAAATGTGATTATATGTAGATCTAGACATACACGTTCTTTTTTTTTTTGGTCTGCTTTCATATTTTAAAGATACACATGCATACACACATACAAGACCTAGACAATCTAATCACATGGTGATAATTTGTGTAAAGTTTCTTAATCTCTCAATTAAAAATTGTTTCTCGTAGAACTATATATCTCCATATAGGCAAACATAGCTAAAATTGCATTAGGTTTAGAAATATACATTTAGACTTAAAAATATTATCAGGTATTGCTCATCTAAAACTGTAGTTTACCAATTATTATCCTCTTAATTTATAAAACATTCCAGTTGCCAAGGTCTTTATGCATTTGTAGTTATGATTATCCCACTCCCAAGAAAAAGCATAAATCTAAATAACAACTTCAGAAAGTGTTAGATTTCGTATTTTTTTTATCTCTGGCTCACTTGAAAAATGTGTAAAATTATATGCAGCTAGACAGCTTCCGAACAGAATTCTCTGTATTCTTTATTCCATCCCAGGGAATGAATACATTACAGCAAAGACTCTTGCTACATTTCCTTTAGAACCTACTGTTACTTAGAACTAAGGACCTGTGGTCAAACCAAAGTCATTTAGATGAAACCATTTTGATACTCACAGGCAAAAGAAATGCTAAAATGTCTTAAACTGACCTTGGAAGTTAGCATTCCCTATTGAAAATAGTTCCTTTTACCTTCTCTTCCTCTCCTTTTTCATACCTTCTTTACCCAATCTTCCTCCAGAGAAGTAACTCTAGGATTATATGAAATGCTGCTTGTGACTTTGAGGACTTCACGTGGATTTTGTAACTTTAGATTCCCTAATAGTTAAAGATAATCATTTTCTTGTATATCTATGTTACCACTCTCCCTACTATTTAAGATTATGACACTAGCTTCATTTTTATTGCACCTACTTTAGAATGACAGAACATTCACCAGAATATATTTTTGGCCCCAGATATATTTTATAATAGGAAACACTTAAAGAAAAAATCCTGCAACCATGGACCATATTGTCCAACATTTCTGGTGCATGTTTTAGAGTAAAAAGGGAAAAGGGTTGGCTATATTTAGCATAGTTAGCTACACATAGCAAAATTCAGTAAATATTTATTGAATTGAATGCATTAATAAAAAGTGACCTCTATAAAGGTCAAAATGAAGTTACTGATATAATTATATAATAATATAATTTACAAAAATAGTGGCACTTTTTAAGAGAAGTTATGATGCTAATACTTTCCAGAGGTGTTATAAATACAACATTAGTAAAAAGTAGATGCCACCGTGAATCAAATTTAATAATTAAAATGTACAGTTTTTTAAAAAGACAGATGGAATTTAATGGTAAAAAGACAGCTGCAGACTCATGATGTAAAGATCATTACAATTTGGGAGCAGGTACATGAATTAAAATAAAATGCCAGAATAATATCAACAAAGATTGAATAAACAGTTTCATTAGTTTAGGGAACTCTTGGATGAAGAAACTCCTTCTACCAATGCAGGCTGGACCTTCAAATTATGTTCTTAGAGAACTTCTTAGAGAACTGAGAGGTTAATTGAACTGTCTAGGGTCATATAGTCAGTATGTGTCAAATATATATGTATGTGTGTGTATTTATATATATGCATTATATACATACATATACACACATTTGTGTGTACACACACACACATAACTGGAAACTTCCATCTCAAAGAGGGAGTAGTTCAAAGGCATAAAAAGATTTTTCACAACACTACACCTTGAAGTTCCTAAAATAATTTAAATATGTCACCTGAGCAGTGGTGTCAGTATGTGAATGCTTGGGAGCAAGATGTCTAATTGGCAGCATTTACCCCCACATTTACTAAAGAAGGGCATGCCAATTAAACCTAATGGACTTCTTCAATATAATGACTGATTTATTACGTAAAGGGGATACAGTGGATCAATGTGGCATATTGTGATTTCAGTATGTTGTTTGGAGAAATGTCACATATCACAATAG
The DNA here is from genome assembly GCA_028646575.1 of Pseudocheirus occidentalis. Taxonomy (NCBI): domain Eukaryota; kingdom Metazoa; phylum Chordata; class Mammalia; order Diprotodontia; family Pseudocheiridae; genus Pseudocheirus; species Pseudocheirus occidentalis. The sequence goes on along the minus strand of CM053597.1, from coordinate 96,734,662 downwards.
AGTGCAAGAAAATGCATGGTATCTAAAGTCAGACATATATTTGCATAGGATACCACATCTGGTACTAGTGCTGCCACAGTAGACTATGCCATTTAAATTCTTTGATGGAGATAGCAATTCTGTAACGCTCACCCTGACATAGTTGGGAGAAAAGCACTTTATCGGACTTAAAGTACTATACAAATGTATGTTTTAATGTAAAATTGACTAAGGGTCAGTTTGAGTATTTCTCTCACAGTTTACCCCTTCATGGCTCAAAAATTAACCTTCCTCCCCTCTAACTACTGACTTTCATGGTTTTCTTTAAATCCCAGATAAAATCCCACTTCTATAGTAAGTTTCCATTTCTTCATTTCAGTCCCTCTTCTCTTTCTATTACCTCCTATTTACCCTGTATATAGATTGATTTGTATATACTTGTTTGCATGTTGTCTCCCCCATTGGATTGTAAGCTCCTGATAGGCAAGGACTATCTTTTTTCTCTCTTTTTTAGTATTTGTATATTTAGCACAATGTCTGGCATATAGTCACTTAATAAATGTTTATTAATTGATTATAATGGGACCTAATTTAAAAAACTGATTCAGGTTATTCAGCATTTCTCACAAATGTAAACTTAAAAGAGAATTCATCTGAAGGTTTGACCCATACTCAAATCACCTATTATAAAATTACCCATATGGAAGATTCTGGGAAACTGCTTCTAGAAGACAAGATGAGTGCATGGACATTTTGCCTTAACTTGTCTTCATCTTTAAATTACCTGACTAAGTGTGGCTGGAACTTTTTTTGCTTTTTGGTGTGATGGTGAAATGCTCTTTCACCCACCAAAGATGACAGCAAGCACTAAGGGGGGGGGCAGTGCCTAATGTCTACCACTTCTGTCCCACTTAAAGTGTGGCCTAGAGAAACAGATCTGAGTAGGTGGGGCCATGAAAATGATTGTCAAGCATTCACCCCTTATTTCCTGGTGTCACCTTCACCCTCATATACAAATGCAAAAAAAGTTCAGAGTCCAGGGGTGGGAAACCTGTGGTCTCGAGGCCACATGTAACCTTCTAGGTCCTTGGGTGTAGCCTTTTGACTGAGACCAAGTTTTACAGAACAAATCCTTTTATTAAGGAGATTTGTTCTATGAAGTTTAGATTCAGTCAAAGGGCTGCACTTGAGAAACTAGAGGGCCACATGTGGCCTTGAGGCCACAGGTTCTCTACCCCTGGCCCAGACCATGCTCAATCAGGAAATTTTAAAGATGGATTCTTAACATCTTCCATGTGGATGATCCTATCTTAGGTGATATGTGCTTGATCCAGGACTCCATTAAAATAGTTGTGAATAGAGTAGCAGTTCTCAGAACCCTATGGTTTCCCAAGAATGCTTCAAGGGGTCTTCAAGGTCAAAACTATTTTCAAATAACACAAAAATATTTTATTTTTTGATCCTTTATGTAAATTTCAGTAGATACAACCCATATAAATAGAAGGTCTTTGGGGAGGGTCCTCAATAATTTTTAAGAGTCTAAAGGGGTTTTGAGACCAAAAAGATTGAGAACCACTGGAAAAGAATATGGACAAGTGGTGCTGATATGCCCCAGGGAACTTCTCATTGCTTTTTCACTTTCTCTAAGTTCCCCCTTAGGAGAAAAGCCAACAGGAAAGCTCCCCCAGTGTTTGCTGGTGCACCAGGCTGCTCTGTGGGTTCTCATTATAATCTAGCATGGTGCTATGCACACAATAGATACTCAGTAAATATTCATTGAATTGATGAATTAAAAATCACTTCTACAAAGAGCAGAGTGATATTATTGAAGAAAATATATAATGATCAAATTGATAAGAATAATTGCATTTTTTGGAAGTGATCACATTAATTGTGCTCAGGAGATGATACTCAGAATATATGCAGAGCTGTAACTAGAAATTTTGGGACTGGGAGCAAATTAGATTGATCTGGAGGAGGAGGGGCATGGGCAAAGATACATAAATGGGTTAATAGTTGGAATGGAAAAGAAGACAGTGAGTTTAGTACTGAACGTATTGTGGAGCACAGAGTGGCCTGGAGGTCCACAGAGACCAGTGGTAAAGATCTAGACAGGAAGGAGAAATAAGAGTGATGCAAGGAAATCATGAAAAAAATGAGCCAGTAGCTTGCTAAAGAAGACACACACACACACACACACACACACACACACACACACACACACACACACAAGAAAATAACACCTTAAAAAAAGACTAGACCAAATGGGAAAAGAGGTCCAAAAAGCCAGTGAGGAGAAGAATGCTTAAAAAGCAGAATCAGCCAAATGGAAAAAAAAGGTCCAAAAGCTCACTGAAGAAAATAATTCCTTAAAAATCAGAATGCAGCAAATAGAAGCTAATGACTTTCTGAGGAAACAAGAAAACAAAACCAAAAGAATGGGGAAAAAAGAAGGCAGTATAAAATATTTTATTGGAAAAACAACTAACCTGGAAAATAGATCCAGGAGAGATAATTTAAAAATTGTTGGACTACCTTTAGGTAGCCATGATAAAAAAAGAGCATAGCCATCATCTTTCAAGAAATTATCAAGGAAATTGCCTTTATATTTTAGAACCAGAGGGTAAAATATAAATGGAAAGAATCCAAATGGAAGAATCCAATTTCATCTTTTTATCCAAGATGAAAACTCCCAGGAATATTGTAGTCAAATTCCAGAGCTCTCAAGTCAAGGAGAAAATATCACAAGCAGTCAGAAAGAAACAATTCAAGTATTTTGGAAACACAATCAGGATAACACAAGATTTAGCAGGTTCTACATTAAAGTATCAAAGGGCTTGGAATATAATATTCCAGAGCTCAAAGGAGCTAAGATCACAACCAAAATCTACCTAGCAAAAATGAGTATTATCCATGAGGGGAAAAAATAGACAGACAATGAGAGAGAGAAATTTTAAGCATTCTTGAGGAAAGACCAGAGCTAAATAGAAAATTTGACTTTCAAATACAAGACTCAAGAGAAGCATGAAAAAGTAAGCAGGAAAGAGAACTCATAAGAGACTTATTAAAATTGAACTGTTTGCACTCCTACCCAGAAAGATGTAACTCATAAGACCTTTCTCACTATTATGGTAGTTAAAAGGAGTGTATATAGACAGAAGGCACAGGTGATTTGAATATTAATGATGAGATCTAAAAAATAAAATTAAGGGGTGAGAGAGGAATGCACTGAGAGAAAGAGAAAGGGAGAGGTTGAATGGGGTAATTTATCTCATATAAATGAGACAAGAAAAAGCTTTTACAGTGGAGGGGAAGAGGGGGAAGATGAGAAGGAGTGAGCAAATCTTACTCTCATCAGAATTGGCTCCAGAAGGGAATAATAATACATACTCAATTGTGTATAGAAATATATCTTACCCTACAGGAAAGTATAGGGGAAGGGCATAAGAAGAGGGGTGATAGAAGGGATGGCAGGTTGGGGGAGGGTATAGTCAGAAGCAGAATACTTTTGAGGAGGGACAGGGTGAAAGGAGAGAGAGAATAGAATAAATGGGGGGGGGGAAGAAATAGGATGGAGGGAAATATAGTCATAACATGACTATTATGGAAGTGGTTTGCATTACTACATATGTATAACCTATGTTGAATTGCTTTCCTTTTTAGTGGGGAGTGGGGTAGGGAAGGAGGAAAAGAGAGAATTTGGAACTCAAAAATAAATGTTTAAATTGTTTTTACATGTAACTAGGCAAAATAAAATACTAAAAAGATCATCTTATGTTATGGAAATGCTTGTTTATTTCATAAGTTAAAAATAAAATAAAATAAAATAATAAAATATACTACAAAAATAAAAAATAGTATAACAGTCTGGGAAAGGCAATGTAATAATAACTTAGGGGGAAGAAAGAACAATGAATTAGTGGTCAGGAAGCCTGGGTTCCAGTTGAGTTATCATCTTCCTAGCTGTGAGTCCTTGAGAAACTCATCTTCCTGAAGTTCATCTTTCTCATCTGTAAGATGGTAATGGTAGGTAGTAGTAAGGGTTTAGAGAAGATGTTAACCAGATCAGAAGTTTCAGACGTGTGACCCACAATACTCTGAGTGCAGCCAGAACCAGATTAAAATATAACTGGGAAACAGATAACAAAATAAATAAAAATAAATAATGTTACATTTTTAAACTATGACATTTTAAAACTAAAATATGAGGCCCATATAGATTCCCATGTACAGATTAGTGGGCCTCATTTCTATCTGAGGGCAGCTAGGTGGTGCAGTAAAACTGGGACTAGAATCCGGAAGACCTGAGTTCAAATATGGCCTCAGACACTTATTAGCTGTGTGAACCTAAATAAGTCACTTAACTCTGCCTCAATTTCATTAAATTCAAAATGAGCTAGAGAAAGAAATGGCAAACCACTTCAGTACCAAATAAGAAAACTCCAAATGGTGTCAGAAAGAGTTAGATGTGACTGAAAACAGTTGAACAACAACAATAAAATTTCTATTTGAGCTTAACATCAGTAGACTAGATGATTCTAAAATCCACACTGAATGGAACATTCTGATTTTTAAAATGGGAGTACTTAGAAATGAAAAACTGACTTATTCTAGAATTAATTGATTCAAAGTGGTAACCGTTGAATAAATATACTTAACAATAGTCTGTCAATATAATTTTGTATTAATTGTAAAGTTATTTCAAATATAATTGCTTCAGGTATATAAGCAAATTGACAGCCAGATGACAATGTGGGTGTTTGATATTTTATGAAAACGCAGCATGAAAGAATTTAGTGAAGATAAAAATCAAGTGGAGAAAAATAGAGTGAGCTGCATAGTGTAGAATGGACATACCAGAAACCTTTGTTAATGTGGAATCTGTTCACTTAGCACTTATGATGTTCCAAAAAGGGAATGCATTGAAGAGTGTCTGCACTATTTTTGAGGGGGGAAAGGCTTTGCTATGCTAATTATAACATAAGCATAATTTTAAGAAAAAGATTTGGTATTAAGATAGCAGTTTTCATGAATTTTAGGATACATTTACATATAAACAATTTATGTACTGATTAAGATTTATTTACCTATTCATTACATCTTAACACCTAAAAGCCTCTACTAGGCAACAGCTTAATTTGAGTTCCTGAAAGCAATAAACACAGAAACAAACAAAGACTCTCCCACTTTAAAAAATATTTCATAAGTTGAAATGTTCATGAATTTAAAATAGTCTTCCCCAACCTTCCTAACTCCTACTTTTTTGGAATTACCAATGTTTGACATCTTATTTTTAAAATGTAACACCAAGAGACTGTAAATTCAATGAGTATATGGACTGTTCAATTTTTGCCTTTGCATCTCCAGTATCTAGGGCAGTGCTTGACATATAGTAGCCACTTAATAAATATTTGTTGAATTGAATTCAATTGAAAACAACTAATGAGATATCGAAGCAATCTAAATAACTACAAGGATGAGAATGAAATTAAAAGGAAAGGTCATGATAGAAAGCTTAAATACAAGCTAGGTGAGATATTTACAAATACATTTTCAACATAAGAACCTACAGCTCATTTGCTGCCAGCAGATTACAACTATACTCATGACAAACTTGTATCAAAGAGCATGGTTACAGCAGAAGACTTGAAAGGGTAGCTACTTGAAAAATTACTCTAGGGAACGGTAAAGCAGAAACAAGGATTATTTCTCACCCAAACTCATTTTAAACAGGGACCAGGAAACTCATCTAAGATTTTGTGGATTGATGAATCAAAGGTTGCAATGTTTTATAGAAAGGAAAGGAGTTGGGTGAGTGAATATCTAGGATAAAAGCATTCCAGTTTCATTCTCCTATCACCAAAAGTCATGGGGACAGATGATGGAGTGGGCTTATAAAATTAGCAAGTCTTGGGGAACCTTCTCCTACAAATTCCACCTTAATCTATAAATAATGTTTCATGCTTATAAAGTACTTTATTTTTAATTAATTTTTATTATTTTCTTTCAATTAACATGAATTTATTTTCTCTTTCACTCTCCCAACTAAACAATGAGGAAAAAAAACTATTAAGTACCTACTATGTGTTAGAAAGAGATTCCTTTAAAATATTAGCTCAATGTCCTCTTTGCAAAGCATTATTTTTTTGTAGGCTCACAGAATCTGGTAATTAGAAGGGTCTCCAAAGAACATATGATCTAATCTTGTTCTGGAATGGGTCTGATTCAGGCCAGGTTGGTGGTCAGGTTTGTGATCTGACTGCTCAGAAGGAAGCCCGATTTCTCATGATTTGCTTTTATCTTCCTGCAACTACTAAGGCATGGCAATGGTTCAAGCCTAAATCAAACAAGTCTCAAACATGGTTTCATTGCTTTTTTAAGGGGGGAAAAAAAACCTCATCTAGTCTACCAAGCAAGGATCTTAGTTGAGGTGACAAAACTACCCTAAAGCTACCTATATTCTACTCCATTTGCAACTTGGCTATACCTTTTTACATAGAACAGAGATTGTTTTCCTTTTATCTCCAATATTTAAGCTTGGGATATTTACTTCATAAACGTTCATTGATTATTGATTAATTGGTGTTTATGTTGATCCTATTGCTCTCCTAAATCTAAAAGACACTAATATTCAAGTAATTATCCAACCCACCTTTAAACACCAGCCTTGATGATGAACTGACTGCTTTCTGGGCAGGTCATTTCCTTTTTGGGATAGTAGAATGGGTTGTTTAGTTATATATATATATAAAGAAAATCCTAGATTAACACTGGCTCTCCTGGCCCCCACTGCCTGGAAGTGCAGACGTTTTATATTTCACCCTTCTGCTAGGGTTTTCAAGTACACTTGAGGAGGTCTGAGGGTACCTAGGCTCTCTGCAAATGTCTTCAACACTCACCAACAGTGTTCTGTCAATTATAGGGGAGGTCCCTTGAACCCTAGTTCCATTTAGCTGCTAACAAGATTTTACAAAGAAATATTTATTTGAAAAGGTACAATAATTTACTCCAAAACACACATATAACATATATAGTACAACACGTGGGAGGCATAGTCATCCTCCCCACCTTGTAACCTCAGTGTCTGGTGAGAGGACCAGGTTCATAACTTAACTCAGTTTTTATAGAGCAGCTCTAGTTCCAAGCCCAGGATTCATTGCTCCTCCTCACTGCTTCTTGACAGAATGGCTGAATGCACTGTTCCACCTTGAATCTTTGCTCCAAGGTGGTCATGGCTCAAACTCCACATCCAGTGAAGAATTACTGTCAGCACCGAAAACTGAAAAGACAAACAACATAGAGTAGAAGGGAAACATTCCTAAGCATGTTTCTGGGAGCTGGAGGAAAAAAAGGCAGAGGAAGAGAAGGACGTCTTTCCTTCCCCTCTCACCAGTTCCATTCACGATGTCCATTATATGCAGGAACTATTACTCTGAGTTCATCAGGGAAGAGAGCACCAGCCACAAAAAGAGACTGTACCAGTCTGGCAAGTTTTAAAGACTCAGCTTTTCTAGGTACACAGACAATTAACAGAAGCTATCCCCAGCCATGATAATAAGGAATGAAGAATGTTTCTGTCTTAGGGATCTGAGTATGTCCAGGCAATTCCCCATTAAACTAGTATTTCAGAATAAGAGAAGATGAACAGTTTGTCTAAAGAAGGAAGGTTTTTTATTTATTGACTAAAAACAAACTCTGACTACAACCTAATTTTCTAGCCTTGCATTATTGCCTCATTATAGGAACTATATTCCAGAAAAATTGGAGTACTACTTATTCTCTAATCTAGTCCTTTCCTCTTCTACCTTCCTGAATTCAAATTCACTCCTTTCCATATCTGGAACATACACCTGCCACATCAACTTTACTCCAATTCTCCTTCTTCCTTATGAAAATCTTCTTTATACTCACTGACAAAAATTCTCTCTTCCTTCTCAGTTTTCTGTAGGACTTTGTCTAGAATCTCCCTTTGTCCTCATCATATTCTTTTTTCTCTTCTTGTTGTGGAAACTGTCCACATTGTCTGCAACAGGAACTAGGCTAAGGATGTGAACAGTGACATGATGATCCATGTCCCAGTCAGGTGGGTTTTTTGAAGGTGGATTAGATGAAGAGTAGAGAAGAAGGAATGGTGAAGATTTGAAGGTAAAAGCCAAAGGAGTAGAAACACAACCAAATAGTTCTTCCTGTGAATAGCTACCTGAAGCCATATAGAAAAAGCTGTAGCATTTTTTAACCTGCAAATTGGGTTGTGTAGACAAATCAAAGCTTGTATGAGTTTCAGTTTAATAAGCAAAAATTAAAATAGCAGCAATTGGAGATGACAGATGCTTAGAAAAGACAATAGTTCTAAATGCAGTTGCTTGTAGAGACAATGCCATCCCCAAAGAGAACAACAGATGTGTTCTGTACACTTGAATTGCTCTAATGGACTGGATATTGATCATAACTGGTTGTATTCTCAAGAGTCATAAAGCCCAGGGATGGATGCCTTGCTAGCTCCTCACAGGAATAGCTGGAGTAAAGGACTGAGGTCCTGAATTTGGGGCATGTATGCTAAAGGAAAGTTGCTGCCTAGTATTCAGAAATCATGGGCTGGAACAAAGATGCTTAAAAACAAATTAATGTTGTCTACCTTATCCATTCTTAATATTCTAATATTCACTGATCATCTTCTCATTAAAGTTTTATACAATATTCATTATGTCATGGAACACAAGCAATTACATAACGAAGGGAGTAATCAGTGGGTCCTGGCATAATGAATCACAATCTGATGGAATAAATCCACACCAAACCTTCAGACCAGTGAAATAAGGGATGCTAGCTGTAAGAGAAGCTAAGAAGAGAAAGACAATCAATTCTCTGGTTACTATAGAGCAGCAGTTCTCAACCTGTAGGTCGCGACCCCTTTGGGGGTTGAACGACCCTTTCACGGGGTCACAGGGGTCACCTAAGACCATCGGAAAACACATATTTCCAATGGTCTTAGGAACTGAGACACTGCTCCTCTATCTGTCTCCAGGCGTGTCCGCCCACATGCAGATACACCCACATATGAATTTTAAAGGGTCACTGAATTAGGAAGGTTGAGAACCACTGCTATAGAGTATCCTCTGGTGTTGGGTGAGGTGTATAGCCACCGGGGATAAATTTAAAAAATTTATGCAGTAGCAACCTAATATAACTTGATTGGCCTATAAGGTAGGCATTGCTAATAATCTACAATAACATTATTATGTCTCAGTGCCAGTCCTCTGTTGCATTATGAGGCTCCATAGTATTGTGGAAAGAATTAATGAATTGGGAGTGAGGAGATCTGGGTTTGAATTCCAAGCTCTGCTACTTACTACCTCTTTGACCCTGGGCAATTCACTTCAGTTTTCTGGGTTTCATTTTCCTCATCTATAAAAATGAAGGAGTTGGATTCCTTTTGATCTCTAAGGACTCTTTTAAGCTCTAAATCTATGGTCTTATGAAATAATTGCAGTTTGTCTTTTGTCAGTATCCAACTCTCTTGACTGGTCTCTTCTCCTCACTCCTATTCCTTTCATCTTTCTTACCATTATACCTCCTGGAATGCCTCCTCTCTCTCCTAGCAGTCATGCTATGTTACATTCCTAAAGGGCTTTGTTTCATTTTGCTGATAAAAACCCTAATAAGGTATTAGCTGATGTTACTTAGATATTCCTATTGCTAGTAGTATTTGCACATAAATAGTGGACTCCTACAGATGATAAAGTCTTTGGAATTCAAAGGAATGAGTTTCTAACATTGAAATGTCAAATGCAAAATAAAATAATTGAAAAAGATGCTGGATGAGGAGTTAGGTTATCTGAGCTCTAGTCCTGGAAAACCTCTAGGAGGTTTTCCATCTGTAAAATAAAGGGACTGAACTATATGACTTTGAATATAGTTTCTGCCTCTAATAGCTAACAACCTATGATTTCATGATTTTCCTGGTAGTCCTCCAATTACATTGCTTATTCTGTTTACTCCTCTTTCTCATAATGCTGGCTCTTTGATCTTCTGTACTTTAAAAAGTGAAATTTTGTCCTCTGTAGAAAATCTTCCCAATCACGTTTCTGATTAAATTGGACTGATGGAGAAAAATTTTACCATATCATTTCAATTATACACTGTCAAAACAGACTGAAGGATAGATGCCTTTGGCACATTTGAGGATATGACTAATAGGAGGTAAAAGGATGAGGGATTAGAGACAAAACTCCTTGTATGAAGTGATTACATTCATTAATCAAAGGTCTATTCCAAACTCTCTGAATCAGAAGGTGTGGGCATCATATTTTAAGATTTCTTATTTCAAGGATCGGTGATTTCTTCAGTGGGAGTATTCCCTCCATCATTGCAGATTGCAAACCCTGCAAGCCTTAGCTGATGGTTTTCATGATTTGCTATGGTCAAAAAGATAATTTATTTCCATGTGACCAGCCTCTTGGTTCAAAACAGCTAGCCTAGCCTTTAGATGACAGGCATATTGGCACTCAAACCCTTTCTAAGTTGTTAGAAACTGACAGAACTCATGCTCTGCTGTCATAGTCTTTGAGAACTCAGGGTCATCTCTATGCCCGGGTGAAATATTTTAATAGGACTTTAGTGGAGAATTGAGAGATTTGTTGATGCAATTAAATACCAAAATGCTTTCTTTGTCTTAAAACTTAGAACTATATTTTAGCATTGTGTGAGGGCTTATAAAGCAGATGGGTTACTTTTGCTGTCTGATTGAAGAAGTACTCCAAAATTCTAACTTCTCCAAGGATCTTCTCATGCCAGTTTGATACAGAATCTGAAATTTCTATCATAAGTAACACTTCCTGGTTGAAGCATTGTTGTCCAAAAATATGACTGCTTGGATGCACAAATGTTACCTAGAAGAGGAGGAAATGGAAAATTAATGTAGCATCAATTATTTATTTTTTGTCATGTTAACACTTTATCATCTGGGAAAGAAAAGAATGGAGTTTTGAGAATGGGGGACACAGAAGTGAGTTTCACTGAAGAAGGGAAAAAGTGGGAGACAGCAAAAGGGGACCCTGGTAGAACAAAAAGAGAATTAACATTAAATATATCAAACTTCCATGGTGGAAGGGTGGAAAAAGTTAAAAGGAAGGAGGCAAAGAAGAAAACAAACATTTATTAAATGCCTTCTATGTGCCAGGCACTGTGATAAGTACTTTACCAACATTATTGCATTTTATCCTTATAACTCAGGGAGGGAGGTGTTGCTATTACCATTTTACAGTGAAATTGAGGCAAACAGAGGTGAAATAATTTGGATGTTCCTGACTCCAGGTCCAGCATTCTATCTTTGCCTGGAGAGAGGAAGAGACTGAAAAGTTAGGGAGGATGGGCAGAAGGTCCTAAAGAAGGGATAACCTGGAACTAGGCTGGGGTCTTGGAGACAAATATCCCCTACTTTGCTATTTCTCTTGAACCATATCTGAAAGTCCTCTGCCTCATTGAATGACCATATTTTCCCCTGAAACATTATACTCAATTTTGTTGGGTAGGTGATTCTTGGTTTTAATCCTAGCTCCCTTGATCTCTGGAATATTATATTCCAGGCCCTTTGATCCCTTAATGTAGAAGCTGCTAGATCCTGGGTTATCCTGATTGTGTTTCCACAGTATTAAAATTGTTTCTTCTTGATGGTTTGTGATATTTTCTCTTTGATCTGGGAACTCTGGAACTTGGCTATGACGTTCCTAGGAGATTTCTTTTTGGGGTCTTTTTCAAGAGGTGATAGGTGAATTCTTTCAAGTTCTGTTTTGCCCTCTGGTTCTAAAATATCGAGGCAATTTTCCTTGAGAATTTCTTGAAGGATGCTTTCTAAGTTCTTTTCCTGATCCTGGCTTTCAGGTAGTCCAATAATTTTTAAATTGTCTCTCTGAGATCTATTTTCCATGTCAGTGGTTTTTTCAAGGAGATATTTCACATTCCCTTCTATTTTTTCATTTATTTGAATCTGTTTGATAGTGTCTTGATTTCTCATAAAGTCATTAGCTTCCATTTGCTACACTCTAATTCTGAAGGAATTATTCTCTTAAGAGAGCTTCTGAGATTCTTTTTCCATCTGGCAAATTCAATCTTTTAAGGCATTCTTCTCTTCACTGGCTTTCTGGGCCTCTTTTGCCATTTGAGTTAATCTATTTTTTAAAGTGTTATTTTCTTCAGTCAGGTTGTTAACTCTCTTTTCATGATTTTCTTGCATCATTCTCATTTCTCTTTCCAATTTTTCCTCCACTTCTCTTATTTGGTTTTCAAAATCCTTCTTAAGCTCCTCTATGGCCTGTAACCAGCTTACATGTTTCTTGGAAGCTTTTGGTGCAGGAGTTCTGACTATATTGTCTTCCTCCTGTTCCATGCTGTGATGCTTTTTGTCCCCAAAAAAGGAATCTAAAGTTGGATTGCTGAGCTTGGTTTGCTTCCTTTGCCTGCTCATGTTACCAG
>CM053597.1:96691207-96721712 GCA_028646575.1 Pseudocheirus occidentalis | reverse complement strand
ATTCTTCTCCTTATTGGCTTTTTGGGCCTCTTTTGCCATTTGAGTTAATCTATTTTTAAAAGTGTTATTGTTTTCAGTCAGGTTGTTGACTCTCTGTTCATGATTTTCTTTCATTATTCTCATTTCTCTTCCCAATTTTTCCTCCACTTCTCTTATTTGGTTTTCAAAATCCTTCTTAAGCTGCTCTATGGCTTGTAGGAAGTCTACATGTTTCTTAGAAGCTTTTGTGTGGGAGTTTTGACTGTGTTATATTCCTCTCATTCCATGCTTTGATCCTTTTTGTCCGCAAAATAGGATTCTAAAGTTGGATTGCTGTTCTTACTTTTCTTCCTTTGCCTGCTTATGGTGCCAGTCCATTACTTGACTTTTTTTTACTTGTTTATTTCTTTTAGTTTACAAGATTCAGTTCCACAATCCCTGGAGTTTCACATTTTCTCCCCTCCTTTCTCCCCCCGTTCTCCCCCCCAATCGTGACATGCAATTAGGTATAGGATTTGTGGGTACGTTCACATTGTACAATACTCTGGTTTTATAGAAGGGTTGTTACCGATGAAGTGAACAAAGGGAAAAAAGAAAGAAAACCAAACATGAAAAAGAATGATAGCATGTAGATTGCTTCAGTCTCCATTTAAACTCTGGTCTTTCTAGATCTTTCTCTGAATATAGATATCTCCTTCTATCCTGAGACTTGTAGAGGTGTCTTATGTAGCTGTGTGTTGCTGAGAAGAGTCTAGTTTATCAAGGCTGGTCGTCATATGTGTGTTTTGTCTGTGATTGTGTACAAATTTTTCCTAGTTCTGTTTTTCTCACTTAACATCAATTTGTTTAAGCCACTCCATGAAGTCCATCTCCTCCCCATTTCTTATAGCACAATAGTATTCCATTACATTTATATACTACAACTTGTTTAGCCTTTCCTCAGTTGATGGGCATCCCCTTAATTTCCAGTTTTTTGCCACCACAAAGAGAGCTGCAATAAATATTTTTGTACATATGAGTCCTTTTCCCACTTTTATGATCTCTTTATGATCTGGGGATACAACCCCAGAAGTGGTATTACTGGGTCAAAGGATATGCAATTATTTATAGCTCTTTGGGCATAGTTCCAGATTACTCTCCAGAATGGTTGTATCAGTTCACAGCTTTACCAACAATGCATTAGTGTTCCAATTTTTCCACATCCTCTCCAGTTACTTGACTTTTTATCTCTATGCAACTCTGCTTCCAGAAGGAAAAGCTCTGTCCCAAATCACTGGGGTTTTCATAGCTGCCGGAGCTATTAGGAGGCCACTGCAGCCCCCACCACCTTTGGCTCACTAAAAATGCACGTCGGGACCACAACCCAAGACCACAATCCTGATCCAGGCTGGATAAGGCAGGAGCACTTAGCCCCTGAATGATGGCTTGGCCCCCCTGCAATCTGTAGGCCGTGAGCTCTGAAGCAACCATGTGGAGGTAGCTGCACTGCTTCTGCTGCTTCCTTGCCCTGAGGGCAGTTTGGCTGGACCCTTTCCCCTGAATTTAGCCTTATTCCACTTAGTCCTTATTTCTTATGACTTGATAATTCTGGAAATTACCACAGCTGATGCTGATCTAGTCTCCTGAAGGCTCCAGCTACAGCTTGTCCTGGCTGACCCCTGGCCAAGCTGCAGTTTCAGGCCAGCCTGGTTTTGATTCCCAGCCTGCTGTGATGAGCCCTTCCTGTCCCACCTGCTGAGCTGCCTTCCAAGGGAGATGTGTTTTTCTGTACTTTTGTGAGTTCTAGAGCCCTAAAATTTCTTTAGAGTCATATTTTGTGGGTATTTGAGATGGCTATGTGGGAGTGGCGGAGTTTTCCTGCTTTTACGCTGCCATCTTGGCTTCCTCCCCCCACCCCATTATTTCATTCTTATGTTAGTAATTCAGAATTATTTCTTGAAGTTCCTTCTTCCTATACCAATTTATCGACCAGAAACAATTCATTAGCTACTTATAGTACTAGGAATTTGGGCATGATATCAGTGATGGCATACTGCTAGCACTCCATCATAATACCCCTGACCCTACTATGAAATCATGTTGTGCTTGTCCTTCATTTTTGAAGAGAACCATGACATCAGAGAAATGATGACATGACTTGTGCTTGACTTTGATTTGAGTGAGGCAGGGCTGTGACAAGTCACAAGCCTCACTTTCTCTTATAGAGCCATCTATCTCCGATGATCAGATATTTGTCAGGAAGACTGGAGATGGCCTAGGATGCAATAGGAGACTGGTCTTTTTAGGCTAAGGCCTTTTCAGGTTCTTACTTTGAGTGAGGTAATGCCCATTAAGTGAATAGGCCACTTTTTAAAGGAATGAGTCAAGGAATGGCCCCTTTAATTAGAAAAAAAGAAAAAAAAAATCAAACTGGAAGGGGAGGACCTTCAGAGTTGCTGTTCCAAAGAGAAACTGTTATCATTTACCTTCACTCAGACAGGAGGGCCCAAAATATAGTCATTAAGTGGATCTTGGGCAGGGACCTATTGTGTCCAGTCTTTGAGCTTCAGAGTGAAATGGGTAAGGAAGAAAGGAAAAGAAAAGAAAAGAAAAGAAAAAAAGAAAAGAAACAAAAAGAAAAGAAAAATATAAAGAGAGAAAGAGAGAAAGGAAGATCTAGTCAATAACCCCCTCTCCCCAAGTTAACTGGACAGCTTCTGGCCATCAAAGTAGAAGGAATCTTGGACTTTGGGGCTGGGATATTTGGGTTCTGATTCTTTCCTCTCTTCTAACTAGCTGTGTGATCTTATATAACACTTCTCAGGGAGATTCTATGAAGACAATTTTCCTCCCTTAGAGAGATCCCAGATATTTCTTTTGATGTGAGCCCATCCTTTCTCTTACCCTTACGATTATCCAATTCTATTCCAGGTGAACCACACATTTTTGGTTCTTTCCATAACCCTATTGGTTTTCTGCTTTTATAAGGTGTTCAACGCCAACTGATCCTTTTCTAGACCATGACCTACTCTCAGATTTCCTAAGAACAATGACATAGACCTCTAGCTTATTCACCTCAGTTCTGCAATAAGATAAACGTCACAAAACCAGCAATTGGGAGTATTGACACTACCCAAGCTTCACTTTCATATAGTGAATACTTCCATCTGTTGCAAGTTCAGTATCTTTCTGTGATAATACCATAGTGTTATAGGCACTCAATATGTGATTTGTTGATCATTTTTCCCATGTGGCTATAAAAAAAGAAATTGGCTAAAAAGGTCAACTTTTTAGTCTGTGCTATTATAGTTATTATGGTGGTGGTGTAAGTGCCCCCAGATACCAAACAAGTGAGATGAACTTTTCCTTAACAGGTGCTGAAATCATACTCAAGAATTAATTGACTCATAACACTAAAGGCTTAGCTATTGACATCACTTCCTGGACTGAATACAAAATGGGCACAAGAATCAATCTGATGCTTGGCTGGCAGACTGCCATGTTCAGCTCAGTAGAAGGCTGTTTCATTCACCTAAATCAACTCAGGGAGTATGCCTTCGCCTGCTATGGCTCAATCTCCTTTTGTTAAATATTGAATAATCTATGAATTTTTCATTTCATTTCAATATTAGACTTAAACTACTAAAGGCTGAATAGTTCACTAATGAATTGGGAACTAGTGTCTTACTTAGACACAATTTTGGTAAAATTGGAAATATTTATTTCAATTGGTGCACATTATGAAAAGTTCCATGCAAGTTCTTATTCTTTTTACCCTCCATCCCCCCAAGTTAATTTTATTAATTTGTGGTCATTTTAGTAACTATTTGACATTAAACTTCTTGGAAAAGGTTAAAGGTCAAGGTTAACAAGTAGCAAATTAATATGAAACCAAAAATGTCACCATTCCCCTATAGAATATAGTTCTAGGTATTTTTCACACAGGATCAATTTTTCATTAGAGCTTGTAAATGATTTTTAGAACTTTTCTTCTTAGTGAATTAGCATCTTTATTTCTTAGTATTTACCAGAAGATGGAGCTCTTTTAATAAAGCAAGTGTTCTTTGAAATTCACAAGGAAATTCAGATAGCCCCCAAAAGATTGGAATGAATAGTGGTGACTTTTAAATTTCTCCCAAACCATGATAAACAACTGAATGTTGATTTGTTTACATAATTTTTGAGAACTACTTCAGGAAAAAAAGAAGATGAATTTGGAGAACGAAAAGCATTTAAAATGATTGAACTGAGTACTGTGTTTATCATATTTTTGGCTCCTCTCCTTTTTCACAGCATGAGTCTACAATGAAGATGCCAATATTTCTATGATAATATGGCAGGAGTCTGTATAGTGTAAGCACTGACAAAAGGCATTGTTGATAGGCTGGTTACATCAACAGAACATGCCTATAATCAACCTTAAATGCATTTAGGGGAAATCAGGCATGGTTTTCCTATTTTCAATGATGGTGTTAATTTGCATTTGGAAAACAAACAAACAAAAATTCCAAATCGATGATTGCTTTCATTCTCTCCCTGCCAAATGATTTTGTATTTCTTGATCCAGGGCCAGTCTCCCCATTTTGATTTACTAGTATTCTCTCCCCTTTCTAACCTCCCCTCCCACCCTAGTATTCTTAAATACTACAAAGGAATAGCATACAATAGATATAGAGACTCAAAAAGGGAATAAACATGATATTTCTGCATGGTTCACCAATCATTACTGAATATAATTACAGAATGCAGGTAATATAACACAGTATTTATAGGGATATATTTTCAACAGGACCTGAGAATTCCAACAGCGTTGACCAAGCAAAGATCAAAAGAGCCAGGGGTAAACATAGTTGGATATAAAAGAAGATAACCTTTTATATGCTAATATCTGGATCTTGAACTGAAGCCATGTACTGGAATTGGAATGATTTTTACAGCTATTGTAAGCAGACTCATGATATGAAAAAATGAATAAAAAGAAAGAATAGAACCAAGATCTTGATGTCACCATTTCAATACGTCGCATTTCTATAGGACTTAACAAAAGCGCAACTGCTCTCTCTATAATTATTTAAATTTTATGATCATACAAATGGAACTAGTGAAATTCTTCTCCAAAAGATGTTTACTTCATTTTGGACTTACTGACAATAAAAAACATAAATTTAAACCTAAACTTTCAGCTTTCTTGAATGGCCCCCTTTGTTCTTTGTTCTTTCTCTAAGGAGTCTTGACCTATTTCCACCATCCTCCCTGACTTCTCTTCTTTATTTGTCACACCTATGTAGCTTGTTGATTAGCCTTGACCAGTATACATTTCATTTACTTTGTCAACAGGTATGGAATAGAATGAAAATTTCATCACTTCTATTCCTGAAAACATAGGTATGTTTTAAGAGGCCAGATAATTTAGTATAAGCTGAAATACCTAAAGGTATTATAATGATTGACTTCCTTTTTTCAGTTTTAAAAATGCACTTTCAAGACCCCCTTTTGCTCCTTCAGCTCTCTTGGCTTCAGGATTTTCTAATGAGTAGCAGTGGGAGCTCTGGAACCACCAAGAGATTTTCTAAGTTGACAGTAATTGTGTCTAATATGTACAAGTCAAAGTATTCAGTCAAAATTCTACTGAGCCATATAATATAATCTTACTAATTTTTACTAAAGACAGAGACAAACCACAAATAATCAGATTTTTCAGGAAATGAAGATTTAGGTAAACAAGAGAGGGAAAGAAGAAGAAAGAAAATAGCATCAAACTTCATTGACTACCAAACTAAATTGGTCAGGAACCCAGTGGTATAATTTATTTCTTCTAGACAAATAACTTGTTTGGTAGGTTCATGGCGGGGAGGTGGGGGGCATCTGGGGGGGGGGAAGAAGGGAAGAGTTGGTGGGCAAAGGAAATTAAATTGTTCCTCTTTTTTAAACCTCTAAAATTTCCTTTTATCACCTTTTTGATGAAAAAATTCAGCTAATTGATCCTCTAATCACAGAACAGAATTGTGAGTGGATAGAAAAACAAAGGAAGATTTGACCTATAACCCTTAGAAAATGGCCACTCAGTTGGGGAGAAAAAAAATCTACTTTGTGATACAGGGAACAATAAAAGAACATTTTTTTCAGGTTACTGTGAGGATCTATCATTTTTTTTTGCTGTAGGTACCTTTTCTATTGACACATATTGTAATCCTTTTATGGTCTAATCTCTAATAGATGGTCTTTGAGAAGTTCTGTGGCCAAAAATAACATCATCTTTTGGCCAGGTTAGCAATGAGTTTCCTTCCATATGTAGATAAACTCATAATTAGACAACAAATGTATAACCATTTGATCACTGGACTGTACCCCAAACTTTTCCAGTTTGGTAGGACCTACGAATGCTTGTGCTTGTCTGACATAGCCTTCATGAATCCAAACTCACCTCCAAGCCCAATGAAGCTTTGGGGTAGGACTTTAGTACAGGAAATTGAATGAATATGTACAAATTAATATGATACAGACTGATTGAATGAATGAAGGATTACTAACCACATAAAGCACTACTGACCTTTTCTGATGGAATATAATATCTGGATAAAGCAAAAGATGGTGAAAGGGTAATGAAAAGGTTCATGGTGACTGTGAGTAGGCTACCACATACCACAAAAGTGGAATAGTATAACAGAGGTGGGGAGCCTGGGGCCTCCTTTTCTTAAGGGAATTTGTTCTGTGAAGTTTGGATTCAGTCAAAGGGCAGTACTTGAAGACCTAGAGGGCCACATGTGGTCCAGAGGCTGCAGGTTCCCCATCGCTGGGAGTAGAGAATATCATTACAGAAATATACTTCCAGGGAAAACAAAAAGATGGACCACTTAATCAGAGGAAAAAGTAACTTATGATAGTCCACATATTTTATTGATATCTATGGAGTGTCAAGAGTTCCTCTGAGCAAGGCCCATATCACATTACATAAGCCTCTCTTCAGGTATTTACAAAACAAAACAAAAACAAAGGTGAAAAAAGCCCTGTGAATAGCATTCATACCTGGTGACCAGGTGTGAATGAGTTGTGAACTGTAACTGATCCATTCAAAACTGAAGTCACAGTGAAAAAAATCTGATTCATTAAGAGGAGTACCAAGTCTCAGTGTGCCTTCTATCTACTCTGTATAAACTTTCTGTGTATGTTCACACATAACTGTTATACGTGTCATCTTTTCCACTAAAATGTGAGCTTGTCGAGGGCAGGGATTGTGTTTTTACCTGTCTTTGTATCCCCGATACTTAGCAGAGTTCCGGGCATGTAGTAGCTGCTTAATAAATCTTTGTTGACTTAAATGAGTAGCCTTTCCAGGAGCACATTCATTTTCCCCCTCTCATCACTGTATAGTCAGATAAAGGAATTCTTGACATTTTGGGGGGATTGAGATCATGGAGAAAAAACTAGTACTCTCTTCCATAAAATATCACTTGATGTCATTTTCAGTAGTGGTATACTGGGATGAATAGACTATTAGAAAGATATTCCCCATTTGGCATTTTTCTGTTCTCATTCCAGCTCTTCATCCTGTGATTCACAAACTGTCTTGGTTAGGTAATATACAAACAATATAATTTTCTTGGTGGGAAAGGAATATGATCGAAGTTTGTTTAGGTAGCTCTAAGTTCAGTCTTGACCAAATATTGCAAGGAGGTGTTGATCCTCTCTTCACATCTCTCCTTTAATATCTAATGTACCTAGGGTTACTATCTCCTTCCTAAGGGGAAGAGAAGAAATCTTTATATAGGGATTACCATGTGACAGGCACTTTGCTAGATATTCACAATTCCGTAGGTAGGTGCTATTGGTATATCTATTTTATGGTTGAGGAAAGTGAGGCAGATAGTGGTTTGAGTGACATGCCCAGTGTCCCACAGCTAGTAAGCGTCTGAGCCCAGATCTGAACTCAGGCGTTCTTGACTCCAGGTATGGCGCTTTATCCTTTACACTTCTTAGCTGTCTTGGTAGCTGACTTCTGAAGCCGTACTTTTCCCCGTGCAGCTTTTTGTAGTTGAAGACAAAGCGGTCGGTCCAGGCATGCTTAAATATATAAAGATGCAGGATACAACACCGGCTTCTTGCCTGCTCCGTCTCCGTCTGACTGCTCCTCTGTGGTGCACGGTCAGGGCTTGGTAACTCATTTGCTGAGTTGTTGTGTGGCGTTACATGTAAGGATAGGAGGGGACGCGGAAGGACCAGCCTCCAGTTTCTTTGCTCCTTCTCTCCTCAGCATATAGAGCATCTGGCTCTTCTCATTAGGCAACCGTACAAAGGCTACAGTTAGGTTTTTGCCTTTCTTAGTATCGCCGATGCTTAGTGGAGTGCCTGGGAGACAGTAAGCACTTAACAATGCTTGTCGACTGACTTAGCAAGGAGAATGACTAGGAAAACTATATCTTTTTAAAAATATTAATCTATATTTTCTTCTCCATGTATACTATTTCTCCTGATCTTATCAATTCCCATGGATTCAATGGAATACCATGCATTTATATCTGTGCAAGTGATACTCAGATCCAACCTTAATCTGTTTCCCAACTTCCAGATTCATATCTTCAACCACCTACTGGGCATCTCAAACTGTAGACATCCTAAACTCAACATGTCTAAAAACGGAACTCATTATCTTTCCCCAAAATCTTTCTTAATTCCTCTATTTTTGTGGATAGCATGCTCATTCTTTTAGCTACCCAGGTCTATAAATTAGTTGTTGCCATCAGCTCCTCACTCTCTCTCATACTGCCACATCCAATCTGATTCCAAGTTCTGTTGACTTGACCTTTGCAACATCTCTCCTCTGACACAACCAGCACTCAGGAGCTGGCCTTCATCACTAATGCCTGGACTATTATAATAAGCTTTTGGGTGGTTGTTCTGCCGTATCTTTCTTTACTCTAGTTGATCCTCCATTCAGTTATCCAAGTGATATACCTACAACATAGATCTGACCATGTCACCCCTCTTCCATTCAGTAAACTCCACTTTCCCCATAACATCCAGGATGAAATACTAAAATCTCCATTTGGCTTTTAAAGCCCTTAACAACCTGCTTTCTTCCTAACTTTTCAGGGTTTTTATACCTTACTCCCCTCCACATGTTCTAAGACCGAGACACTGACCTCCTTGCTATTCTTCATGTAAGGCAATCCATCTCTTGACTAGATGCATTTTTACTGGCTGTCCTCTATGCTTTGAATCCTCTCCTCCCCTATCTCCACCTCCTGGATTTTCTGGCTTTAAGTCTCAGCTAAAATCCCACCTTCTGTAAGAAACTCTTCTCAGTCTGACATAATTCTAGCATCTTACCTCTGTGATTATCTTAAATTTATCCTGTATCTTGTGGCATGTACATACTTGTTTCCATGTTGTCTTTCTCATTAGATTGTGAGCTTCCTTAGGGCAAGAATTATTATTTGCCTTATTTTATGTCTTCAGTAACACTGCCTAGCACATAGTAGTCACTTAAAAATGTGTGTTGACTTAACACTCTGTGATTGTTTCCCCCCAAATATACTACAAGATCTAATTTTTCTTTTGAGCTCCAAAATGAACACCATTTTCAACAAACCTTTAAGGCATTGACCTTCCTTGATGTACCTGACACTTGGTTTATGCTCACTCTCATTTTGTCTAGCCCTTAATTTGATATTTAATGCTTTCATTTCCACAATCCTCAAATGAAACCCCCAAAGAAGACTGGAATTCATTCCTGAGATTCGTCACTGTGAAAAAAGATTATGACTGAAAGAAAAGTGACTCATGTGGTGTCTTATGTTCATGGCTGCATGACTGACATTTCATAGGAACAGAGAAACACTCATTCTCCCTCTATCCCTTTAGGGAATAAGTAGCAAAGGAATATTTCATTCATCAAACTGATGACATATTTTAAAAAGGAGGCATCGCAATTCTTCTAGGATCACTGGGCAATAATATTTCTACACAGCCATAAAATTCCAAGAACTTCTTTTCCAAAAAGGAGTTAAATGCATTCTTTTCTGGGCAATATCATATGTTTCCTCTCTAAAAATATGAAGAATATTTTAGGTATTTAGGCCTTTGGAAGAGAGAGGCTGCTATTTAAATCCATTAACATCTGAAATGTGAAATACTGACCCACTTCATTTGACCTAATCCTTCTAAAAACTTCTGATTGAATCATTCACTTTTCAATTATCCTCATATGATAGGCTCAGAATTTGTTACCTGTACAGAAAGGACATGTCTTACTAAGTCAAGTTTTGACTTCATTTTTATACTTTTCTAGATAAGTATGTTTAACTGCTCTGCTTCCAGTAGATGGAGACAAAAAAGTGTTTATCAGGACAATTCATAATTTTCTTCTTTAAAATTACAGCCAACATCTGAGCTATTCATAAGACTTCTCATCTAATCATCAATTTATTTTTGACAAGTATGAGACTTAGTAGGCTTAGATTTTATTTTGCCTTCCTTTGATAACATTCTGCTTTGAATCAGGGTTGGCAAACCTGACGTTTTTCTTTTTCTTTTGCTATCTCTTGAGGGAAATGTCATATTTCTCATTTTGCCTAACTAGAGCAGAGAGAATGGCAGGGCATAGTGAGGAAAGAAAGCCCTTAAGCAAGTGGTGGTAGTGGTGGTGGGGAACAATTGATAGAGGACCTTGGAACTCATGAACAGGAATTTTAATTTTCCACAAGAGGTTATGGAGAACAGGAATTAGAAAAGAAGGAATAATATGATAAAAAGGACACTTGAGAAAGAGAATTCTTTCTGCTCTTATTAAGAGGGATTTTGAAGATTATAAAAAAACAAAGACAGTGACACAAAGCTAACTACCATATCTGGCAGATCAATTCAGCCAAAAGTTTAATGTAACAAACATTTACAAATTACTACAAATTGCTTAATACATGAAAGCCACTATGCTAGCGCGCTAACTTAAAGGTTATGAAAATGGAATATATGGTACCAAATATAAAGCTTATATTATACTGGGGAAAGGAGATATATCTGTGTTTTATACCTGCCACTAGGAACTCTAATCTAGGACCAAGAAACTGGGGTGAAAGACCTAAACCACAGGTAGATATAGGCTAAATCTGACCACAAGATTTCATTATCAAACTTATGCCAATTCTGGTGCATGCTGGTATCCAGCCTTAGGCACAGCACATTTTTTTTCCCCTCAACTAACAGAGGCACTTGTCACTTAATGCAGTGACCACATTAGAGGAGAAAGCCAGTACCAAACATGTCAGAGTAAAGATATACTTCTCTGCTCAGCCTCATCCAGTCATGTCTTTGCAGTTTCCATACTTTCTCATTGAAATGACCAATTTAATTCCATGTACAATATCACCATACTCATTTTTTTATCCCCTAAATATTTTGGCTGAAGAGACAGTGTAACCATTTCCTACTTAAACTGTTTGTAACAGGCCCAGTTCATCCTGGAAGATTCCTCAAGGGCAGAGCAGGACAGAGCAGTGTGGGAGAAAACACTAACCATGCTGTTTTTTGCCTCCACAGGTTGTAGTATCCTCATCTTCCTAATGGTACTGAGAGGTAGAATGAGCCATATGTAAATAATTTTGAATTATAATTTACAAAATATACACTGAAAAAATTCATTCAAGTTACAAAGTACTATGGGAGCTATGATTAAGGGCTATAGTGGGTCTTGTTGCTATGGTAGCAAAAAAAAAGAGAGATGTTTTGGAAATCTAATGAAGGACAGTCCAGAGGACTTAGTGATAACTCTGATATGAGAATTGAAGGAGAAAAACTAGCAGAAAATTATTCTGAACTTAGGAGTCTTAGCATCTTCAAAGACAGTGGTGTCACCAATAAAAATGGATTAGTTCAGAAGAGCCCTTTCCATAGAATAGGTGAGGGGCTCTGGCTTCGACAGTAACTAAGCCAGTGTTTAGGTAAATACATTTTCTAACCACATTTCTTATTGATAAATCACTTCATGACAAAGGCAAACAAACATATTCTACCCACTCCCTTTTATTCAGCAGAACAAAAATGTCTTTCTCCAGAACTAATAGAACATTTGATGAGCAAGAGACATCACTTCATAGGATATTTTTAAAAATTAAATTAACAAATGAGTTTGTCTCTGCTGGAAACAAAAGTGTAGAAAATGCCATAATGTAGACATGAATACTTTAATCTAAGTATCTCTGAGACACCTGGAAGACTCTTGTGGGTGCAATGTAGTCCCTAGACTATACTTGGAGAACCATCATGCTAATTGATAGCAAAGTACATGAGCATAATGAACTAATTAACTAAATCTCTCTTTAGCTTCTTGCTAAAAATGTCAGGATTAAAATAGGATCTAGTTAAAGGCATACCATAATAAATGGAGGCCATTTAAAATGAGACACCCCAGGCAGGATTTCCAATTAGAAGACTGAATTGACCACCATCATGTAGTCAGAAAAATCTTCTCAGCATTTTCCTTGTCTGATTATATACATTATTTTCTGCTATCCCTTAGGTCTTGGGTCTGTAATACAGTGGTCTCTTTTTCTATTAAAGAATTTATGGAGGATTTAGAACTAGAAGATGTGTTAGAGGTCATCTAGTCCAAACTCCTGTTTTAGAGATGGGGGACTGAGGTCCAGAGACATTAAGCGATTGGCCTACAGTCAATTTTAAGCAGCAGAGTAAACACAGCACTGTTTTCTCTCTACTCTTCTGTTCAATAACTTTCATCAGCCTTCCCATTGTCTCTAGGACAAAATCTTGACTCTCTAGGATACCAGTTGTCTTCAAGGCTTCCATGATGCTAGGACTAAAGTGATGGAGTGGATTCTTGTCAGCAAAAGTTAACCAAGCAAAACCTGTTCACAGGGAAGGTTATCATAATCTGCAGTTATACTGCCCTATTTCAGGAGTGTTGGTTGCTCTGAGAAACTCTCAGCAGGCTTTAGATCCTAATCCTCTTCAGGTGGTTTTTTTTTTTTTTGCTGTCTTCATGGTGATAAAAGCTTTAGGGAAAGAAGCAGTTTGGAACAAATGAATTTGTGTTTCATTGTCGCTTCTTTCTTTTAGAGCCCTGTCAATGAGGCATTTTTTCATTACTTTTCTAATAAAAAAACCCATACACTTAAAGTAATACTGATAATGATGATAAAAATAAATTATGTAACACTTGAAGCTCTGAAAATAGTTATACATGTATCACTAAAAGTGGCTGATTTAGAATCATGAATGGTACAAGTGACAAGGAGCATGCCCTGGAGCAGACTAGTTATCAATTATGACTTTAAATGGGTTAGGCTTTGGATACTTTCCAAATTCTCTCTTTCTGATTTAAGTAGACTCTATATAGATTCTGTAGAATTCTTTTCTTGCTCTAGGAACTTGACAGAGCCATAGCTTACTCAGTTTGTCAGGCAATATATGTATTTTTTCACATTGGCATTTGGTTGCTGCTAATTGATATTAGTCATTATTGCAGCATGGCTCAGAGCAGGGTAGGGGTTAGGAGAATATTGTCCGTTAGTCTAATGCTGACTTGACTGATTCTCTGAGCTTTCTTTTTCTCACCCACGAAACAAAGGGGTTGGTTTTGATGAGCTTGAAAATGCTGTGATTATATTTCATGTATTTTAATGTATTGTTAGTCTATTGTGTACATGCCTGGGGTTATTTTTAATAGAAGAAAATACTATTTAAAAGATTATACCTGATACAAAGGGTAAGTGGGGTTTTGAGTGACTGTAGAATTTTAAATATATGTAATTCACAGCATTCAAATTTACAGCAAGAGCAGTAGGTGGGGGGAAGCTTTTTCAAAGAATAGAAAATCAAGAATGAAAGTCTGGAAAGCATTACTGGAAAAGTCTAAGAATCATGCTGTTAAGGCCTTCTCAGCTGAACTGGGGAGTCTTCTATCAATATCTGAAAAATCAATGATCTTACTCCCCTTTGGAGTTAGGTTTCCTCTCTGCTCTAATGCCAAGAACAGCTTTTAAACCACGGAGAGAATGAGGTGCTTGGAAGAAGGCTCTTGTAGGATTAAACTTTTCAAACAGGAAGTTTTAAGTAAGCATTTGACAAAAGTGTGCACCCAGTTTCAAGTTTGGAAAAGGTAGATGAAAATGCCTGATTTATCTTCACTTAATGAATAAGCACTACTTAACATCTCAGTCCATCTTTGCTACATATAGCCCTTACAAGTACAGTGTCTGCAATAAATCATTCTCTCACCATGTCATTTAATTCAGTAGTGTCTTTCCTACCTTGACAGGAGCCCTATAAACAAAAGCATAACAAAGTTATCTTGGCCAGGTTATGGTTGAAATAACAGCTGTAGATTTATTGGGCTTTGAAGAAAGCTTAAATCTGACCTCATAGGCAACACACACTTATAGCACTGAATTGACAGCTTAAGGAAGGATATGAGGACTAGGGGTGGGTGAGTGTGTGGGTGAGCATGTGTGTGTGTGTGTGTGGGTGAGCATGTGTGTGTGTGTGTGTGTGTGTGTGTGTGTGTGTGTGTGTGTGAAAAGATGGTATATGAGAGAGAATATAGCACAGGGAATATGGTACAATATTATTGGCTTTGCAAAGATGTAGAATTAGACAGGTTTAAAGATAAATGTGAAATATATGAAGCTATGGAAAAAGTGATCAACAGTGACCTGACATTAAAGTACTTTCAAGTAAATAAGAGTTAAAGCAGGAATTCATGTAAAAGTTTAGTTGGATTTAGATTATTTCTTTGTTCAGTGTGCTGCTACAGGGAACCTCAATTCACTTTAGCAAACTCTTAATTATAATATAACCAGAGATCTAATCAACTTTTCCATTATTATTATTATCAGTACTTACAGCATAGTAATAGCAACATATCTACCAAGAAAATGTTACTGCCTTTTGGTTGTACCTACTTAATATCCAAATGTATTAATGGACACCTCTAATGTCCTCTATACACATTACTGTGCTGAAGAAAGGGTGTTGTCCATGGCCTACCTCAAATATTCTCCTAGTGCTCCCAGATACATGAACCCCAGAGCAAAGATAATGAAATTTAAACAAGCAAGTTCATGCCCCACCTAAGCCCCCCTACGATTTGGTGAAAATTCACCAACACTAATTCAACTAGAAAAGTGCTAAATGTTTATTTAAACATTTTTGTGAGAATAAAACAGGCATTTACCTCTCTCAAAACTAAAAGATTATATTATATCATAAACTAGGAAAAAAACATAAAGTATTAAGTTAAAAATAATAAAAGCTCTATGCTGGCAAGTATCACTACAATAATGATGACTCAGTTGAGGCTAGATACATGAATATGTTTGAAACCTAATCTCACCATTTCATGACCTGCTTCCATAATTCAGTTAAATACAGTAAACATTCATTGGGTGTGCATAAAGTATAGTACTTGATGATTGTGGAGTAAGAGTAGAAATGATAAAATGGTAGATGTGATGTAGGTTAGCTACTACCAGAACACTGACAGTGATATCTAGTCAATAGGCATTAATTAATACTTACTATGTGTCAGGCAAGCATTGGGGATACAAAGAAAGGTGAAAGGAATAAGAACAAGAAGGAATGTGATTCAGAGATAGAAGACAATACCTCATTGAGATGACTATAAAGATTGGGAGGGAAGAGTATTAGAACTGCCTGGGAGTGGAGGACAAAGATCAGTTGAGGAGTAGAGTGAGACAACGGAACAATGTGATATGAAAGAATAAATTCAAAGTTTGAATTTTTGTAGGTGGAGCACTTTCACTTAATGTTGAGGCCTGGGTATGACTTCCTCTGTGGGTGACTGAAGTAAAGTGGATAAAATCATTCAGGGACTTGTGCTGGAGTCTGAAGAATACTGAATTTGCAGTCACAGAAACATGGGATCAAATCCCAGCTCTGGAATAATTTGTGTGAGATTAGGCTCCCACTTCTCTGACTCCGTTTCCTCATCTGTAAAATGAAGCATTGGATTAGATAACCATAAGGCCTTTTACAAAGACAAAACCATGGTCCTATATGTAATACTGACTGCCCTGGCCCTCATTACCTGAAAATTAGGTAGATAACATTTTTGCCTTTGCCCTAGGGCTCTCTGATACTCTTAAGGGCAAATAGGGTGTCTAAACTCTCTACAAATGGCTCTACTCCCCCAGTGATGTTACCTCAGTTATAGGGGGTAGTTCCCTGGATCCTGGTTCCATTCAGTCACTAACAGCTGGAGTAGCTTTTACAAAGGAACATTTATTTCAAAGACATGATAACAAACATATGAACATACTGTTCACCAAATGGAACATAGTCCTCTCCTTTGAACCACGTCATATTTGGGGAGGGAAAGGGGATTAGGTTCATAGCTTAGCTCAGTTCCTATAAAGCCCAGTCCCAGTTCCAAGATGAACCCCTCCCCTACCTTGGGTGAGTCCCAGGGCCCCTGGCTCCTCACAGCTCCCCTGCCAGGCTGACTGAGCCACCCGAGTATCATGGAGAGCACTCCCAATCAGGTGAGGATCACCTGTCACACCTGAAACTGAGGACAAACAACAGAACAAACACAAACACTCCCAGGTCCATTACTCAGAGTCAAGGTAAAAAAGGCTGGTAGTGGGGGAAAGGTGTCGTCCTTCTGGTTCAGTTCTTGCCACTCACACCATTGGTGTGGGATACAGCAAGAAGGAGTATGTGGGACAGCCAGAGACAGAAAAAGTGGCAGAAAGAGAATGATAGTCTCAGTCTGGAGAGTTTCTAAAATGAAGCTAAACAGTTGACCCACATGGTAGGTAGGTGGGTCTCCATCTTATAAGATGTGTGCAGACCCAGGCAAGCCCCTTAAGAGGGCATAATTGTTGGGTGATTGGACTCGGCTGCAAAGGCAAACCACCAGGCCGCTGCTACTCCTTTTTAAATTAGGAGACTAGATTGTTAAAAGGGTCATCAATATGAAAATTAAATTCACTTGGTGAAGAAAAAAAAACAAGAGAAATCAGGTGTTGAAGTCATTGAAAGAGATAGTAATGTGTATCTGAGGTGAGTAAATGGGGATGATGTAGAGGATGGGATGATATAATGGATTGAGGGCAGAGAGACAGAGAGAGAGGGAGACAGAGAGAGAGAGAGACAGAAAGACAGAGAGAGAGAGAGAGAGAGAGAGAGAGAGAGAGAGAGAGAGAGAGAGAGAGAGAGATTGTTAAAGTAGAAGTAATGGTGGAGAATAAAGCACATTCCAACTCCTCTTCCTCTTTCTCATAGAGACATGAATAGGACAGTAGCTTTCACTATAGGAGATAGTAAGGGTTGTGGCATCTATACTATATAGCTATATCATATATAATATAAGTGGAAGCTGGTATGAGAAGTAAGGCATTGGAATGGGTAGAGGGGCAGGGGAGGCCTCCTAGAGCAGATGGGATTTGAGCTGGATCTTGAAGTAGACCACCAAAGCTAGTAGTAAGCTATGCGTATAGGTGAGGAGGCAAAGCATTCCACCAGTGCAAGGACATGGAGTTGGGAGAATTATTTGGTGTGAGTGGGATCTTTTGAGGCTTCTTAAATCACACCAAATAGACAGCTGTCATCTTAAATCTAAATCTTAGATTTTTTTTTCCCTTAACACAATTGGGAGTGGGGTAAGGAGAAGGCATATTGCTTCCTAGATTTCAAATCACGATAAGTTTATGAAATGGCTGAAGAGGATTAGGATGCTTGTTTAAGCAGTATTTTGGGAGAGTTATGAGAAAAGCAAAAATTATCGAGTTCATATAGCAATAGTTCTAGGGAGGGCATGCAGTATAAACCCCATCAATGATATTGCTGAATGTCATCATGACAAGATAATGGTGTAAGTATGAAATGTAGGGAGCATGATAGGTGCCCCATAAGGCATCACCTTTTAGAGACAAACTAATGTATTTGTCCCCCAAACCAAAGTAATAACGCTCTCTAGTCAAAGGCTAATGCCTATAGTTTTCAAGAAAAGAAAGCATTTTTAGACATTTAACTGAAAAATGGCCACAACCCCTAGTACCTCAATTCATTCGTGAAATTATACATACAAATTCATGTTTCTATTGATTATATCATAGTTTTCATGTGAATGTAAAGAAGATCAAATCTGGGTTTAGGGGCCTGAGATTCAAGAACTGCCCTACTGCTTGCTGAATGTTTCAACTTGGCGAAGTCACTTAACATTTAGGCCCTCAGTTTCCTTTTCTGAAAAATGGTAGAATTGGACTAAATGATCTCTGAAACCTCATCTTATATTATGACTAGCATGTCATATTATTTAGTGTAGATCCTTTCATAGGTATTCCATGCATCTAGAACTTTAATAGGTACTATTTGATGATTCAATAGGTACTTGCTGACTGACAAATTAGCCCCTCTTTGCAGGCACTCCCTTATGGCTAGATTAATAGATTTCTATATCTGTCTCCTGCCGCTTTAGTGGAATTCACAGATCTGGCTTCCTGGAACTGTTAAAAATGTTTTTTGAAGAGCTTTGCTGGCAACACTATAAATCTGCTGAAGAGGTAAGTAGATAGAGCCTCTTTGTAATCACTATTAAAGTCATTGGAAGGGCAAACATTTATTGTTAATTGAAATAAAGATGGCACCTTTATTCTTAGAATGGTCAGAATTGTGCTCTTGAACTCCAATTAAAATTTGACTTTAGTCCTTCCAGATAGCTACCGCTCCAGAATATGTCATGGCACTCATAAATGTTATTGTTTAAACCTTAAAGATACATGGCTATATGAGCCATCATTAATTCATTCAAGAAATAATTTATTAAGCATCTGCTATGTACCAAGTACTGTGCTAGATATTGAGGAAACAGAGAGAAAACCAGAAGTATCCCTGCCCTAAAGATACTTGCACTCCCTTTTCAAAAATTAAATTAATTTTTATTTATTTG
The DNA here is from genome assembly GCA_028646575.1 of Pseudocheirus occidentalis. Classification (NCBI taxonomy): domain Eukaryota; kingdom Metazoa; phylum Chordata; class Mammalia; order Diprotodontia; family Pseudocheiridae; genus Pseudocheirus; species Pseudocheirus occidentalis. The sequence goes on along the minus strand of CM053597.1, from coordinate 96,702,829 downwards.
CTTTTTTGGAGGGGTGGAGGTAGGGCAATTGGGGTTAAGTGACTTGCCCAGGGTCATACAGCTAGTGTGTGTGCGTGTGTGTGTGTGTGTGTGTGTGTGTGTGTGTGTGTGTATGAGAGAGAGAGAGAGAGAGAGAGAGAGAAAGGGAGAGAGAGAGAGAGAGAGAGAGAGAGAGAGAGAGAGAGAGAGAGAGAGAGAAAGTGAGAAAGAGAGAAAGAAAGAGAAAGAGAGAGAGAGAAAGGTCAGATTTGTACTCAGGTCCTCCTGATTCCAGGGCTGGTGCTCTATTTACTGCACCACCTAGCCGCCCCTAAAATTTTTTTTAATAAAATAAGTTTCTTTTCCTCTCATTGTCTTTCCTACTGAAACAAAACAAAACAAAACCCATGTAATTAATAGGCATAGACAAAGCAAAATACTCACCAGCTTGGCTATGTTTAAAAAAAAGTATCTTCTGCCCCCAATCCCATTGTCTCCTTTGAGTTTACATTCTCTTGACTGTCGATTTAAATGAGAATGTTACCTGTGCTGGAGTAATTTAAGGAGTCTGTAAAGATCAGGCAAGTAGATTATTCATGTGGCTGACTTTTTGCAGAGGTTGTGAAGGAGAATTAAATGAACAGCCCCAGTTTGGGGCCTTAGGCTGGGGAATGGTGCTGATTTATGCCAGTGGGGGTAGGTGGGCTTCTCAGCAAATTGGAGGGTAGTTAATATTTCAGCTTCTCAACAGGAAGGAAAAAGGACTTTGGGCTACTGGTCTCATTTTAATAGGATGATTCAGTCTTCCCGTCAGGAGTTTTTGAACTTTCCTGGAGCTTTTTGAAGAGACTTCTGTATTTCTTGCACCATGGCACTCCCTTGCTAAAGAAGACTCGATGCATCCCTATTGTTTCTAGGATAAAATATTCATATCCTATTTGGCACGGAAAAGCCTTAACAATCCTTCTGCAAATTATTTTTTAAGACTGATATTGAATTTAAGCTTTCCTTCACTTCCCCCATCACATACTCTGGTCAAAGCTGTCTACTTTCTGTTCCTTGCATATGGCATTTATGGGGTCATATATCCAGACCTAGAAGGGACCTTGGAAACCATCAAATTCAACTCCTCCACCATTTTATTGAAAAAGAAACTGAGTCTTAGGTAGGTTAAGTGACTCATCCAAGGTGACAGAGCTAGTAAGCATCAAAAATGGGATATGAAATGCAGATAGAGTGTTGGTCCTGGTCTTTCTGAGTTCACATCTGGCCTCAGACAGTTCCTAGTTGTGTGACCCAGAAGAATTCACTTAACCTTATTTGCCTCAGTTCTTATCTGTAAAATGCACTAGAGAAGGATAGGATAAACCACTCTAGCATTTTTGCCAAGAAAACCTTAAATGGGGTCGTGAAGAATTGGACGTGGCTAAAAAATGACTGAACAGCAAACCTGACACTGTTTCTTCAGCTTCCGTACCTTTCACACCGTCTGTTTTCTATACCTAGAATGCTTTCCCTCCTCACTTCCAACTCATGGTGAATCCCCTATATAGACCTTTCCTGTTTTCTCCCTCCAATTATTTTGCATTTGCTTTGTTTGTATTTTGTATTGACTCATCTGTGTACATGGTACTTTTCTCAGGAGAATGGAAGCTCCCCAAGGCCAGGAAGTATTTCTTTATTTTACCTTTCTGTTCTTAGTGCTTAGCAAAATCCTTGACCCATATTTGGGACTTAATAAATGCTTGAACTGACTACTTTGGGGGATGGCTGTGTAGGGAAGGGTCCAGATGTATAATTTCATCAGCATATGGGAAGTCCCTTTACTGATGTGGATGAGGAACTCAATGGGAATTTACGATCTTGGAGAATTTTGGGGTGGGTTATTGAGGGGTTAAAAGACTGCAACAGTCACAAGGCTAATATGTGTCAGAGGCTGTATTTGAAAACCAGGTCTTTTTGGCTCTGAGGGCAGCCCCAATGCTATATTCCTCTCTGAAGTGAGAATTAAGATTCTTAAATGTAAATTTTATTACATGTTGAATCTGAAATGTTTTCTGTGAGACTGTGCCTCTGAAATTATAATGAAAGTTGGTAGGAAAATAAGATTCAATATTCATTTCACAGAAACCTCAGAAATACATATAATGATAAAAATGAAGTCAAGTTGTAGACTATTACAGATGCACAGGCTGGCACGAGATTTCTATCAGATTTCTTCACAGAGGGCACTGATAAACAACTCTTATAAAATATAACATATTATCTCTGTCAAATTAAGATATTAAAAATGGATTTTCAGTGTGAGTTTCTAATTATCAATCATATTCTTACTTGTTCTTCAGTCATTGCAATCATGTGCGAATCTTCATGATTCCACTTGGGGATTTGTAGTAAAGATACTGGAGTGGTTTGTTCTTCTCTAGCTCATTTACAGATTAGGAAACTGAGGCAAACAGGGTTAGGTGACCTGTCTAGGGTTACACAGCTAGTAAATATCTGAGGCCATATTTGAACGAAGAAAGATGAGTCCTCATGACTCCAGGTCTGGCACTTTATCCACTAAACCACCTAGCTGTCCCTCACAGCCTTAGTTGCTGTTGTTGTTCAGTTGTTTCAGTCACGTCTGACTCTTAGCGACCCCATTTGGGCTTTTCTTGGCAAAGATCCTGGAGTGGTTTGCCATTTCTTTGTTCAGCTCACTATTTTACAGATGGGGAAACTGAGGCAAATGGGGTTAAGTGACTTCCCCAAAGTCCTACATCTACTAAATGTCTGAGGCCTGATTTGAAGTCAGATCTTTTTATTTCCAGGTCTGGTGCTCTATCTGTTGTGCCATCTAGCTGTCCCCCAGGCTTAGATATGGGTACAAATCTTGCCTATGGTATATCTCTTACTTAGGTAACCTTAAGCAAATCACTAAACCTCCCTGGTCATCAGTTTCCTGAGGCTTAAATAAAGGAGTAGATTTAGGTAGCCTCTGAGGTCCATTTCGGTTTCTGTAACCACATAGGAAAACCATCTGCGGTTTATGTGAGAAGAGGAAAATTTAGATTCCTTTTTCTCTTTTTCTGATCCTACTTAAAGTTCCCCCTTATTCTAGACATGTATGGAACACATGTTCCTATGCCTTTGCTCACAAATCAGCTAGTCAGTATACATTACATGTCTACTGTGTTCTAGGAACTTTTACTGGATATATAAATAAAGGCAAAAAACCAGTCCCTGCTTCCAAGGATTTCACAGTCTAATTGCAGAAACAGCAAACAAACAACTTGATAGATAATGGGATAAATTAGGGGTAATGTCAGAAAGAAGGACTTTGTTTCTGTAGCGAGTCTGAATCTAGCAATTCTTGAGTTCTAGCTAAGCAGTCACTCAGAGGAAGAGCAACACCTATCTTCAGTCCATGTCAGGGGAGTGGCTGAGGACTGGTCAGCCTGGTGCTCTAGAAAGAGAGCTAGATTGGGGGTCAGAGGAGCTGGGTTTGAATCTAGGATCTGCTTGCCTGCTATCTTTTGTGATCTTGAGTAAGTCACTGTAATGTTAATGAAATCAGAAGATCTTCCATGCCCCATTTCTATTGGTACTTAGTAAAGGCACTTAGCACCTTACTTCAAGTTAACTCCTTGGGAGTGGTTAACACCTTAACAAGAAGGGGGTAGAACAGAGAGGAGCTATACTGTATATAAGGAAGAGAACCAGAAGGACACTCAGATTTTCTCTAAGTCACCACCTGGAGACTGCACCTTTTTGCTTAGATCACCCTTCTGCAACTTTTACGGAGAAATCTAAGAACCAGGCTGAGGAGCTATCTTGAGTGAGAAAGGGATCCTTGCTTGAGGGAGCCTATTCTATTGTGAAGGCTTGGCAATGTGGGTGTTCACTGCATTAACCATGTGTATCAACTTTGTGAGTACTTTAAAGACTTTGGTCTGAGGTAGTTAAGTGGTACTGAACCTAGGGTCAGGAAAATCTGAAGGCAAATCCAGCCTCAGACATGACTGTGTGACCTTGGGCAAGTCACTGAATTTCTATCTGTCTTCATTTCCTCATGTGTAAAATGGGGAAGACAATAAAATAATAGCATCTACCTCCCAGAGATGATGTGAACATCAGATGAAATAATATTTATAAAGTGCTTTGCAAACTTTAAAGTATTATATAATCTCTAGTTGTTACTCCTCCTCCTCCTCCTCCCCTCCTCCTCCTCCTCCTCCTCCTCCTCCTACTACTACTACTACCACCACCCTACTATTACCACCACTCCTTCTTCTCCTCCTCCAAACTGGGGCAGCTAAGTGGTGTAGTGGATAGTAGATTTATCTTCCTGAGTTCAAATCTGGTCTCAGGCACTTATTAGTTGTATGAATCTGGGCAAGTCACTTAACCCCATTTGCCTTAGTTTTCTCATCTGTAAAATAATGAAATGGAGAAGGAAACAGCAAACCACTCCAGTATCTTTGTCAAGAAAAACCCAGATGGGGCCACAAAGAGGCAGACATGACTGAAATGACTGGACAGCAACAAGTATGTAATTACTCACAAAATAGTGATGGAGAAATTCTACTAACAGAAAGGTCCTTTCCTAATTCCTAAAAAAAAAACCAAAATGCTTTGTAATAGTTTGCAGCTGCTTAGAAATAAAGGACTAAGAATGAAACTACTGAAAGAAGAATCAGCATGCTCCCCCATATATCTGAGAGGAATGAACTGAGACAATGTGACATTAATTTTTAATTCCAGGTGCCTTCACTGAGTAGAAAAAAACATTCAAAAATGTTGATTAGAGATGTCCAAGAGTCACTTGTTTTAGTCCTTAATTGCCCTAAAAACAATTTTTGGGGAGGCTAACCCTTAGACTGCAAGATTTTTATGTTTTAAGACCAGGTTAGGGCATACTGTAGGAGTTAAAAGTCAATCTCTTTTTTTTCTCTTTTCCCATTAAATTTTTTTTCAATTAGCAAGCACTAAGCTTTAGTCCTTTCCACCCCCTTCTCCTGACAGGGAAAGAAAAAGGCAAAACAACTAGACACTGTCAAGAAAAACAAATTCCCATGTTGACCATGTCCAATTATCTGTATCTTATTTTGAATTCAATCTCTCCTTCAGGCATCCAGAGAAGCTTTCCATTTCCTTCCAAAGTTTTCTTGGTTCTGAGAAACGCACTTTCCTTCCTCAGTTCTGATCTGTTGAGAGTGATTGAACTGGCCACCAGAGGGTAGGATTAATTCATTCACCTAAATGTTCAAGAAGTTATGTTGATTAACTTCTTAAATATTCATTAACATAGGGGACAATCCCTTGACAGTCATGGTTCCAGATCAGTCATGTCTGCCAAAGGGATAGGGTCAAATAACTTGGTAATCTAGCTAGGTGGTACAGTGAATAGAGTGCTGGGGCTTGAGTTAGGCAGACTCCTCTTTCTGAGTTCAAATCTTCCTCAGACACTTAGGAGCCATGTGACTCTAGGCAAGTCACTTAATCCTGTCTGCCTCAGTTTCCTCATCGGTAAAATGAACTGCAGAAGGAAATGGCAAAATATCCAGTGTCAATACCAAGAAAATGCCAAGTGGGGTTAGGAGTTGAACATGACTGAATAACCAAACAGCAACAACAAAACCTAGTCATTTCATCTAGCTAAGGTCAACCCAGGAGAAAAAGGGTGTATCTGGGCTTTAAATCACAACAGAATCAGATCAGAATAATTAAATAGGATTCTGGTCCTCAGGTGATAGTCAACAAGTGAGCTCCAACAGAGTGAACTGGCCATGCTGGCTGGAGAAATGTTTGGCAGAAAGGATGAAGAATTAAGAAATTTGAAGCAAGGTGTTTTTTTGTTTGTTTGTTTGTTTTTTTTGTAAATGTTTAGTCCTGATATCACTCTCTGGCTAACTCATGTTAAATAGACAGGATGGAACACAACTATATTACCTGAAGTACTGTGGGACCACACACATAAACTGAGGAAATGGCACAGTCCTTTCTTACCCCTCACACTCTCCATGCAGTTAGCATTGTTTCTTCTGTGAGATTGTGACCCTTGTGTATCACGAGAACCAATACACCAGTACCTTTCTAAGTAGAAGAGTGTCCAGTGAGAGATCCCACCCACTCCATATTTCAGTCTTTCCCCCCAGATTACTGGAATATAAAATGATAGAGTGAAACCTAAGAAAGTCTTTGGTATTGAGATATTTGGGGTTCAGAATACAGTAGGGAACTGGTCTGCTCTGGTTGAACAATGAAGTACAGAAGGTAATTGTTACAATGAATATAAAGAAAAAGACAGGGTTTGAATCTTTGCTCTAAATTGCTCCTATATCATCATGGGCAAGTAACTTATCCTTCCTATGCCTCAGTTTCTTCCTCTGTAAAATGAACATAATAGTCTTTGTACTATCTACTTCACACATTTGTTGTAGGGAAAATGGTTTCAAAACATGAAGTTGGATAGAAATGCCAGGTGTTATGACAATTCTGTAGATCCCCAATAGTCTAGAAAGTGGGTAAAGTTGGGGAGGACATGTCTTGTGACTCCTTTTTTAAGGACCCTACCAGAGCAATAATGAAGATGTCAAAATTTGGAATTTGTGGTTTCAAGTAGAATGTAAACTTCATGAGCACAGTGATTATTTTAATTTTTGTCTTTGTATCCCCTTGCCTAACAGAGAGTCTGTCATATTTATGATAATTAAATTGAATTGTTTTCTCAAGTAGACAACTAGGTGATGCAGTGGACAGAATACTGGGCTTAGTGTCAGAAGTACCTCAGTTCAAATCCAGCCTCAGACATTTCAGAGATATGTGGCATTGGGCAAGCCACTTAACTCCAGTTTGTCTCAGTTTCCTCAACTGTAAAATGGGAATAATAATGATAGCACTTCCCTCCCAGGGCTGTTAAGAGGATCAAGTGAGCTAACATTTACCAGGTGCTTAGCACAGGAACTGGCATACAGCAGGTGCTTTATAATTGCTATTATTATTACTGTGATTATAATAATCAGCACTGTTATTCCTTATGACATTATGGCACTTGGAAAAATATTTTCCATATGCTAGACACATAATGAATAGTTGAGGAGTGAAATTAAATTATATCCTTGGCACCTAGCAAAGAACTGAGTTCATAATACATATATTTAATAAATGTTGAATTAGGAGTTACTAGATATGGTGATCACTAAATATCATTACAAAAAATGAAGTTAATTACATTTTCACACACAGGAAATGATTACTGGTATGGGAATCATCTCTGAATCAGTTGTCTGTGTATAGACCATCAGCTTTATAGAGCAAGAGTTCATATGGTTGTCTTCCTTGGTGCAATGTAAGCTCCTTGAGGGCAGGGGCTGTTCTATTTTTTTGTTTTGTTTCGTCTTTGTATTTATAGAGCCTAGAAAATGGATAGGAAGAAATGTATATAGCACCTCTTATATGTTAAGTACTTCACAAATATTATTTCATTTGATCCTCAGAGAAACTGAGGGTAGGAATGTCAAAGGAGTATTTACTAAGCACCTATTACATGCCAAGCTATGTGCTAAGTGCTTTACAGATATTGTAAATTTGATCTTGATATTATAAATTTGATATTATACATTTGATTGCAGATATAAATTTGATATTACACATTTGATTATAGATATTATAAATTTGATATTATACATTTGATTACAGATATTATAAATTTGATATTACACATTTGATTACAGATATTATAAATTTGATATTATACATTTGATTACAGATATTATAAATTTGATATTATAAATTATAAACAATTGTATGAGGTGGATACCATTATTATCATTAAATAATAATAAAATATATAATATACTATGTGATACTTTAATATAGTATAATTACATTATTTTACAGTTAAGAAAATTGAGATAAGCAGAAGTGACTGGCCAGCTAGTAAGTGTCTGAGACTGAATTTGAACTTGAGTGCTCCTGAATCCAGATTGAGCACTCTATCCATTGTACCACCCAGCTAGATGAATGCCTTGAACGTATTTGCTTAATAAAAGTTTTTCTGCTTGTTGGAATTGAAGTTTCCTATTGCTGTTCAAGATAGTAAAGATAATATAGCAACATTTCATATTTTCAGTTCAATCAGAAATACTATCTTGCAGCACTTCAGATATGCTCTTTGATATTTCCTGGTGGTAATTAAAAAAAAATCATTTGATTTGGAGATCCACACTACTTTCTACTCTCTTATTTACAAGAACTTCCTGACAGCATGGTCCCCCTGGCAATAATTCATTTTGACTAAACAGTAATAGAGTTACAAGTGAGAGGCATTAATTTAATTTAACACATTTTAAAGCTATGTTCATTGCCAAGTGTGGTAGGCACAGCTACAATGCCAGTGCCCTCTTAGTTCAGGTTTGATATTAGAACTAAATGAGGTACCTACAAGCCACTGGACATTTAACAAAGTTTACTTTGTCTTTACACAGTAAGGAAATATAGCAAGAATATTGTGGTCCTTAGGTTCCCTGGACACAAATCCCCTTGTGTCTATCTGGAAATAATAGAAAGTCATCAGGGTATGGTGTCTCAAGTGGTCTCTGGATTTTTTATGCCTCCAGACTGAAACAGCCTCAGGTAAGTAAGGGAATCTGGGACCATCAAGAAAACAGTGCCAGGAAATACTAATCCTGTTTCAGGTGGAAGGGGAAGAGGACCATAAACCAGAAAAACAAAGCAAAAATGAAACCAAAAAATACCCCCAAAACTACATGGAATACTTGCAAAAGTTTAAAAAAATGTAACAACAAGCTGTCTAAATTGCAACGAGGAAATATCAGATCACTATTCATCAGACTGGAGTCAGAAAACTGGTCAAATCTGGCTCATGAGCTAAAAATTGTTTTTATACTTTAAAATAAACTTTTATTTTAGTTAAAATGTAAAACCAATTCTTAACTTGCAGGCTGTACAGACCCCTGCTTTAGACCATTATTTATCAATTTAGCTTTCATTGAGGAGTATTTTGTTTGCCAGAATCCATCAAGTCTATGATTTTCAATCTTTCAAGAATGGTAGAATCCTTCTAAAACATCTTCCCACTCCTCTATGCACTAGCTGACTTGGTCCATGCATCCTTGTTATAGAGGCCATTCATTTTCATTAAATATTGTCATAAGATCATAGATTTAAAGCAGGAAGAGATTTAAGAAAGCATTGAATTTCTCTGTCCTTATATTACAGATGTGGTAGCTAGATTGTGCAGTGGATAGAGTTCAGGGCGTAAAGTCAGGAAGACTCATCTTCCTGAGTTTAAATCTGGCCTCAGACATTTACTGGCTAAGTGATCTTGGACAAGCCATTTAACTCTGTGTGCCTCAGTTTCCTCATCTGTAAAATGAGCTGGAGAAGGAAATGGCTAACCACTCTAGGATCTTTGCCAATAAAACCCCAAATGAAGCCAAAAAGAGTCAGACATGACTGAAAAATAACTGAACAACAATAGCAATACAATAGATCAGGAAATTTAGGCCCATGGAAGTTAAATGACTCACCTTGGGAAAAAGCACTTAATGTACTCACTTATCCTGAAGAAGTCATAGTCCTTCATCTGAAATTCTTATCTCCAAAATGAAATGTGACCAAGAAAAAAAAAGGAAAAAAGAAAAAGAAATATGGCAGCTCAAGAAGATGCAAAAAGAACGTGTCCAAGGACATCAAAAGGGAATCTAGATCAAGGAAGTGATAAGTCCCTAATAATAAAAATATGGGGTAACACAAAATGCAGTCTAGTTCATTGGATTTTTTAACAGCTTCCACCACTACCACTTCTTCCTTTCAATTGCTAGACCTCCCCCTTTCCTATGATAAATTCTATTCAAATTATATATCTCTACTCCTTCACTTCCATTTAAACAAATTTTTGTTAAGTTCCTACCATGTACGAGTTATTTATGCTAGCTGTATGGTAAACAAAGTTGAAAAAAGTCTCAATCCCTGCCCTCAGAATAATTATAAGAGGGTGAAGATGTTCTTTTTGGAGTTTTCTCCTTCCAAACTCCTCATTGTGTCCTAATTAGGATCCATCCACTCATCCTAAATTACTTACCTCTACTCAAACTCCATTTGTTCCCTCTTGTCTATACCCATTGCCCTCCTTAAAATTGTTTTGTAAAGTGGTTCACAAAATTGTTTCTGTAAATCTTTCAACTTTTAATCCTATGTTCTGAGAACATCTCTTGATTAGGAAATTAATCTTTTTATAGTTGTCATGGGGTGAAGAACCCCTTGCTTATTCATATTACAGACATTTTTGTTATGTTTCATTTTTGGACACATATTAGATATATTATCATCTACTTTGGATTTTTTAACAGCTTCCACCACTACCACTTCTTCCTTTCAATTGCTAGACCTCCCCCTTTCCTATGATAAATTCTATTCATATTATATATCTCTACTCCTTCACTTCCATTTAAACAAATTTTTGTTAAGTTCCTTGCCAAAGATACATATTAATGATATTATTATAGTGCCAGTTAATTGATCTATATATGTTTCTCTCTTTAAACTTTGGCTTCAAGATGACAGTCTTTTAACATGCACAGAATCTGCTTTCTTTAAAGTTATGATCAGTTTCATTTGGATGTGAATATGATTTAAAGCTAAACAGAACCATGGAGAACATGAGCTATCTGTATAGAAGGCGTCACAGGTTTTGGTCAATTGCTCTTGATATTGTCACGCTGGTGACATATTTTATTTTATTTTTATTTTTTTTTTGCTTTTTGAAGGGCATTTGGGGTTAAGTGACTTGCCCAAGGTCACACGGCTAGTAAATGTGTCAAGTATCTGAGGGTGGATTTGAACCCAGGTCTCTTGACTCCAGGGCTGGTGCTCTATTCACTGTGCCACCTAGCCACCACCACTAGTGACATATTTTAAATAGAAAGCATTTTCTCTTATGGATACAAAATATTCTAGTAATAACGATACCCTTTATATGGAGTTCTAAGGTTTGCAAAGCACTTTTTAGATATCATCTTAATTTATCCTCAGAATAACCCTAGAAGTGGGTGTTATTATTATAACCATTTTAAAGAAAAGAAGACTGAGGGAGGCTCAGGTTAAATGACTTGCCCAGGTCATTCAGCTAGTAAGTATCTAGTGTCAGATTTGAACTTGTCTCTTCCTAATTACAAGTCCTATACTCTAGCCTCCATGCCACCAAATGTTGTCGCTGTTCTAGGATCCATTTTAAGTATTTGAAGCGTATGACTAAGACACAATTCTAGAAATGAATTAAAAGGTTCACAAAGGTAATGTAAATGTAAACATTTTCGGATGCCTAGTTCTATAATCAGAGTTTATAATACAAGTTTTTTTTTTTAAAAACCTTGGGCTTTCTGGCAAACTTTTTTTAATTCCTCAGCCAATGTGTTGTTTTTCTTAAAAATATTCATATATATTTTTTGAGCATCCAAGCTGTGAATGCTTTGTATAAAGTGCATACACATAATTTTTTTTCTTTAAATTGAGTTTTTATTTGTTTTCTTGTTTACATTATTCATTTTCATTACATTTTTTGAATTACACATTTTCTCCCCGTCTTGCTCCTGCCCCAACCCTATAACAGCAATCCCACTGTAAAGCCCCTCCCCT
>CM053597.1:96620986-96690707 GCA_028646575.1 Pseudocheirus occidentalis | reverse complement strand
CAGGCTGTGTTGCAATGGAACACTAGGCACTTTTCCTTAAGATCTCCTCCCTGAATTTCTCTCCTAGAATCCTCCTAGCCACTTCTCCACTTGTCCCAGCGTCCCAGGACAGAGGGGAGAAGGCAAATGTGACTGACCCCACACAAGGGCATCCCCTTGCACGAGGGTCCACAGTCCAACTGACCGCCCAGAAGTCAGTGGAGTTTCAGACGCCACTGGAAGTGTCTGGGCACTCTAGGAGTCTTGCGGCTAGGAAGACAGTAGGAACAGAAAGGTCTGGGGAAAAGAACAAGGAAAAGAGTGCTTACCTGTTATCCCGGTGGCTAGGAGAAGATCATCAGAGTCCAACACTTGCCAAAATGAGGTGGTTCATGGTTGGGAGATCTGGTTCAGGTTTTTGAAAGAATTCACTGATACCTTCTCCTTAGTCAAAGGGAGCTTAATTAACACAAAAGCATGCAGGCCTGAGGCTTAGGAAGGAGATTAACAAGGTCAATGATATAGGAAAAGGACTAGACTTTATAAGAGAAAGGAACACTAAAGCACCTTCAAGTGACAGAATGGACTAAGAATAAGCCTCAAACCCTCCTCAGTGGGCCTGGGAAAGTAACCATTACTATAAATCCTTAGAGCACCTTTGTTTCCAAATCAGAACCAGAATCACTCTCTTGGCCATTCTCCTTAAAATAATTAATTAATGCCTCTACCACTACTTCTCAATCAGATCCTCTGATCTGAGAGCAGCTTAGGAACCATGGAGCTGCTTAATAATTAAAAAAAATTTTTTTTAAAGATGCCTCCCATTTTACATCTCTTTTTGTTCCGAATTCTTTTAAGAACTGAAAACTGGGCAATCCAGCAATCGCCCTCATGGAGCCTTTCCCTGGGCCTTCCCCTAACCCCAGGGGGACTGGTAGCTAGAGACTTCCATCCTGATGTTCCACATTGGGCGCCACTTGCTGCGGCTAGCAAGTCTGGGCCTAGCTACCAGCTGAGTGAAATAAAGGGACAGAGGGAGAGAGCGTCTAGCTGAATAAAGGAAAGAGGGAGAGAGACAGGGATGTATTCCATAGTCTGTTTATTGCAGAACCATTTCATACAGAGCCAAAGATACATGGAAGACACAAGGTTTATATACCCTTAGCAGAATGCAAGGAACCACCCTTGGTCTTGATCTTTCTCTACCCCAACCCAAAGCCAATCACTCCTTAAGCTCTTTATCCTGGGACCATGTCCAGAGGCACAAACAGGGTGTTACAATCAAGACCTGCAAATTAACTCAGTAATTTCTTTAGATATTCATGAAACCAATGAAAGCATCCACCCAACAAGATTATACTTTCCTTGCATATCTGCCTGATGACTTTTGTAGAACTGGGGAGCTAATGTGGCCAAGGACCCTGAAAGTCTTGGCCTACAACAGGGCACTATTTTTCTTTTTTTTGTATTTGCATCCCTAAAGTTTAGCAGAGTGCCTGGTACAAAGTGAATGTTTAGTAAGTTCTCATTGCCTGACTGAATGGTGATAAGGATCTGAACTATGATGTATTAGTGGAGAGAAGTGGGCCTATCCAAGAGATGTAGAGATGAGAAGATTTGGTAATTAACCGGCATAGGTGAAAGTGAAGAGTCAAAGATGACAACAGGTTGTGTAATGGAAGGATGACAGCATCTTTAACAATAATGGGAAAAGGGGAAGCTATGTGGTACAGTGGATAGAGCTCCAGCCCTAGTGTCAGGGGGGCCTGAGTTCCAATCCAGCCTTAGGTACTTGACATTAGCTGTGTGACCATGGATAAGTTACTTAACCCTGATTGCCTCTAAATGCTCTCCCCCAACAAAACACAATAATTGAGATATTTAGAAGAGGTCTAGGTTTTTAGACACGTTGAATTTCAGATGCATATGTAAGATCCAGTTTTAAACATCTGCTAAGTAGTTCACAATGCAGGACCAAAGCTTTAAGAGAGAAACTACGGTTGGATAGATATAGATTTGGGAGTCAAAACCAACTGAAGAAGAGAATAAATTCTGTTATAGTAAATGAACAATTTCCTAACATTTCCAGTCTAATCCAATAAATATTTATTAAGTGCCTACTATGTGCCAGGTACTGTGATCAGCAGCAGTAATATAATTATTAAAAAGATAATTTCTGTCCACAAGGGGCATACAATCTAATGGGGGCAAGACAACCCACAAAAGGGGACACAAAAGGAGAAGGGGAGAGATGCCTGAGGTACCTGGCATGGGGAAATCTTGTTCTGTAGAGATAAAACCAGGCAGAGCAGCAGATACAGAATGGAGTAAGCCAAAAAAGTTCAGCTTCTGCCCTCTATAGAAGAAAGCATTGGGAGGAACTTAGCATTTTACCTCCAACCCTCCAATCAGGGGGAAGAGGAGGCTAAAGGAGTTGGTGTCAAAAGACTTGAGGTAGCAGCATGGTGATGAAATTGGAGGTGATGAACTTGACATGGGAAGGGTATCTTGTTCTCCTGTTGCCATTCACAATGATTGAAACATCACAAACTATTTAGGAAACATTCTGCCCGTTAAATGAAACCTCATACAAATAATTGGCACAGTCAGTATAAAAAGGATGTACGTAGAAGAGAGAGATAAAATACCATAAAATATTATGCCTATAATGTAGAAAACATATGTAAAGAATTAGTTATCGGGGGTGGCTAGGTGGCACAGTGAATAGAGCACCGGCCCTGGAGTCAGGAGGACCTGAGTTCAAATCCAGCCTCAGACACTTAACACAAAAACTAGCCGTGTGACCTTGGGCAAGTCACTTAACCCCAACTGCACTCCAAAATGCAAAAAAAAAAAGAATTAGTTATCCATCAGCAAAAAAGCTTAGTGCTCTGTTGGGGATACAATGGAAAAAATAAAAAATCAAAAAAAATCCTGGCTCTCAAGAAGTAAATGAGAACATGCAAGAAACATATAGGCTAAATGGAAGGTAGCCTGAGAGAGAATAGCATTAGTAGATGGGCGAGGAGGGCAAATCAAGACAGACTTTGTAGAAGGAGTTGAGTCTTAAAGAAACCTATTTATTTAGAAGTTCTAGTTTGGTAGGAAGAGCATACTAGATATGGAGAATAGTCAACACACGGGAAGGGAGATGGGAGATAGGCTATTGTGTGGTCAAGAAACTACAGGAAAGCCAGTATAGTTAGATCATACAGAACTTGGAGGATAGTAAAGTTTAGTAACAATGGAAATATAGGAAGGACTCAAGTGATAAAGAGCTTCAAATGTCAAACAAAAACATGATCCTAGAGTTAAAAGGAAATCACTAAAGCTTGAATTACAGAGTGAGATGGTCAGATTCACATTTTAGGGAAATCACTTTAGAAGCTGAGTAGGGGATGAACTGGGGAGAGAAAAGCCTGAGAAGAGGAGGCCGAATTGGAAGATTATTGCAATGGTTCAGGGAAGAGGTGATGGTGATAATGGTTTCCTTAATAGGTGACCTAGAATAACAGAAAGCAAAAGTCAATTGTATAGGAACAGTGAGATTCTCACAGTGCCTGCCCCTCTGCTGTTTTGCAGCAGCTTCATTCTATTTTATATGAAGTAGGTCAATTTCTACAAATGAAAACTTTTCAATGTGAACAGTTCACCCTTGACACCCATGTTATCTTGCCTGCTTGTTGTAATATTTTTCCTCCTGCACTCAGAAATCTTCCTGTCACTTCAGCTTGTAAAATCAAGTTTTCTCTTGGCTGATATCAGAGATTGGATACAACCATGATTTTTGATCATCTAATTGTTTTTGAAACTCACAGATATAAAAAGAGATACCTTTTCACTATTTCATTCAGAGGTTTATTAAAGCAGGATATTTATTTATAACTCTATATTAACTGCTAAATAGGTGCTTCAATGTCATAATGAAGGTCAGATGGGCATTTGCAAACATTTGTGTCATCAGAGGCAGGGAAGCAAGGATCTTCATCTTATCACAGAACAGGTATTGTAGTATTCAACTACTGGTTTGCTGTAGCCTTTTCAGATAGCAAGTTGACTAAAAAAACCAAGTAACTAAACTTTCTTCATTTTTTCATCTTGTCAGACTGGTACAAATTGTTAGAACCCTGGGTTGGGACATGCTGAGGTTAATGTGTGTATCTTAGTATGCATGAGCATTTTATAGAAAGATAGCATGAGTGTGGTCCTTAAGGACCTTCCCTTCCCAACCCCCCAGCCATACTCTCCTCTCTCTTATGGATTTTTCTTACTAGCCAGACTCTATTACAGTCTATGAATCTGAGCCGTAGGACAAACTTAGGCTTGATGTATGGAAAGACTAATGCTTAGAGTTATCAAAGTGTGGAATTGGCCATCTTGGGAAGTAGTGAATTGTCGCCTTCTTATACATCTTTAAGCAAAATTTGGGTGACTCCTTGCCAAGGTATATAGCAAAGGGGATTCTTCAAGCATGAATTCATTTATATGACTTCTAAAGTCTTGACCAACTCTACATTCTGCCTGTGCTTCTGTGATTTGGAGGATTCTACTTTTCCGGTCCTTTGGGTTTGACAATTCACTTGGACCTCCTGGATTTCTGTCACTTTTAGTTTATGATATCAGCCTTATCTCCAATTTCTATTTCTATCCTCAACCTGCTAAACTGAGTTCCTTTTCTGATTGTTCCCTTTGCTGAGTGATTTGTCATGAATGACAGGTAGCTGAGTACAAAGTAATTGGAATGGAGAAAATGAGACTGGATGGATAAGACAAACTATAGGAGTTGGACTGGGCCTAGAGGTTAGTAACAGTTAAGAGGCAGGTTGGTATAGTGGGAGAGGCCCTGGCTCTGCTATTTTAGGATGTGGGGTCAAATTACATTAGCACAGGATTAGGGAGTCAGGAAGTTAGCATGATCCAGGAAGGTGGAGATTACAAGATTCAAAGGAACAATGGTGTCAGAATCAACATATCAATATTTGAGATCTTTTATTGTCAGAACAATAAGCTTTTATGTCCTTCCCATTCAAGCAAGAGTATAAAAACTTGGAGAGAAGACTGTCCATAAGTCTGGCAGAGACCAATGGTATCAACTGATTAGAGCAAATATTGCAGAGCCAGGAATCAATCAGATTGAGAAAAAAAAAGAGCTCCCTTCCTAAAAATGGGACTGTCTTCTTTCATGGACTAAGTTTATTGGGATACTTCTGATGGAGGTTAAAGGTTCTGGTTTATACATGGTGAGTATATTCCCACAAGTAGCTTTCATTTCTCTACAAAGAAGCAGCATGATAAAGCATATAAAGACCCAGCCTCAAAGTCAGGAAGATCAAGGGTTCAATTCCTGTCTTTGATACATGGTAGGTATCAGACCAGGGGCAAATTTTTTAATCTGTCAGTGGCCTGGACATCTCCTTCATGTTGTAGATTAATTGTTGATCATCAGGGATAGTAATTTCTGTTTCAAATAGATTCACAGATTGAGATTTGAGTCTTCTGTGAGAGGCAGCACCTTATGATAGACCGAACATTTTTCATTGTACCAGAAAGCTTGGATTCAAATCCAGCCATGTCCCCTCCTAACTGCGTAATTACAGGCAAATGATTTAGTTTATGCCTGATCTAGTTACCTTGACCATAAAATGGGGAAAACAAACTTTTTTAATGGAGTTGTTGTGAAGAAGGTGATTGGAAAACTATATTTTATTAAGAAAATACAAATTATTATTATCATTATTATTATTGTTAATAATGTTAATACCATAAGAAGCAATGTAGTGTAGAGGATAGAGGACTAGTCTTAAAATGAGGAAGACTTGGTTTCAAGTCTTGCCTCTGAGATATACTATCTATGTTGAGGGGTGAATCACATAACTTTTTGGTACTCAAAGCAGCTCCCCAAGACTTTGTTGCTTCACTTATGTTGTTGATGTACATTGGCAAAGTCCACCTCATTGATTAAATCATAGGTTTAGCCCATGCTCCCCTCCCCCCAAAGAGAAAAAATATGTGTATAAATATATATATGTGTATATATAAAGCATATATATATATATACACATGTATATATACTTTTTAAAATCCAAGATATTATAAACATGTTGTTTTTGTTATTGCTTGTATGAGGAAGATTATAGCGGGGAGAAAGTACATGGGTGATGATAGTGATAGTTTATGCTCACACTTTATCTTGTGAATATGAAAGCCCTTGACATGTGAGATATGAAATACAAAAAAGTGACCACCAGCAATATTTTCTGGTAACAGTAGAGAATCCTTAAGATTAACATTCTAGTTTCAAAGAAAGCCATCCCCTAGACATACTGAAGTTTTTCAAGGTCTTTCCTACAATGTGGTAACCTGGACTGAGCTCCAGATGTGTTTTGACCAGAGCACAGTACAGAATCATTTTTTTTGTTCAGGCATTGTGCCTCTCAATATTGTCAATTGTTTTGACTACTAAGTGAAAAATATCTTGTCATTTATACCTTTACAGCAACCCTCATATATGTTCCCTTCTTTTTACTCAGGCAATAAGTCTAGTTCAGGTGCTTATCACCTTTTGTGTAGATTACTTTTAAGGGTCTTATAACTGGTTTCTCTGTATCAAGTCCCTATTTCAATCTATCCTCTATACAGATGCCAAGGTGATTTTTCTACATACTATTATAGGTATTAACTCATTCATATGTGGTGACCCCATTAAACATGGGGCCCTCTTCCCTCAGTAAAACACTACTCTTGAGAAACCTCCCAAAGTATTTTTTTAGAGATCTTCATCCCTACTATTTTTTATCTTAACGTACACATGGGATACACCTCATTGAAAGAAAGGCTTTTAACATGACATTTCTGTAGTCAACAAACTCTAAGAATAGTAAGATCTCATACTCTCTGTACCTTTCAGTCAATTGTATGGTCTCCTGCAACATACTATTTCAGAAAGCCTGTATATTGCTCATAACTTCACAAGGGTGCCCTTGATGTGTGTGTAAATTATTCTCATAAAGATTTTATAGAGATAGGAAAGTAGGAATATGGATTGGTAGTTATTGATATTTTTTCAGTTGCTTAAAAACATTCTGTGATTTTTTTCTATGCATTTGCTATTCTCCTCTCCTTTTATTATCTTGAGAATCAATCCCTCAGTGCCCTCAAAAATACGTCACTTTCAGCATGGCCTTCATACACCTGGTTTTTTTCAGATGGTCTTCCCAGTTTTTCTTTAATGCCATTTATAAATTATCACACACTATGTGGGGGCTATGACAGGAGTTAAATGTTACAATAATTGTTTTTTTGTATTTGCTTATTTTGTATTTGTGTTATTTAAATTTTCTGCATATATAATAATAAATATTTTTCATGTGTTTGCTCCTTCTTGCTCTTTATAGATCAATAAACTTGAGAAACTATCTTTGATTTCTTTGCTGTATTCCTCCCTTTCCCATCCCAAAACCTTAGTACGGTATTCTATATGGGGTACATATAAAACACCAATATTACTATATTTTTTATTACTAAAATTCAACTAATTTTCTGCTCAAATTGAGACTTAATCCCTACTCAAATCTATTTCAAAAACATCATGAGACAAAAGCAAGAAGGGAGTTATGTTTCCACTATAGACCTATCCAAGAAACCATTATTAACACATATCTGAAGCCTGAATAGTAGGAAGAAGAGGGAAGGAGTAGGAAGAGGTTTTAAGAACACAAAGCCTATGTATAGACAAAGACTGAACAATCTTTTAATTTGTTAGCAAAGGCAACTGAGCAAGCCAGCCTCATGTTATAGGGAAAAAACAAAACAGAACTAAGAAGTTGAATATAACTAAAGCCTTGCTAGGATTCATAGGGGACAGAAGACATTAGACAGAGAAGTAGCAAGACCAAATAAGCGTATGAAGGTTTACAACTGGGAAGAGGGGTAAAGTAGTGGGAAAAGAATCTACCTTCAAGAAATAACTGGTGGTGGAGACCCTCAGTTTGAGACTCTCTCTGAGAATTGCTAAGATCTGATTATGTTTAAATGTGAGATTCTACAAGAATTTCCTAGTTACTGATGAAAAAATCTATTATTGGAAAGAAAAGGTGGGAAATTCATCTCAAATAAACAACTCTGCTTCCCTCCATTAATAGTCCACAACAATGCCAATAATCTTGCTCAATTATCAAATATAGCAAATAGGAATTTTTATATGTCATCAAAAAGAATCAGAAAACTGATTTTCCTTTCAACAAGATGGAGAACAAAGGGAATTTTACAGGGACCTTTAGAGACTACTACTTGTTTGTGTTTTGCCAGCTATACATGACAAAATATAGATCATCTTTCCTGATAGAGTTAAAGGGTTGGAGGAGCCCATTTATACTCTATTAATTGTTAGAGCAAGTGAAATGTCCCTTGAGATAATAGAAGTCCTTCAAAGAGGAAAACAAAGAAAAAGAAATTATCTAACAGCATGTGTGTGGTGGGGGGGGCAAAGTGGAACTCTAAATAAATTAGTATGAAAGAATGTCATGCAGAAAAAGAAGTGAAGAAGAATCACTGAACATTTGGAGCTATTTAATAGATATGAAACTCTAGGGAGGATAGAATTAAACCTGTTTAGGAAGCAACAGCTTCTTTTGCTCCAGGTGTTGTCCTCCTCAGATCCATGTAACAGCACAAGGAATAATTCCTGAAGTTGAAAAAGGGTAGATTTCAGTTTAATGTAATGAAAAATTTCCTAGACTTACCTTAAAATAGAAATGGCTGCCTTAAGAGTAAATGAGCTGGGCGGCTAGGTGGCACAGTGAATAGAGCACCGGCCCTGGAGTCAGGAGTACCTGAGTTCAAATCCAGCCTCAGACACTTAACACAAAAAACTAGCCATGTGACCTTGGGCAAGTCACTTAACCCCAACTACCCTTCAAAAAGCAAAAAAAAAAAAAGTAAATGAGCTTCCTTTGAATATAGATCTCCAAGCAAAGGCTAGATACTCCATTGTTGAGGATGTTGTATGAGGGAGCCCTGTTCATATAATGATTGTTGAAGTAACCTATGAGATCTTTTCAAACTCTGTAGTTACATGACTCTGCAGAACACACTGACCACCTACAACTGGTGTCACACACAGTACTGTTTTCAAGAGACACAAATGTGACAATCCATTCCATCATCAGGGGCTGAAGTTCCTGACCCAAAGCAAAACACATAAAACTTACTCAATGAAGTAAAGAAGGCTAGGTCACCCACAAAGGTCAGGATAGAACATTTTTCATTATATGGTCCTGGCAGACAATTTCATTTCAAAGCACAGTTCAGAGTCAAGGTCAGTACACTGGATAACTCCAATATGCTGAGTCTGTGACTATGTGAAAAATGAAATGGATGAAACTTACTTGATAGTTTTTCTGGTGTCTGTAAATGGTTAGATTTCAGTCTACTTGTCTCTGCTGATAGGCAATCACCTCACCAACAGATCTACTTCTTTGACCTTTGAGGTCCCAAGCTCTGGTAAACTAAAGTGGTACACCAGGAAAAGGCTGTATTTGGAAACCAAAGTTCTAGGTTCACATTCTAACTTTGCCATTTAGGAGTTGTATGTTTTTTGGAACTGATGCTCACCTGTAAAATGAGGATATCTATTCTATTATTAGTTTCATAGAGCTGTTGCAAGGAACCCCTTTCATAAACTATTAAGAACAATCTAAGTGGGATGTGATAGCACTTGCTTTTGGAAGATTTTTGCTGCTCTCTAAAGAACTGGCATTAATTTGGCAAACCATACATACATATAACAATGTTGTCTACATTTTTATCAGTGCCTGAGGGACTGACGTGCAGAAAACAGGGAAAAATTTTAGAAGGCCAACAGTCTTCAGCCATATTGATATTGGAACTGAAGTGTGTGTTTTACTCATCTTCAGGGACATGTATCCCAATATGTAAGGAATTCTTGATTGGCTTTGGAGAAATATGTGAAATATTGTACCATATAGGGCTCCCAAAGTAGCATGATCCATATTTGTATAAAGAGACTTGTCTTTTATGCTTTTTATGGGACAGCTCATTCTTGGTTTGGTCCCACGTTGGGATAGATTAAAGAATAGTGTTCAAAGCATCCCTGGCTCTTCACACAGTTCAAGGCTCTGAGAAAACATACCTTCTAGTAAGGATTGCCATTATTCAAACATAATCTGGATACTAGCAATTAAAAAAAAATACATAATATTTTTGCTCAATGGTGATTAGTTGGAGGGAATATATTTTATATCAGTGGAGCATTTTATTCGGTCCCTGCTCTTATGTAAAATGTCCTAAAATCCCAGACATGGGTTACTGCAGGTTTTAGGGACTTGGAAGAGATTTTTTTTTCTGGTGAGGTAGTCCATGATGACTTGCTTTTTTCTTTAATAAGAATTTTAGGCATAGCAAATAGAGGACTGGCCTTGGAGTCAGGAGGACCGGAGTTCAAATCTGGCCTCAGACACTTGATACACTTACTAGCTGTGTGACCTTGGGCAAGTTACTTAACCCCAATTGCCCAGCATTCCACCCTCCAAAAAAGCAAAAAAGAAAGAAAGAAAGAATTTTAGGGGCTCCTTGATATTAGGTGGGAAACTAAGGGACTCAGTAGCTAGAGTATTGGGCCTAGAGTCAGGAAGACATCTTTCTAAGTTCAAATCTGGCCTTTACAATTTACTATTTGTGTGAACTGGGCAAGTCACTTAAAAAAGTTGCCTCAGTTCTGTGATCTATAAAATTAAGTGAAGAAGGAAATGACAAACCACTCCACTATATTTGTCAAGTAAACCCCAAAAGGATTTACAAGGAGTTGGACGTGATTGGAAAAAAAAAAGACTGAACAAAAGATGTTGGTTATTGGAGACACAAAGACAAAAATAAAACAATTTCTACTGTTAGGGAACTTACCTTTTTCTACTTATATGTGAACTATAACTATAAAGTTTCAGATTGTCCTGTAATCAATCATAGTATTTAGAGAACTTTCTCCCTCTGATGAACTATAGTTATAGATAAACTAATAGTTGCTAATTTCCATATGTCTTGCTGTCCAATGTAGAATATCCATACATGTTACAGCCTTCTCAAAAGCAGGTTCCTGGTGTCTCCCATGTAGGTACCTCTATCATAGGTGATCTGAGAATGTGTTAAAAATCCAGTTATACTAGAGTAGTGGGAAATTAATCAGACATATAAGCAAACCACAAGAATATCTAGAGTGATAGGAGGCACTAGCAGCTGGGGAAACAGGAAAAGCCCCATGTTAAAAGTTGTATTTGTGCTGAATCTTGAAGGAGACCAGGGATTCCAAAAGGTGAAGGTGAGAAGGGTGTACCTTCTAGGCATGGAGGACAACATGTGCAGAAGGATTGAGAAGGGTGCTGGGAAATTAGATATGACATACAACATGTAGGCGATTTTGAACAGAACACATAGTGGGTGAAAGGAGTAAATGTAGCCAGGTTGTTTGGAGGGAGAAGACGCACGCTAACATCAAGTGAGACAAAATATGTGAGGTACTTTGCCAACTTTAAAGCACTATATAAATACTAACTCTTATTACTACTGTTATTGTCATCTTAGAAACATATTGTGTAACAAAATAACAGCCTTGTTCTCTTTCCTAGGATGTGTAAGAACCACAAGCTAAAAAGAGAACACTAGTAGTCTGAATGACAAGCAGATGATGCAACAGACTACTCTCGTTATAGGAAGTCCAATAACCAACTTTTCTTGTATGGTAGAACAAAATGAATTTAAACGTCCCCAAATACTGCTGATTGGGTTGTGTACTGTAAGAAGACTGAAAAGCTATATAAATTAAATATTTACCTTTTAGAATGGCTAATCCCTTTACGTATCTTCCAATCTTGTGGATGCAAGAATGGGCAATATTCTCCCTAAACTCTTTAGGAACTTGGGCTGGCATATCAAAACAATTCAGATTGTTAAAGCCTTTGAGGGCCAAACAGATCCGTTTCTGCTTGATCAAGAGTCAATTGGAAACTTCTGAAGCTTGGTGAACAGAGAAGTGACATGGGTAGAAGAATCTGTGTGGAAGATGGATTGAAGAGGAGATAGTTGAGGTAAGAAGATCAATTAGGAGGCTCTATACTTGCAAACAATTCTAAGAATGAAATGGTAAGTACCATTTTCCTCAATTTTCAAAGTACGTTTTCAATTATGTCTTCATTTTTGTGTTAAAAACTCCAGACACCTATAATTTTATGTTCTTAAAGTATCCTTCTCCAAGATTCTCTTAGTAGCTTTTCTCAGTATAAAACCTATAAAGTGAGAAAAGGAAGAAAAAAAGCCCAGCAAATTAAAAAGTAGAAAGTGACAAGTACTACTCATTACTATCATATTAACTGGTTTTGCTTAATTATTTCTGGCAAATGTATTGTGTGATTAGGGATTGTTAAAAAGTATCAGGGTCAAAATAAAATATATCAATAAAAAAAGAAAAAATGAACATAGATTCTGATTAACACACAAAGGACTCATTGAATTTCTCTCCCAGAGGAAGAACAGAATATTTTTCTGTATCTCAGAATCTTCATATTTCATTTGCACAATGAATGAAAGATCATTTTGAAACATCCCTTTCTTCATTGTTGTTCTGTTTTAAGTATTATCTCTCATTGATTTTCAATATGACCACTCTGCACCAGCCATGATTATCTCTTTACTGTTTCTAACATATCTCAATCAATCTTGTTTTTGCTTGTGCTGTTGACCCTTCCTAGAACACTCTTCCTGAACAAATGATTTACCTCCTTTAGTATTATGTTATATAGATATTGTACACTTCCCACTATTTTTCAAGCTCATTATTTCTCCTAACAAGCAAAGCCAAAAATTGACCCATTGGTTGGCCCCTTAAGGTTTGAGGCTGATGGCACTGCTCCTTGTTTTCCATATTCACCAAATTCCATTTAGTTTACAGGAAGAAGCTTTTTTGCTTTACTTTTTCTCCTATCCCTGATAACAGTATACTTACCTCTTTGATATTTTAAAGTAATTTATTATAAAATTGTATAGAGGAAGAGATCAGCATTATAGGAAGGTACAGAGACAGAAAAAATATTAATATTGATATTCTATATTTGTATTTTAATCATTTTCTTCCATCTTGCTATAGCACATTTGCTCACTTTCCTTAGCTTTTTCTAACCTAAAATTCTTAGTATTGACTTTGATATTAACTGTTTTGAATTCCATGGCCATGGAACTAGCAAGCTAGAATTGTTCTCTTTTTAATTTAAACTTTTTTTTAATAGACAAAAATCCATCTTTTCTTTCTTCTACCTCCTCCCCCCACTTTTAACAATTTCCTACTTCTTTTCTAATTTTAGCTGCATTGCTTTTGTTTATGCAAATCCCTTTTAATTTTATGCAATCAAAATTATCCATGTCACCCCCCCGTGAACCCCTCTATTTTTTGTTGATGGATTCTTTGCCTATCCATAGATTTTATAGGCAATTTCTTCTATGTTTCCATAATTTCTGCATCAGTTCTTCATGTGGTCAAAATACCTATCACTTGAAGACTGTGCTTCTAGTAATGAATCCCTCTGACCCTACCACTCTAATGCTGATCATAAGTTTGTAGATCTATCAATATCTAGTACAATTCTTTCATTTTACACATAAGAAAACTGAGGCCCAGGGAGATGAGATAACATATAGGATCATGAGGTTACCTTGTGACAGATCTGGGGATTTGGACCCAGCTAAATTGATTGACTCTAACTCTAGCAGTCTTTCTATTGTACCATATTACCTTCCCTCAAAGGAGTTGTATAGCTACTCAAAGTCTTTTCCACTTACACAAAAATTTGTGTTCCATTGGTGAAACCATCTGAAACCAGGATGGTCAGGATGGAAGTGATGGTAGGAGATGGTAGGAGAACTAGGAGAAATCAGGCATTGTATTGAAGCTTAAGGTCAGGAGAAGAAATGGAGTCAGAAACTAGAGATGACAGATGTAATTAAACCTTGATATGAAAACATCTTCCTTCAACAAATTTTCTCAATCTCTTCCATTAAAGAAGAAGGAATATATCCCAGGAATGTACAACAGTATGTAGATTCCAGGATTGGACTACCAAAATGGTAATCCAATTCAAAGAAAAAAACAACAGAAATTTGCTATTTGATATTGAATACATATACCAAGAAAACACAGGTACTCCATCAATAAGAACCACAACATCCTTCCATATGTGGAACCCTTGGTTATAGCAAATGGGGAAGCTGTGAATACTGTGAATAAGTTCACTTGCCTTGGCAGCATACTTTCCAGGGACATACACATTGATAACGAGGTTGATACATACATTTCCAGAGTTAGCTCAGTGTTTGGGAGGCCCCAAAGGAAAAAGAGAAGAGGTGTAAGAGTGATTACCGGCAGAGGCAAGATGGCAGAGTAAAAGCACAAACTTGGCATTGGCTCTGGCTCCAACCACTTCTGATACCTGTAAAAAATGACTCTTAACAAATTTTAAAGCTACAGAACCCACAAAGAGACAGAGAGAAACAAATCTCCTGCTAAAGGCAGCCTGGCAGGCTGACAGGAAACGTCCATTGCAGTACACTGGGAGCTGTGTACAGTCCCCCATGAGCCATGGTTCTGGCCCCAGGGCAGCCCAGAAGGGCCAGAACAGACTTCAGGATAGTGAATAACCAGCAGCTGTGGTAGTTTCCAGACTTCTCAACCCATAAATACCAAAGACAAAGTAAAAGGTCAGTGGGGAACTCTGTCATAAAAAGGGGGGGTGGGAAGAATGTGGTCCAGCTCCTGCCTTTAGAGTGAGATGTGGCAGAGGTGTGGTGGCTGCAACGACTGCAACATTGTTCCTTCAAGAGCTTCTGGCCTGCAGATTGTAGGGGGACCAAGTAACCATTCAGAGGGCAATCACTCTTGCTTTAACCTGCTGGGATCTGGATAAGGGTCTTGAGTGGTGGTCCTGGGGTAGACCAGTAGGCCAGAGTTTGTGGGCACTGCAGGCAGGGCACCTAATAGTTCAGGCAGCTGCAAAACCCCTAGCAATTTGGCACAAAGTTCTCTCCATTCTGGAAGCAGAGTTCTACTGTAGCAAAGAGCTCAAAAGTCAAGTAATTGGCTGCCAATATGAACAAGCAGAGGAAGTGCAATTAGACCATGCAATCCTTTTTTGAGGACAAAAATGATCAAAGCATGGAACTGGAGGAGGACAATGAAGTCAGAACTCCTGTATCAAAAGCTTCCAAGAAGATATGAATTGGTCCAAAGCCATGGAGGAGCTCAAGAAGAATTCTGAAAATCAAGTAAGAGAAGTGGAGGAAAAACTGGGAAGAGAAATGAGAATTATGAAATAAAATAATGAAAAGTGAGTCAACAGCCTGCTAAAGGAGACCCCCCCCCAAAAAAAACCCTGAAGAAAATAACAACTTAAAAAGTAGACTAATTCAAATGGCAAAAGAAGCCCAGAAAGCTAATGAGGAGGTAAATGCCTTAAAAAGCCAAATTTGCCAGATGGAAAAGAAATTTCAAAAACTCACTGAAGAGAATAATTCCTTCAAAATTAGATTGGAGTAATTGGAAGCTAATGACTTTATGAGAAATCAAGATACTATAAAACAGATCCAAATAAATGAAAAAATAGAAGGCAATGTAAAATATCTCATTGGAAAAAACCACTGACCTGGAAAATAGATTCAGGAAAGATAATTTAAAAATTATTGGGCTACCTGAAAGCCATGATAAAAAAAGAGGCTAGATACCATCTTTCAAGAAATTATCAAGCAAAATTGCCCTGATATTTTAGAACCAGAGGGTGAAATAAAAATGTAAAAAAATTCATTAATCACCTCTTGAAAAAGATCCCAAAGAAAACTGGAATATAGTATGGCAGAAACTGGGCATAGGTTATTATCTAATGCCATACACCAAAATCAAGTCTAAATGGGTGCACAATCTAGGTATAAAAGCTGATAATATAAGCAATCTGGGGAAGCAAGGAGTAGTTTACCAGTCAGATTTATGGATTAGGGAAGACTTTATGACCAAAGAAGAGATAGAGAGCATTATAAAATGCAAAATGGATAATCTTGATTACATTAAATTGAAAAGTTTCTATATAAACAAAGCCCATGTAACCAAAATTAAGAGGGAAGTGGGAAATTGTGAAAGAATTTTTATAATCGGTGTCTCTGATAAAGGCCTCATTTCTAAAATATAAAGAGAATTGAGTCAAATCTATAAGAATACAAGTCATTTCCCAATTGATAAATGGTCAAGGGATATAAACAGGCAATTTTCAGAGGCAGAAATTAAAGATATTTATAAGCATATGAAAAAGTGCTCTAAGTAACTTGATTTAAGAAATGCAAATCAAAATATCTTTGAGGTACCACATCTCACCAGTTAGATTGACTAAGATGACAAAACAGGAAAATGACAAATGCTGGAGAGAATGTGGAAAAATTGGAACATTAATGCATTGTTGGTGGAGTTGTGAACTGATTCAACCATTCTGGAGAGCAATCTGGAAGTCTGCTCAAAGGGCTATAAATAATATCATACCCTTTGGCCCAGTAATACCACTTCTAGGGTTGTATCCCAAAGATATTATAGAAGTGGAAGGAAGACCCATATGTACAAAAATATTATTGCATTCTCTTTGTGGTGGCAAAAAACTAGAAATTAAGGGGATGCCCATCAATTGGGGAATGGCTATACAAGTTGTGGTATATGAATGTAATGGAATACTAATGTGCTATAAGAAATGAGGAGCAGATGGACTTCATATTTACCTGGAGAGACTTATACAAACTGATGCTAAGCGAGAAGAACAGACCCAGGAGAAATTTGTACACAATGACAGACACAATGTATGTGTGACAACCAGCTTCGATAAACTGGAGTCTTCTCAGCAACACAAGGTTATAAGATGACTCTAAAAGTCTCAGGAAAAAAAATAAAAAAAAAGAAAAAGATCCCCAAAAGACAACTCCTAGGAATATTATAGCCAAATGCCAGCATTCCCAGATCAATGAGAAAATACTACAAGCAGTCAGGAAAAAACAATTTGATTATTGTGTAAATACAATCAGGATAATACAAGACCTAGCAGCTTTTACACTAAGTGATCAAAGGGCTTGAAATATGATATTCCAGAGGTCAAAGGAGCCAGGACTATAACAAAGAATCACCTATCCAGCAAATCTGGTCATTTAACGAAATAGAGGATTTTCAAGCATTCTTGATGAAAAAACCAGACCTGAACTGAAAATTTGACTTTCAAATGCAAGAAGCAAGAGAAGCATGAGAAGGTAAACAGGAAAAGCAAACCATAAGGAACTTATTAAAGTTAAACTATTTACATTCCTACATGGAAAATGATAATTGTAACTCATGAGACTTTTCTCAATATGAAGATAGTTGAAAGGAATATATAAGTATTTATATATATGTATGTATATATTCATATATATGTATATACATACATATATGCACACACATATATATGTATAGGAGGGTATACATATATACCTGTATACATAGATAGAGTGCACAGAATGAGTTGAATACGAAGGGATGATATCTAAAAATTGTAATTAAGAGGTGAAAGAGGAATATATTGGGAGAAGAAGAAAGGGAGAGATGGATTAGGGTAAATCATCTCATATAAAAGAGGCAAGAGAACGCTTACAATGGAGGGGAAGAGCAAGATGGTGAAAGGGAATGGGTCAATCTTACTCTCATTGAATTTGGCTTAAGGAGAGAATAACACACATTCAATTGGGTATCTTACCCTCCAGGAAAGCAGAGGGGAAGGGGACAAGAGAGGGGATGATAGAAGGGAGGGAAGATTGGAGGAGAGGGTAGTTAGAAGCAAACACTTTTGAAAAGGGACAGGGTGAAAGTAGAAAATAGAACAAGTGGGGGGTGGGATAGGATGGAGGGAAATATAGTTAGTCTTTCATAATATAACTACTATGGAAATGTTTTGCATAACTACACATGTACAACCTATGTTGAATTGAATTGAATCTTCCTGGTGGGGGTAGATGAGGAGGAAAGAAGGGAAGGACTTGAACTGAAAGTTTCAAAAACAAATGTTTAAAAAAATTGCTTTTTTTATAAGCAACTGGGAAACAAGACATATGGGCACTGGGGTACAGAAATCCATCTTGCTCTACTATATAAGAAAGAACAGATTGGGGAAGGGGTATTCGATAGGCTCATTATTTTGGGGTGGGGGTAGGGGAAAGACAGGGAGAAAAAATTGTACCTCAAAATATTGTGGAAATGAATGTTTAAAATTAAAAATAAATAATTTGGAAAAAGAGACTCATTACTAAACTGAAGGTTTACAGAGCTGGTTGTGCTGACCTCATTGTTGTATGCCTGTGAAACCTGGACATGATACTAGCACCATTCAAGGAAACTGAATTGCTTCCATTTTAATTGTCTCAGGAAGGTTCTGAAGAACACCTGGAAGGATAAAATACAGACAGTAAGGCCCTTTCTTCCAACTAAGCTATCAAGCGTTCAGACTTTATGGCAGAGAGTGCAACTATGATGAGCTGGCCCCATTGTTTGAATGCCAAATGTATGCTTGCTGAAAAGACTTCTATGGAGAACTCACACCAGGCAAACACTCCCCTGTAGTTTAAAACATGATACAAGCACATTATCAAGGTCTCTCTTAAGAAATTTGGAATTGTTTGTGTGACATGGGACTGGCGCAGATCATCTAACATTATGTTTCCTCATTAGAGACGGTGCTGTATTCCATAAGCAAAGCAGAATTGAAGTAGTTCAAAAGAGATTCAGAGAATCCATGCCAAATGTTCACACAGATTATTTGTACCCAAGCTGTGGTAGAGCATTCCAAGTTCATTTTGGTCTCATCAGCCACAGCTGGACACACTGTAACTTGACTTTAACATAGTGATGTCTTTTTGCTTCCCTTCAAGAATGAAGGATAACAACCAGTCAACCAACCAACCAACTAACCATTACAATTACCTTCAGTATTCTAGCCAACATTGGAAAAGGAAAATATGAGAAACTGTAATATATCAAGAACTTTTTAAACCAGTGTTCTCTGATGCACTAGTTGGAAACAGTGGCATAAACCAATAAATAAACTGGTTGGGTGAATCTTTTGTAGACATAGAATTAGATTGAGGTTTCTATGTGCCTAAACTATGTGCCTAAAGCTAGATGGTTAAGCTAAAATATACATTCATCCAATGTGTCATTCTTTTTTTTCTTCATCTTTTTTTTTTAAAAAAGCTTCCATTTCTCTGTCACTCCCCCTATCCTCACAAAACTATTCACTTATTATATTCATTCAGCCAGGTCATATATCTATGAGAAGTTCCAGCTAGTCAACCATTTGGAGGCAAATTCTTTCCAGACTAATTCTATCAAACATTTCTAGAAATTCACTAATACTCCCCCAAATGACCAATTTTCTTCTTATCATCTTAAAAGTCATTTTATTGATGCTTTCCTTTTCCCCCCACTTATAATTCCCTCCCCTAAGTTAAATTCTCCCTTGTACCCATTCTCTACAGAGACTAGGAAAATGTTTCATTTTCTGTTCTCTGGAATAAATGTTTTTACTGCTTTTTCTTTGAAGGTATTTCCATATTTTGTATGTTTAAATCACAAACCCATTTATATAGAGAAATGAGGAAGTTAATGATTGGAACAGCATAAGACACACTATTAGGTATTAGGAAAATGTTGAAGGAGAAAAATCAATATGAGAACAAAATAAGTGTGTGGAAATTATATAAGTATATAAGGGAACCATATAAATATCACTGAGAGTTATGAAAATCACCATTTAAAATTTTAAAGAAAAAAGGAGATCCCTGAAGTTGTCAGAGAGCTCAGTAGACAAAAAGACAAACAAAATGAGAGCTGATTTAAGATGAATACAAATCATTGATTAAAAAACTAAAACCCTCTGAAGGAGACCACTTGACAATCAGAAAACTACATCATATTTTTGCACAATTGAACCCCAAATAATAGATCTTCCTGACCAAATCACATAATGTTATTTCTATAGACATTTCAATGAATTTTATTCTGGATGTTTTTATTAGCTGTTCAAAATTTGATTCAGAAGGAGTGTATGTAAGAAAGTAAGAGAAAAGAGAGTGATAGAAGAGAGAGGAAGAGAAAAGAGGAAGACATAAGTGGAAAGATTAAGTGGTGTCAACAGGAAAGCTAAATCTTGATTTTTGATTAATTTTATTTAATAAAAATGGTAAATCAGTTGTTTGGCATCATCTCAACAAAATATCTGGGACTTTGTTTTTAAACCAGTTATTCTTAGCATCATGGGTTATCGTGTAAGTGTAATGTGTGCATTATACATAATTGTATGTATGTATGTATGTATGCATGCATCTTTGTACGCATGTACTAAATTTGTGATTTTATCATTGCAAGATGCTCTAGGTAAGAGGCAGCTTGGTGAAAAAAAGATAAAAAGTTGACTTCAGATTCAAAGAAACCTCTAACACTTATTGGTTGCATGCCCTGGGCAAATAGCTTAACCTCTCACTGTCTTATGTAACTGTTTAAAACTAAGTTGTAGGCAATATGCCAGTCTCCACTGGTAGAAGAAGTTCCTTGCCTAAATTTGCCTACACTGATGATGTCACAGATGTATAAATACATTTATTGAGAAATACATGTTTATGAAAGGTGCTGACTGCTTTCAGGAAGATTGTGGGATAAAGCCCCAAAGATGACAGAGAAATAAGGAAAGAAAGGTCCCTTTTGATGTTATGATTCTCTAAAATTCCACTATCTCAGATAGCATTATATTAATTACATTAAGCTCAAGTATACCACAAAATGCCCTAAGTTAAATCTATGAAAATTCAAGAAATTGCTCTAATTATGCATCTTGAAAACCAGTAGATAGAAAATGTATATTACCCAAACTATGAAATGTGACTGGGCAGGCAGCCATTAATTTCGTTTATACACACACACACACACACACAAGCACACACACATGCACACACATGCACACACTTTGGACAATTACTTCAGAAGAATAATTACTTAGTGTTTTTAATGCTTGTCTGTAAAATAAGAACAGTAATATTTGCACAACCCACCTCATGGAATTGAAAAGAAACACGTTTCTGTCTCTGTATTTCTACTTTTTCCTCTGGCTTATTCCTTGTATGCCTCTTCTTTGAGCTCCTTTCAACATGCATTCATTCTATTTCTTCCTGCTTTTCCATTTGAACACCATCATCCTGGTCTCCCTTTCCTCCCTTTGCAGCATTTTCCTTAAAGTTGATCAATAAAAATACATATTTTTCTCAACCTTTGCCTAACTAGTCAAACCACTGGACTGACTGGATCTGTTATAAATTCATGTTTACCTAATCTCAAATGATCTTTGTAATCCTTTTGTTCTTCCTTGACTTACTGTCATATTTCTTATGAAAGTGACTGTTTGGAACTTGCTTCTCTCTAGTCAAATATCATGATACTCCTCCAACTTTTCCCTTATTAGAAGACCATGATTCTACTTTATTGAGAAAATTAGGTCATTTGTTATGATCTTACATTTCTCTACCACTTCATATTTCAACAAATCCTCTGCAATGAAATACCATTCCCTTCTCCTTTTCTAAGCTTTCTGAAGAAAGAAGTGACACTTCTTGGCAAGACCAAGCCCTTGATCATATTTTATACCATATCTTCCAATAGTTTGGTCCTTTGTTCTCGCTCTGTCTTCCAACTCTTTGTTTTTCTTTGTCTCTGGCTTCATTTCTCTATGTCTCTGTTTCTCTTTCTTTATTTCCCTTCCTCTCCCCTAACCCCTCCCCCCTTATTGGACATTCAGGGGAAGGGTCAAATGTTAATGCTTTAATGCTTCCCATTTGGATTGTCTTCCTTAGTGATCATATCCACGCTTCCATTATCATCTCAATTAAATTCAAGAAGAATGTATTAAAAACCTACCATGTGTAAGTTACTCTGTTATATATTGGGGATAAAAAGATATAAAAGAAAAGAATTCCTTTTCTCAAGGAGCTCATATTATACTGGAACACAAAAAATCTACACAAGCAATCTGAAGAGAGAGAGAGTAATAATAATTCAGGTGCAACCAAAAATTGAGTAACATATTTGATTTGAGACTTATGGGAAGCTAAGAATTCATAGATCATAAGGTGAAATATAGAAAGAACTTTAGAGGTCATCTAGGCTGACTGCTTCATTTTACACTTAAGGCGACTAGGGTTATATGACAAACAAGGTTGAAAAAATAATAAACTGTGATTTGAATCCTCAGTCCTCTCATTTCAACAGTTCTTCTACTGAACCATGATGTTTTCCAATGTGGAAGCAAGTAGCAGATGCATTCCAGACATTTGTGAAGGGCAGCTAGATGGCATAATAGATAGAACCCTGGGTTTGGAGTCAGGAAGACTCATCTTCCTGAGTTCAAATTTTTCCTCAGATATTTCTCTGTGTCACCCTGGGCAAGTCACTTAACCCTATTTGCATCAGTTTCCTCATCTGTAAAATGAGCTGGAGAAGGAAATGGAAAGACGCTCCAGTATCTTTTCCAAGAAAACTCCAAGTGGTTTCACAAAGAGTCAGACATGATTGAAACAACTCAACAACAACAAGAAAAATTCATAAAAATGTGGAGATGGAAGATGAAATGTTGAGTTTGCAGAATAGCTAATAGGTCAGTATGACCTGGAAATAAAATTTGTGAAAGGAAACAATGTGAAACAAGCCTTGAAAAGTATATTGGATTCCAATTGGCTGACTAAATCATAGTCCAAGGAGTTTGTATTTAATCCTAGGGGCAAGATGGAGCCCCTGAAGATGAGCAGGACACCAACAGATCAGACCTTTTCATAGAACTCCCAGTTCTTTATACCCAGTTCTTATCTTCTAGACAGGAGTCATGTTTCACTAACTGCCTGGTGATCATTTGGATATCTATTAGACCATAAAACTCAACACATCCTAAATTAGCCTCATCTTCTCTCCTGAGCCCACTTCCCCCATTTCCTGTTTCTTCTGAGGCCACTAGCATCTTCCCCTTCAAGAATATGAATTCTTTCTTGACTTTTCTCTCTCCTTCATTTCCCCCATCCCCCGCCCAACAATTAGTTGCCATGATCAATGATCATTATGCTTGACAGATATACATTTTGGTATGCTACACTAGAGAGAACATTATCTGTGGAATCAGATGCCATGAGTTTCAATCAAGACTTTGCCATTTTCTAAGTGCTTAGCTTGGGCCAATTAGCCTCTCTATTTCTTAAACTACTAGATGGAGATGATTATTTTTATATTATCTACCTCAGAGTGTTGTTATAAATCTCAAATGTACATAAATTATTAAAGAAATATTAGCTGTTATTTAAAATAAGCCAGCTAATTTGGGGGGAAAGTTGCAACAGGAAATAGAATTGTAGAGTTCAATACAATAATATCATTTTAGTGTGCATTTCTTTCTATGTGTAACATCATTGTCTTTCAATATGTCTCAATCACATTGTGTTATATCACATTTAGAAATGAAACTGAAGTATGGAGGTCAGAAGCTAGGACAAAACAGGAAGACTTCTGTAAAGATGGTAGGGTCAGGTAGAATTTTGAAGGTAATTTTTATTTTGGGCTTATGGCAGCTATTGTGTATGTTTACAAGCTCACATTGCTCCTCAAGGCTACCATAAAACAATCTCTGGTAGATAGTCATTGTTGCAGCCTCTTTAATTGTTCCCCTCTCAGCACTAGAATTTGCAGTAAAAAGAGAAAAAAAACCGCACATATACCGAGGTAGCAGAGAAGGCACCTTTCAGTATGTGGAAATGATTTGGGAATGAGGAAAGAACTGAAACTGTTACCTGGTACTGAAAGGGACATTTCACATCCATGCTTGCTAACATCTTCTATATGGAATAATGTTTGCTATATTTCCATATAGGTTGTCAGAATTTAGTATGTATAGCTATGGAAGTTCTTGGTGGGTATATGACCGGAAAAAAAGGTGGACTGGTCACATAGCAAGATCAAGGTATAACCAGTAGACACCCTGAGTATGCTACTGGTATCTATGCATTGTCAAGAGAACATTAAAAAAAGTCTCTGTTGAATAAGATATATGAGCTCTGGAGATTTGTAGGAAGACATACACAAGAATTACACAGGCTCTGATTTGCATCATTGGAGGGCGTACCTACTTTAATGAGATTACAAATCCATTAGACTTTGAAGGGCTGGAATATTGTCTAAGTGTCTGTTGGAATGTTAAGATGAGAAGAAGTTGGATTTTATCCAGCTTCCCATTTTTCAATATTTCCTCAAACAGATCTCTTCAAACTTTCTTAGGTTTGATAGTAAAGGGGGAGGGATAGAATAAGGTTGTAACTGCATGGCAGAACTACCAGTTAAAAAGTAAAGGAAAAATGTCAACTAATTAGTTCACCCTCCCCCATCCATTAGACAAATGATTTGTTTTTTACATCAACTTCCTCCCCTTTCCCCAATATACTATAAGATCATAGGCTTTAGAATAAGAAGGAACATCAGTAGACAAGCACTTACTAAATTCTTACGTTATAGGCACTGTGCTAAGCATTGGGCAGCTAGGTGGTGCAATGGATAGAGTACAGGGCCTGGAGTCAGGAAGACCTGAGTTCAAATCTGGCCTTAAGAC
Organism: Pseudocheirus occidentalis; assembly: GCA_028646575.1. NCBI lineage: Eukaryota > Metazoa > Chordata > Mammalia > Diprotodontia > Pseudocheiridae > Pseudocheirus > Pseudocheirus occidentalis. Next base: position 96,665,991 of record CM053597.1, on the reverse strand, counting down.
ACTTAACTAGCTGTGTGAGCCTAGGCAAGTCATTGTTTGCCTCAGTTTCCTTACCCATAAAATGAGCTGTAGAAAGAAATGGCAAACCACTCCAATATGTTTGCCAAGAAAGCCCCAATGGGGTCATGAAGAGTTAGACGTGACTGAAATGACTGAACAACATATGCTAAGCTATGGGAGTACAAATACAAGCAAAAAGGAAGACAGTCCCTGCCCTCCCTAATAGAGTAAGATACCATATAAAGGCGGGGTTGGGGGGTGGAAGATGCAGAACAGATTAAGAAGGAAATGTATGGGAAAAGTTGGACCTTAGAGATGTCATTGTGCATTGAAGACAATTGAATACTCTGGGCAGGAAGCACTTCCAAGACGTTTTTAAGGTGGAGCAACAGGGAAGTCACCACTTTTTATCAGGAGGGTCCTAGTTTGCCTTTATCCAGTGGCTACCATATCCATGACAACTGATGCTCTAATAGTAGTACTAGCAAAAGCACCTCATCTGAGCCACAGGCCTCATTTCCCTTCTCTTATCTGAGATCATCTAGTCCAGACTCCTCATTTTAAGAACTGGTCAACTGAGGCCTAGAGGGGTTATGATTTGCCCAGGATCATACAAGGAGTAAGTCACAGAATTAGAACTCAAATTGAGGACTTTTCACTCCAAATCCAGTTGTTCCTTCTCCCCCACCCCAAAGTCACAATACTTAGGAATGACGTAGTCACAGCAAAGGCCAGAGAAATTTAACTTTTCAAAGCTTTTAAAATTCACACTGAGAAATCACTGGTATATAATTAACATCAAATCTTCCAAATGGTAAGGTGCTGCAACATTCATCTGGAAGAAGTTTGGGGAATTTGAAACCACATTTGCAATTTGTACCATGAGAGTCTTTGATGAATAGCATTTTCCTGACAAAGATAATTATCTTGCTTGTTATGTTATGATTCTTTTCCTATTTTATGGGCAGAAAATCACTATTTGATTAATTTAAATTTAAAAAAAAATCAAAGCAATTCTTCTCTAATAAATATAGGTTTAGGTAAGAAGCAGACTTCGTTTCTTGCCTCCCTAAGAATGGGGGGGCCAGAGTGGGAAATAAAGAAAAAAATATTTGAATGAAAAGTGTTTGAAAATTTTGAAACTGTTGAGTAGTCTACTAAACCCCAAAAAGTCATGCTTTAGTTGACCTGACATTTCTGGCAAAATTCTCAAAGGAAGTGTGTTTTTTAGAGTGGGAGAGATTTATGTAGGTGCACTGCATGTTGTGATAAAGTGGTGCTCAGGAGCTCCATGTGTGGATGCTATCCATTTGAGTTAAGCACTTACTAAAATTGTTTACTGCCTTTTGGATAAAAAGGAAGACATTTTTGACTCAAGTAAAAAATCTGTTCTCTAAGTATAACTTGATGCACAACCTAAAACAACATGAAATACAGGGTACCACTGATTTGGAATGGTTGGAATGGAATGGTTATTTGTCTTTGTCAGGCACACAATACATTTAATTTTGCTAACATTTACTGATGATTAAATTTATTAAACATCTACTATGTGCTAGGCACTATGAAAAAGGTAGACATGAAACATACTGCTCTTTAGGGGCTTACATTTTATTTGGGTGTGTTGTTGGAGGGTGGGGAAGAATACATAATATGCTAATAGAATAAACACATAGTATATAAAATAATAAAAAATTGTTTAATGAAGGAGTGGACTCCAACAACCTGGAGGATTGGAATAGAGATGAGACCTGAATTAATTTTGAAGGAATTAGGGTTTTCAAGGAGGAATGAGTACATTCCAGACATAAAGGACCACTTGGGCAACTATATAGAGGTGAGAGATAGAAGACAGTGTACAGAGGACAGCTAATGGTCAATTTGGAATGTAGAGCATATGAAGAGAAAAACAGTGGGTAACAAACCACGATAGTTGAAAGTCATAAAGCTTAAATATTTCTTTTTGAAGCTTCTAGCAACTGTCCTTTATTCTTATCTCTTGGGTCAAATGGCAAATCTGGTCTCTTCTTCACAAGGCAATCATTCAGATATTCTGAGAGCTGAGTTTTCTCTTCTAATGATTACACATGCCCAGCCCTTCAACTAATCTTCATATGAAGCCCTTCACCATCCTTTTTGCCCTCCTTTGGCTACTCTCATAATTAAACACCCCTTTAAACTGTGATGCTCAGATTGGAACACATCATTTCTGATGAGATCTGATGAATACAGATGAACTATCACATCCCTATTCCTGAAAGTTATGACCCTCCTTCAAATTAGATTTTTTTTATTGCTATGTTATTCTATTGATTAAAAAAATTAAACAGTACTGGGCCAAATACAAATCATTGAAGTACTCCATTGGATACCTCCTAAAATGTTGACATCAAACCATTAACAACTAATCTTTGAATATAATTATCCAAGCAATTCTGAGTTCATCTGACAATATTATCTTCTTCTCCACATGTCTTGATTTTCTCCACAAGAAATGTGAAGATAATTTATGAAAACTTGGGCTAAAATCTAGATGAACTATATTTGAAATATTCTCCTCTTCTACTAACTTTGTAATCTATTGGAAAAAAAGAAATCTTGTCAAAAAGAGAAAATGAGGATAGTCTCAATTGACCTTTTCTTGTTGAAGCCATGCTGGCTCTTCATAATCACCTTTTCACTATCTGTATGTTAATTAATCCATTCTTAAATAATACTTAATAGATTTCTCCAAGGAATCGAAGTCAAACCCTGTTTTCTTCTCCTCTTCCTTAAAAAAAACTGGTATAACATTTCCCCTTCTCCAAACTCTTGGAAACCTCTCCCATTTTCCATAATCTTTCAAACATTCCTGACAATTAGATTAGCAACCACATCTCACTGTTCTTTCTTGACTCAAGGTTGTAGTTCATGTGGTTCAAGTTACTTGAATTTATCAAGGCAGTCAAGTGCTTTGTTAAGTATCTCTTTAGTTACCTTGATTATCATATATTCTCTGGTGGTTATTTTTGTTCTGTCATTTCCAGTGTAAATGCTCTTCTCTAGTACCAGGCACACAGTAGTTGATTAATAGGTGCTTATTAACTGAATTGGCTACAGAGAATAAAGGAATAAAATAAGAATTGAGGAGAGTTTCCTTTTTTATGTCACTTATCACTAGGCCATCTACTCCAAGACAAGTTCCTATTCTTTCTTTGATCTTCTCTCTACCTCACCCCCTTAGAGCTAAAAAATCTTTCACCTGTTTTAGCTCACTCTGAACTTTAGCATTCCTCACACTGTTTTTTTACAGGATCATTTAATATAATGTCATGCCAAGCAAAGGCGACTTCCAAGGTTCAGATAAGCAGCATAGCAAATCCCATTTATTCAGCAAACATTCACAGAACAGAGAAAGTCAAAAGACAATACAATTCATTCATTTAGCAAGTAAGCTCTCAATTCAATCCAGGTACTACTCCATGTACTAGACATTACATTTATTTAGACAGTCAAAGTCTTTTCTCAAATGGAGATCAGTTTCCAATCATAAAAACAAAGTGCATTCATTTGGTCAATCACAGAGCACGAAAAGGCCAAAGGTTTCCCACCCCTGGACACAAAGTAATTGCAACACCATCCATTAACACCAAGCACTTTCTCAAAAGGGGCAAGAGAGCAGAAAAGGCCATCTACTCTTAAGCTATAATAAGATTAAGATATCATCTCAGAATTGAAAAGCCAAAGAAAGGCCCTTCTTTCATCTTGACCAGAGGAAAGCCCTCAGCAATCTCAATTCCTGGGGAGAAAAGGCTCAACAAAGCCATAGCCAGTGTCCTCATCAAATCACTCTCTGCCTGTAGAACAGTCCCAGAACCCCTGAAAACATCAGCAAGGCCCTCTTCCAGTATTTCTGTGAATGTGCCACAAGAAAATCCTCCTTCAGGGCTTCTGAACCAACAGCCAGGTTCCAGGACCTCTACAACAGCAGCACTGTCCTTCACCACCAGGTGAATCTGACAAAACAACATCAAAACAGACAGACAAAATACCGGCATCACAGCCATGCCTCTTCGGTTCTTGGCAGCTCTGGGTGGCAGTTCTCAAAAGTCCTGGGCAGCTCAAACAGACTCTCAATAGTCTTTCTCTCAGCAATTCAGGCTCCATGATACTGGATACTGCTCTCCAAAAGTCCTTCTGGCCTTCTCTGGGCTTAGGGCTCTCTCCCAGTTCATGGCTCCTCCTAGTTCAGCCCTCTCTCTTCACGTCAGCAACTCCATCCCACAAGTGGGATTCACAAGCTCTGGGTTTTAACACCCAGCCCCCAAACCAAGCCAATACAGGGGCATCTCCAAATTCCATTACCATTACATATAATAATTTTCTGATACCTGACTTTTCTTCTATCTTTTGCATGTTTCTTAAAAAAAATCTATTTGTTGACACATTCCTTATACATTCATATGGTATTACAAAAAATTCAATTTTCCTCCTCATTGGAATTATTTCCCTTTATGCCTTCAGAATTTAATCCTGGAACATATCCCACCCCTCCAGGCCTAACTTCTGAAATATTTTTTGTCACTGGAACTTACTTATCTTCCTTCTCAACTCTTTGAAATATGCTTTACATAATTCTAGGGTAGGTGCTAAACTATGCCTATATTTCCTCTCCTTCTTTATCATACACTTGAGGGGGTAGAGGGGTTACTTCCGCTCAGGGTTTCCATCATGCCCATCCAAAGAACTAGATTTTTCTAGTTAGAATCTGATCCATATTAGAATTTCCACTTGTTGGTGCCTCTACCTTTTTAAATTGACATCACAAGACAAGTCAAAATATTATTAGCTGATCTGCCTGTAGCAAAGAGAGAGGGCCAAATGAATAATTGAAATCCTTCATTACTATTATAACATGTCTATCATCTGCTTTCCAAATTCCTTATCTATTTCCTCTTTCTGTATATTCCAGTACAATATACTCTACAGTATACTCCAACAATAGAACCACACGTTTGTCCATCTTTATCTAAACACTCTCCAAAATGCTTCATCCCTCTGAATCTTACATTTCCTCACATGAGTACAGGTTTTCAATACACAAGGTATCCTCCCTCCCTTATGCATCATTTACAAATCTTGTTTCTTTTATGTAAGGTATACTTGGTTCAGTTATGGATTCCATTCCATCAAATCTCAATGAGACCAGATTTGCTTCATTTGAGGATCTGTAGTTTCTCCTCTTTTTATCTAGACTTTAGGAATTTGTGTATAGATGTTTGAGGCCATAGGTTTTACTCATGGCTCCTTTCTTGAATTTTGTCAGCTGAATTTTCTAGGTGTCTCACCTGTTATTCTTTTGTATTTGTGACTAAGTGCCATAGTATCTAAATTAGGGGCTATGCCTAGGCAATTTTCTTCTGCTATTAGTTCTAGTGTTACTCCCTTTTGATTTTGCAAGATTTCTGTTACAAATACAACCTCATCAGTCTTTGTGAAGTATACTTCATCTCTGGCCAGGAATCTGTCAACCCTATGTTGTTATTCAGAAATCTAAGTTCCATTCTCAGAAATCTACTTCATCAACTATTCATTCCTTAAATTAATTTTTCTCTTCTCCATTTTTCCTTTAGTAAATAAGAGTGAGCAAAATGGAACCTATGCCCCTATTAAAACATCAGCAAATTGACAATTATGTCTATTTAAATCCAACAAACTTGACTGCTTAACTGACTTTTATGGTTAGTGTACTTTTTCTTAGCTCCAAAATAATATTTTTCTAATTCTATTGGAAAGGGGGCGAGGGATCAAGTTTCATAGAGTAGTGAGACAGAGTGACAATGTGCATTTTTTTGGAATGGAAAATGAGAAAAACTCAACTGGTGGATACTTACTGCTAAAATAATGAAGCCTTGCAATGTATCCACACTTTCTAAAGTCCTATGGCTGAGAACTCTCTGAGAAGATGGTAGTTTAGTTAAGCATCATTTAAAAGTATTTGAGCAGAATAAAGGGTGAGTGAATGACTTCATGATTTATGTTTTGGGTGTAAATGTGTGATTCTGCTGCATCGAATACATGCCTGGGGCCCTTTCTGTCACAGAGAGAATGTTAAACTCTTTACTAGGTTCATTCATGCCTAGGCTTTTTAGGAATCATATTCTTCCCTCTGACATAACAACAGCAACAGCAACAGCAACAACAGAAACAAAACCCAAATACCTACAAGTTTATAATTCAGTGGTTACTCTTAAAACATATCTGATTCTTCTAGCTGCTAGTATCTCATCCCCTGAAGTTAGCCCATATTTACTTGTTCATACTTATAAAATTACATGTAATTTCCCCTGATAGAATATTAAGTTCATTGAGGATAGGTTTCGTTTTTGTCTCTGTCACTTGAGTGCATGCGGCTATACCTGGCACACAGTAGGCACTTATACATGTGTGTTTATTGATTTTTACACTGTAAGAGAAAATAATGAATGTAGAAAGCTATCAACAAAAAAAGAAGTTTTTTTTTCTGCTTCATGGTAAGGATGGAGATTTTCTACAGAGACTGCACACAGGAATATAACTGTGAAACTCTGGGACACAGATGAATAAAAGGGGTTTGAAATTAATATTTTTTTCCTTCTTCAACTGCTATTTCAAACAATCAATCAATACATAAAAACAATGCATAATTAAGGATAAAATTCTTTATAATATACTATTTGGTACTGCAAGTTTAAAAGTGAACACCCTTATATAAGTTCATTGTGATTTTTAATAATATAACTTATTTTGACTGCATGGGAAGATAGTTTAAGGAATCTCCTGGTAATTAACTGCACTATTAGTGATATGCTGCACATGTGCTAGATAAATAATATCCTAGTGTGACTATAGTTATGTTAAGAATTTTTTTATGTCAGTGACTGTAAGAATATTATTTCTTCCTTTATGATAAAATCAATGACAACTGGCTGCCATTCTATCTTCTTGATCAGTTACCATTAGTGTCCTTTAAATAGACCAAAGAAAATTAGGTTACCCTGAGGAAGAGTGGATTTAATGATGTGTAATCCTTCTTCTGGCCCAGCCTCTACCTCACCTGAATACAGGAAGTATGCCTTAGTGCATTTTGTGACAACCTATATAGCTTGATGGGTTAGTTTGCTCACTGGGTAATAGAGTTACAATAATTCATACTTTGAATTGTCCTACAGATGCCCTGATCTTGGGCCCAACTCTGCCTTGCAATTCTTTCCATGAGCCTCCAGGGTCAAATTCTGTCTGCAGATATTCATAAGCGACCTGCACCAAGAGTGGTTATTTGAACATCCAAGAGTTGCAGGAGGGGGTAATAAGGGCCTTCAAGTCTCTGTGGGAAGAACTAGGATTACTATAGATAGTTGCATGGGGCAGTTACAAGTTGTTACACAGTGTTGGCTGTCATGTTGAAATATTTTATGTTGGTCTTGGATTGTTTCCATTAGAATAAATAAAACACTGCACACATTTTGGTGCCTCAGTGTTTTTAAGTGGCATAAAGGTTGCTTAGCAACACCCCCCCCCTCTCCACACACACACATACAAAGTGAGACAGCTGAATTGAGAAAGGCTGATGAAATGAGAAGAAATATTTACATATGTATATTGAGAGAAAACTTATTAGCTTGGTTAGTACATAAGTCTATCATACTGACAGCATTTATTACTAAAAGTGTTTGCTAAGTATATAATAGAAACCTAAGTTGTCTAGTAGTCCAGTCATATTACATTTCTAAAGTGTGTGGAGTTGACTCATTCCTACACTGTTGTTCATTATATTGCCTTTGAAGTTTTGTCAGTATTTTAAAGACCAACTTGCTGTTAAAATAGATAAGACATAGGTGAAAGATTACTACAGAATTCCCCAACACCATTCTTTTTAAAAAAATTTTTTGGAGGGCAATTGGGGTTAAGTGACTTGCCCAAGGTCACACAACTAGTTTTTGGGTAGAGTGTCTGAGGTCGAATTTGAACCCAGGTCCTTCTGACTCCAAGGCCCGTGCTCTATTGACTGCCCTACCTAGTCACCTCCCAGCACCATTCTTTTTGACACCACATGCTCTGTTTGGAATGAAGTTAAAAATTAAAATTCATCTCTACCAACTGATTTCCTGTATAACCTAGAGAAAATCACTGAGTCATTCTGAACCAAGTTTCATAATCCATGAAATGTGGATAATAACATATTCACTACCTACCTGACAGGTCTGTGTGGAATGGAATGCTTTAAACCAATGTGCTAAGTGTAGAGCACTATTTTTTATTTATTTCTTGAATGTTTACTTGTTACAATTGGTAGGGTTTTGGTAATGTTTTTCACATGGTTTTGTTTTATAGCATTTGCCAACAGTATGTTAACTAAAATTATTCCTATTACTTACTAAAATGATTTCTATTCATAATTGGAATGTGTTTATAGTCTTTTAATAAAATCTTTTCACATAATGTCTCACTCACAGGGAGAGGCAATCTGGTGCGGTGGAAAGAACACTACTCATGAAGTTCAGAGTAATTGAGTGCAAGTTCCCAGTGTGGCTCTTACTTGTTCTATTAACATAGCATGTCACACAATCTCAGTTTTCTTATTTATAAAAACAGTCATCATTCTATTACTTCTCAGGGCTGTTTTTGAGTTGTGTTATCCATACAAATACTCATGAAATATCCATTGGTTCCTTCTGGACAAAAAAATATATGTGAGAAGCTATCTACTAGGCAGAAAATAAAATTGTTTTGTTGGCAAGTAGATAACTTTGTGAGTACATTTCTCTTTAGGATGGAAATGAGTGCATCATTGTTTTGCTTTCAAAGAAACCTAATAAGCTTCCTACATGAATGTATTTGTGCTTGATGCAAACAATAACCTCCAGTAAGTCCCATTGTGGCATATCTCATTGTGGCATAATAGTGACCTTGGGTTCTTGAAGTCTGTGGCAACTGAGTATATAAGCTCTGAGAAGTCCTACCAATTTTGGAAAGTTTCAGCTATGGCTTGAACTGGTGGCAGAATGAATATTAATCATATGAGGATCAAGTCTAGTTATGTTCAGAGGCACTCCTCACAAAAATGGTCACAAGATGATGAATTTTTCAACCAAAGCAGCTCTTTTTTAGAAATAAAATTTTATTTATGTCTTTTGTTTTTGCATATTGGAAATCTCTTTCTTTAAACCTCCTCCTCCCCCTCCCAGAGGGAATCAAAGCAACTCTTGTGGTTCTCAACCTGTGGGTGGCGATCCCTTTGGGGGTAGAGTGATCCTTTCACAGGGATCACAGGGGTAGCCTAAGATCATCAGAAAACACATATTTCTGATGGTCTTAGGAACTGAGACACTGGTCCTCTATCCATCTCCAGGCAGGTCTGCCCACATGCAAATATGCCCACATACAAGTATTAAAAGGTCACAGCATTAGGAAGGTTGAGAATCACTGTGACTTAAAGATTATCTACCTCTATAAAGTGGTTATAATTTGTGATTATGAAGAGAAGGCTGCCTGATGATGAAATCACAGGTTGTTGGTGTACTGGAGTACTGAAGAAATCAAATAGTTCATCTATCACTCACATGTTCTGTCCTATCAAATATACGGTATACAGCACACCAATAAGTTGTTAAAATTTGAAAATATTATTCCACTATTTTAAATAATTTCCATGCCTCCTTTCCAAAAATCAATACATTTCAGTTATTCATTTAGATAATATAGATTATAGTTATTTGAATTACTGTCAAAAACCTAAAAACATGATTTAAAGAGCAATTTTACAGTAATACTCTTGAGTCCAACTTTCCCTTTTATTCTGAAGGGCTCTCAAGCGGGTAGAAATGTAACAACTATGTGGCAGAACTATGTAGTGTTTTATATCTTTTGGTGTTACATTTTCAGCATGTGATCATGTAGTAATGAATTCAGATGATTGGCAGATAAATGTCTTTTTGAAAGAAATCTGCTTACATTAAATAGGGGAAAAGGTAAAGGTAAAATTGGGACCTGAATGCCCTACCAATGGACTGTAATATTTTTGTTTTATTATGTATATATATATATACATATATATGAATACATATATATGAATACATATATATGCATACACACATATATATCTTTCTAATCTGTTTTAGATTAGATTGTCAAATTCACAGATAACACAATAATTGGTGGGATAACTTTTAATGACAGAATTGGAATCCAGAATGATTTCAAAAGAATAGAAAAAGGATCTAAAATGGTTAAAATGAAATTTTGCAGGGATAAATGAATAGTTTTCCATGTGTTCAGTAAATAAGTTTACAAAGAAAGAATAATTTCTTTGTTTTTTGATAGCCTGCAAGTCTGATGGTGGGCAAAATATGTTTTTCCATACTGTATTGAGAAGGATAGTCTCTATAAGACAGGAGAGGTAATTGTTCTACTCTACTCTGCCTTAGTCAGGTCACCTCTGGAGCACTGGGCTCAGCTCTGAGTATCACATTTTTGGAAAAAAAATATAAATCAGACTGTGTTTAGATGATAACAAAGATGGAGAGGATGTCTAAAGAAAATAGCATACATATATTGGTTAAAGAAATGTAGGCTGCTGAACCTCAAGAGGAAGGCATTTAGGGATGTGGATGGTGACTATTCTCAAGTATTTCAGGGGCTGGCATGTGAAAGAAAAATTAGACTTGTTCTTGGCCTCAGAAGGCAGAAACAGGAGCAATGTGCTTAAGTTGCAGAAAAACAAATTTTAACTCATAAGATAAAATTTCTTAACAATTAGAACTAAGCAGAAATGGAATGGATTGCCTTGGAATCTAGTGGGTTCTACCTCAATGGAGAACTATAAGCACAGGCCAAACATTTGATGGAATTGTGACATTTGATTAAGTGTGGGCTCTATTAGATGTCCTGTGAGCTCCCTTATGGCCTTTAAATTCTGTAATTTCTACCATTGTAAAGTGTTCATCATAAAGGAGTCATGCCTGCTTCCATTCAATAAGCCCAATTAACATTTTCCTGTGAAATGGAAATAGAAAACTGCTAATGACTTTCCTACCATTTTGATTATTGCAATGACATCTCTAAAGATTTCATCTGATTTTAGATATATTTAAATGACAATTTTATTTAGTCTATTCCTTAATCTGTTTTTGGCTGTTTTTAAAATAGAAAAAATATTCTCATATACTCATCAGAATAAGTCTGTAAGCTAATTACATTTTCTTGCTATAAAGTTTGTAATGTTTTAAAATACTCTAGAGCATGTAGAACTTTCTCTTTTTTAGGTTTATTAGCATTCTTTGATCTCTTTTTTCCTTTTCCTTCAGTCTTGTAAAAGAAGTAAAAAGGAGTAAGAGAAAATTGAATGTGGGTTTTTTTTAATATCTATTTTCTGTATTTCTATGGACAATAAATGTTCATTGCCTGGTGGCCCAATCTCCAATAATGTCTTTCTGTAATTGGGTAGTCTGATGCTTGGACGGAAGACATAATCTATTACTAGGACTATCTTCAACATTTTTCCAATTTGATAAAACCTGCCAAAATTTTTGTTCTGTTGACTCAGCTTTTGAGAATTGAGTCACCTCTACACTACGATTTTTAAGAGCTGTTGTAATCAGAGAAACATCAGCACCAAGGTAAGTGTTGTAGCAAGACTGACAACTGATGGCTAGTCTAGAACTGATGATAATGGATAGAATGGAAGCACCCCTCCCCCTGCCCCCAGTTGGGCTGCATTGAGGGTAGGGAGCAGTTTTGTTAGAGACAGTTAGTTAAAGGAAGAGCCTGTTACACAGACAGTACGTTTAATTGAGCTGAGCTCACGTTTGTGCCTTTTGAGGGATTTGAATTGTTCACAGAGTGAGAATAATACCTTGTGTGATTATCTAGGCTAAGAGAATGGAAACCTGATTTGTTTAGGTTTCCAGAGTAGAAATTTCCCTAACCTGGTTTTTGCATTTGTACTCTGTCCCTCAGCTTCTGACATGCAGAATGCCTCTGGTGAGTTTGTGGATCTGTACATGCAGCGGAAATGCTCCTTGAGCAATGGGACCATCGGGGCCAAGAACCATGTGTCCATCCACATGAACATGGCCAAGGCTGGCAAGGTTACAGGCATATTCAACGGCCAGTTTAAAACCTACGCAATTTGTGGAGCAGTTCGAAGAATGGGGGAATCTGATAACTCTATTCTCCGACTGGCAAAAAAATGATGGTATTGTTTCAAAAAACTTCTAATTGAAGAAATCTTGTGGAAAATGTCTTAATAAATCAGAAAAACAGAATAAAAAAAAAGAAATTTCCCTAACCTGAATGTGACTCTATGTCTTTTCTCTCATATACTAACTTACAGGGAAACAGATGGCCGAGAGTGTGCAACGAGGTAGTGCCCTGGTTAGAAGAGACTTGGAGCTAAGAAGATTTGAGATTGAATCCTGCCTCAGACTCTTACTGATTTGTCCAGCCACGGGGATGTAATCTAACCTCTCAGTGTTAGTTTCCTTATCTCTTTTTGTTGTTGAATAATTTCAGTCACATCTGACTCTTTGTGACCTCAGTTGGGGTTTTTCTTGGCAAAGATACTTCTCTAGATCATTTTACAGATGAGAAAACTGAGGCTAACAGGGTTCAATGACTTTCCCACTGTCACACAGCTGGTAAGTCTCTGAGCTTTAAACTCAGAAGGATGTCTTCCTATCTCCAGACCCAAGGTTCTATCCACTATGCCTCTTTTGTAAAGTGGGGGAAAATGTTACTATATCACAGGGTTATTGTAAAGTTGTTTATATATAAATATAAACACACACATACATATATATGTTTATGTACTAGTTGTGATAAAGATGATTATGATGATGATGATGTTTATCCCTTTCCTTGGAGTCTGGTGGCTTATGCCAACACCTGATGACATCCCCATATATTAGTGAGATGTCAGGGTTCTAGGAGCCCATCAGTCAATGTTAAGGACCTCTTTCACAGGCAATTTTGGCTCCATTTTTATATAACATTTGCTCTGAGTCTTGCCTTATTACCAGAAGGACATGATTTCAGAAGCTAGACTTCACATGGTTGAAACAACAAAGTAAGACTTATGTGGAGGAGACCAAAATGAACAAAAACATTAGGAAAGAGGGAGTAGCTGTTGTCATGAAGTTGAAAAGTGTGATCTATCAGTAAATGGTTCCCATCTTATTGATGCCAGGGTGTCTGTTAAAGCCAGCAATAGACAACTCCTGATACTGGCTTATTTGAACTTTACTTTTGTAAGGCCTTTGACAGCAGGGAATGTTTTCATTTTGGTTCTTCCATCTCCAGCACCTAGAACAGTGCCTGGCACAAAGTAGACACTTAAAAGTTTGATGAATTGAATTAAGATGTAGCTTAGACAAGAGACCTGCTTACAGCACCATGCAAAGCTGAAATTTCTATACTCATCCTGTTGGGAATCCTCTACCTCCTCCTCACTCCCTCATGGGAGTCAGAGGTTTTCTTGAAGACTCTTTTGACTTGGGTGTGGCTTCCAGAAGAAGTGTGTCTCATCTAGGAGCTTTTTGGAAGAACAGGAAATGACCAATGCATGAACTAAAGTTCTATCCATTCTTTGTTTATAACTCTGCTTCCTTGCCACCTCAACTGCATGGAACCTTTCTTCAACTGGACCTACAGGTGCTCTATTTCAGTCGATTCTTAGCAATCAATGACAATGTTACTTCGAGTCAAGTTGTAAAGTATTTCACATTGCCCATGGTGTTTTCTTTTATTCTTCCCACTTGCCATGTAGTTGCCCTCTGTCCTTATACTATGACAATCCCACAATTCTCTTAAAATAATTTATGGATACTCCTTTCTACATCACTGTCAATTTCTTTATAAATCACATTTTATTTCTTTCATTTATCAAGTGTTTATGTTCTCTCCCTTCTACCTCCTTACTTTCAATGTGAAAAAAAGGAAAAATCAAATCTTTGTAACAAATATCCATAGTCAAGCAAAACAAATCTCCTCATTGATCATGTTCAGTAATGTATTTCTCATGCTAAACATTTAACTCATCATCTCTATCAGGAGAAGGGTAACATTCTACATCAATGGAATCATGGTTGGTCACTGCACTGATCAGAATTCCAAATCAATAATTATATAAAATTACAGAAACTCTGGGGTTCCATCTCATTCATGCCCATCGGATTAGTGAAGTTAACAAAAAAGCAAGATGCTAACTGTTGAAGGGGTTATGGGAAGACAGGCCCACTCATACACCATTGTTGCCACTTTCCAGTGACTCTTTAGCACAATTCCTGGCACATACTAGATGCTTTATGAATTCTTATTCCCTTCCCTTCCTCCTCTCCTCTTCAAATTTTACAGTGAAATCAAGCCAAACAAAACAAAGCATTACTTATATCTTATAGTACGTGCCTCATTCAGTACCTATAGTTTCCATTCTCTACCAAGATATGGAATGCAATATTTCACCATCAATCCTCTAAGGCAAAACACTGGTCAAAATCTTTCAATGTCATTTTCCATTGTGTTACTATAAGAATTATATAAATTGCTCTGGCTCTGCTTACTTTGATCTAAATCTATTCAAATGCTTTCCCCCAAGTTTCTCTGAATTCATATTTGTTATTTCATATCATTTTATATTACATTTTACTTGGATACTATAACTTCAGCTCTCATTTTCTTTTTTAGACTTTTCATATATACAGTTTAGCAGAATTTAACCGAAAAAATTCAATATTAAGTGATTGTTCCTCTAGGTAGTGTTAGAAGTATCATTTTTGCCTTCAAATATTAACAAAATAGAATGGCTTTTGACTAAATCCAAACATTCTTTCCTTTTGAACCGCTCAGTACATGCAGGCAAAGTAACAACTTTAACACAGTGAATTTTCATAATGCCATTAATGGATATGTATACATATGTATGTATTACAAATGTAACATGTGACTAATAGAGTTGCATACTTGTACATTTGTTGTTCAGTAGTTTTTAGTTGTGTCTGACTCTGTGATCCCATTTGGGAATTTCTTGGAGAAGATACTGGGGTTATTTGCTATTTCCTTCTCCAGTTTATTTTACAGATGAGGAAACTGAGGAAAACAGGGGTTAAGTGATTTACCCAGGGTCACATAGTAAGTATCTGAGGCCAGATTAAACTCAGGTCATCCCGACTCCAGGGCCAGCACTCTATATACTGAGCCACCTAGCTGCCTAAATTTGTATGTAGTACTTTGTAAATTATGAAAGGATACAGACTGGTGAACTATTATCATTATATTCTGAAGTATTGTCGTGAAGTAGAAAGAATATTGAGTTGTGAAAGAGTCAAAAGACTTGTCTTTGGTTCCTAGCTCTGTTACTTTCTAGCTGTGTTACCTTGAGCAAGCTATCTGCTCTGAACCTTAGTTCCCTCATTTATATAGTATGTAGATAATAAAAATTGCATTGCTTATTTCACAGGATTATTGTGACAAAAACACTGTGTAAACCAAAAAAATCACATGGATTTGAGGTTGCAATTATTTAATGCAGCATTTTTCCACTAAATCATGAAAATATATCAATCTCCAAAGTTATAATTACATTTATGGCACTTATAATATTGTGGAATATTGATGATTATGTGACTAATACCTCCTATAACATTATTTTATTTTGCACAATGTTTTTCAGAACCTGTCACCATTGTACTCAACGTATTGATATAAACCTTATTTAAGTGAAACATTTCTTTAATCTGTGAACATCACAGAAAAGAATAGTTTGGAACAAAAAGTTTGAATTTGATGCAAGGTTGCTGTTCAAAGTCAGTCTCAGTCCTTTGCTCTCCCTCATTCATATATCCAATTAGTTTCCACATCTTGTCAATTCTACTTTCACTACATCTCTTTCATCCTTCCCCTTGTCTCCACATCTTGCATCTGAACTATTGTAATAGACTAGTGATTGGTCTCTCTGCCTCTTCTTTCTTCCCTTTGTAACCTATTTTCCATATAGCCACCAAATTGAAATTCCCCAAACATAGTACTACTCATGTTATACTCCTGCTAGAAAAGCTTTAATGGCTACTTGTTTCTTCCAGCATAAAATACAAACTCTAATTTTTAGCATTTAAAAGTCGTCATAGTTTCTTTTCCATATTTCTCTTCAAACTGCTCTCCCATTACTACCCCTCATGTGCTCTTCCCCCCTGCAATCAAATTGATCTACGTGATATTCCAGGTATAAAACATGACGTCACTCACCTCCATCCATTCCTTTGCCAAATGGTTTCTCATGCTGTGATACTCCACTCCTCCCTTTCTCTACCTATTGGAATTACCAGATCATTTCAAGGGCAAATTTAAGTGCCTTTCCCAGATCTTAATGCTCCCTTGATAAAATTGTTTCACATGCTGCATATATATTGAACCCATAAAGGTTCTCATCTGAGGATACGTTAAGAGAAACACAGCTTTTAGCAATAAGGCAATAGTGATCTCATTGACTTCTGCCTGGGCAGATTACATTTGGAGTGTCATATTTGGTTCTAGGTAATTCATTTTTGGAAGGTTATTGATAAAGGGAAGAATGTCAGAGGAGGGTCATTAGGTTAGTGAAAGGCCTCGAGTCCATTTTATATAAGGCTTGATTGAGAGAAATGGGAATATTTAGTCTAGAGAAGAGAAGACTTCAAAAGGAAAAGGTTTGATAGTTGTTTTCAGAAAGGGAGTCATGTGTAAGAAAGATTAAATGATCTACCACAGAAAAAAGTCTAACCTACAAGGGAGGAACTTTCTAGTCTTAGCAGATGTCACTACTTCAACAAGGATATTAAAGATCGTTTTTTCAGGTAGGGGATGAACTAGATGTCTACAAAAATCTGTTCTAAACTCTAGCGTTCTCTAATTATATATTTTATTAAATTGTGAGATGATTCCAGCTCTAACATTCAACATACCTGTCATTCTGTCTTAGGGTAGATTGACCCTGCATAATAGATTAGACATTTCATTTAGTCTTCAGTTTAGTGATTCACTGGTGCCTTATTCAGACTTCTTCATTCTTCCAATATCTTCCATGACACATTGTCTAATTTCTTAGCTATTGGTATATTGCTTGAATTAATAGCACTTAAGGAAGCAAAATTAATTGGCCACTTTTGGGCAATATTCCTATGGAAATATCTTCTTACTGGTATGTGTACTTCCTCAAATAATGCAGATTACAACCCATCCATGGCTTTCCAATCTGTGTGATTCTAATTTATACCCTGCTTATATTCACCATATATGAACATTTCAAGGTTCTGGCCGCATTGTTTGCATTCTGTCATATGGATTCCAATGAAGCATATGGACTGCCCACTGCTTAATTCTCAGAGAGAAGCTTGGGCATCGTTACAATTATTAGATTGTAAACTTCTTATTGGCATGGAGAATATGTGCCTATTAATATACCAGAAAACTTTATCTTTGAACTCCACTTTCAGTGTCTTTTGCCTTTTTTTGTATCCTCAATGCTTAGCACAGTGCCTAGCTTAATTAGTAGGAATTTAATTGGTTGATTGATTAAAATGACTTTTTCATATTTTAAAGCCATTCTTTTGCAGTTATCCTGCAAATATTTTTTGCAGCTTAGAATTTTGGCTAATTATTGAATAAATTAATATGATGAAATATGAACTGATCAAATAACCCTGATAAATGTCCTTCTATAAGAAAGAATTCTTCTATCATGTGCCTTCTGTAATGTGCCATTTATACTGATCTTATCTACTGTTAACCAATTTATAATTAGTTGAGAGAGATAAGCTTTCAAACAACTTAAGGCATATTTTATGGGGGGCAGAGACATGACGGCAGAGTAAAGGTAGAGACTCACCTGAGCTCTCCCTCACACCCCTCCAAATACCTTTAAAAATTACTCTAAAGAAATTCTAGAGCAGCAAAGCACTCAAAAAGACAAAGTGAAATAAATTTCCAGCCCAAAACAACCTGTAAGGTTGACAGGAAAGATTTGTTCCACCAGGATGAGAGAGAAGCATGGTCCAGCACAGGCCGGGTAAGTGCATACTGGGCCCCAGCAAATTCAGAGCAGGCCTTGGAATGACTGAATCAGTGGAATCAGTGGCAATCTTTATACTTCTTAGCCCATAGATACCAAGAAAAACTTAGAAGTTCAGCAAGAAAGGTTTGTCACACCTTGATGAGGGAGCATAATTCAATACAGGGCCTGCCAGTATAGGCCTAGCCCCAGCAGACTAGGATCAGGCCTTGGGAGTAACTGAATCACAGTGGCAGTGACTGCTTCCAGAGCTCTCAACCTACAGATGGTAAGGGGGTTGGAAAGCTAGTCAGATGGAGATTACAGGGGTTTCTTTGCTAGCACTGAGGCAGGATTCTGTTGATTTGCCCATACTTGGATCTGGGTTGAAGTCCTAGGTGGTGGTTCTAGGGTGAGGAGGAATATCAGCATAGCAGAGTTTGTGGCAGCAATGGAGGGGGGACCCTCATTAAAACTCCAAAGCAGAAAAGAGTGCTTGTGTTCACTAAGGGACCCATGCACAGGCCAGAAGTGGAGAAAACACCTCTCCTTCAATCATATCATCTTGGAAGAACTCAGAACTTACAGGTCCCTAGAAGGATCTCTGAAAATAGCTGCCCCAAACCCTTGAAACTTGGAACAGTGTGCCCACCATGCTTAAAGCAGAACCCTACCTTAATGAAGCGTTAAGAAGTCAAGTAATAGGCTGGGAAAATGAGCAAACAATGGAAAAAAAACCTCTTGACTATAATCAAAATGCACACTTGGAAGACATCAAAGTCAAAGCTCCTACATCTAAAGCCTC
This sequence comes from Pseudocheirus occidentalis, assembly GCA_028646575.1. Taxonomy (NCBI): domain Eukaryota; kingdom Metazoa; phylum Chordata; class Mammalia; order Diprotodontia; family Pseudocheiridae; genus Pseudocheirus; species Pseudocheirus occidentalis. The sequence goes on along the minus strand of CM053597.1, from coordinate 96,647,149 downwards.
CAATGAAAATAATAATTGGTCTCAGGCCATGGAAGAGCTCAAAAAGGATTTCGAAAACCAAGTAAAAGAAGTAGGGGAAAAGTTGGAAGGAGAAATAAGAGTGATAAAAGAAAATCATGAAAAACACATCAACAGCTTGGTAAAGGAGACACAAAAAAAATTACTTAAGAAGATAACACCTTGAAAAACAGACTAGGCCAAATGTAAAAGAGAACCAGAAAGACAATGAGGAGAAAAAAGTCTTAAAAATCAGAATTACTGGATGGAAAAGGAGGTCCAAATCCTCACTGAAGAAAATAATTCCTAATTCCTTAAAAATTAGACTAGAGCAAATGGAAGCTAATGACTTTATGAGAAATCAAGTAATCATAAAACAAAACCAAATAAATGGGAAAAAATAGAAGACAATGTGAAAAGTCTCATTGGAAAAATAACTGATCTGGAAAACAGATTCAGGAGAGATCATTTAAAAACTATTGGACTACCTGAAAGCCATGATTTAAAAAAGAGCCTAGGTGCAGCTAGGTGGCACAATGAATAGAGAACCAGCCTTGAAGTCAGGAGGACCTGAATTCAAATCTGGCCTCAGACACTTGACACTTACCTAGCTGTGTGACCTCGGGCAAGTCACTTAAATTGCCTTGCCTTCCCCACTCCAAACCCCCCCAACAAAAGCCTAGACATCTTCTTTCAAGAAATCATCAAGAAAACTGCCCTGATATCCTAGAATCACAGGTTAAAATAGAAATTGAAAGAATCTACTGATCATCTCCTGAACAAGATCAAAAAATGAAAACTAAATTCCAGAGTTTCCAGGTGAAGGAGAAAATATTGCAAGTAGCCAGAAAGAAATACTTTCAGTATCATGGAACCACAATCAGGATAACGCAAATTTTAGCAGCTTCTACATTAAAAGATCAGAGGGCTTAGACTATGATATTCTGTAGGTAAAAAAATCTAGGATTATACCCAAGTATCACTTACCCAGAAAAACTGAGTATAATCCATGAGGGGGAAAATGGACATACAATGAGATAGAGGAATTTCATGCATTCTTGAGAAAAGACCAGAGCTAAGTAGAAGTTTGACTTTCAAATACAAGACTCAGGAGAAGCATGAAAAAGTAAACAGGAAAGAGAAATAAGAAGGGACTTATTACCAGTTACACTTTCTACATTCCTACATGGAAAGATGATATTTGTAACTCATAAAGCCTTTCTCATTATTAGGGTAGTAAGAAGGAGTGTATATAGGTGGAGGACACAGATATGAATAGAATATAAAGGGATGATACCTAAAAACAAAATTAAGGGATGTGAGAGGAATGCACTGGGAGGAAGAGAAGGGGAGAGGTAGAATGGAATAAATTATCTCATTTAAAAGAGGCAAGAAAAGGCTTTTACAGTGGAGGGGAAGAAGGGAGAGGAAAGAGGGAATGGACCTTACTCTCATCAGAATTGACTCAAAGAGGGAACAACATACATACTCAATTGGATATAGCAATACATCTTACCCTACAGGAAAGTAGGGAGGAAGAAGATAAGAGAGGGGAAGGCAGATTGGGGGAGGTGGTAGTCAGAAGCAAAACTCTTTTGAGGAGGGGCAGGGTGAAAGGAGATAGAGGATAGAATAAATGAGGGGAGGGAATGGAATGGAGGAAAATACAGTTAGTCTTTTACAATAAGACTAGTAAGGAAGTGTTTTGAATTGCGATACATACATAACCTATGTCAAATTGCTTGCCTTCTCAACAGGGGTATGGTGGAAAGGGAGGAAGGGAGAGAATTTGGAACTCAGAGTTTTAAAAGTTGAATGTTAAAACTGTTTTATGTGTAACTGGGGAGCAATTAAACACTAAATTAAGCCCCCCCCCCAAATAAAATACAAGGTCCATAAAAATATTTTATATCTACTACTGTCTTCCTTCCCCAGGTCTAGAAATGTTCTTTCTTCTCCACTTTATACTTTTCATGTGAAGGATCCAGGAAAATGTCAGTTGGGAAAAAGAAATAGAAGAGAACTCTCTAAAGCTTGATATCTTAGAAGTGATCATTGTGAAGACTTCATCTCCAAAATTATCTAAGACTAGACTTCTATGTGAAAATACAAATGTTATATAAATGAAATCATTGGGCTATAGGGCATAATGTGGAAATACTACTTGAAACCCATCTTCTCAGTGCTAGTTAGTAAAGCTGAAAAGTGAAAAGGAGAAATTGATATTCGATACTTTATATGTACCTATTATGTGATGCTCCCTCCCCAGGGAAGCAACAGAAAGTTGCCCTGCATTTAAGGTACTTTGTGACTTAGAATTCCTTCCCAATCATGGATCCCAAGCCTTTTTTGTTGTTCAATATTTTTGGTCATGTTAGACTCTTCCTGACCCCATTTGCATTGGTGAAAGTATTTGATTTGCTTGGTGAAAGTATTGGAGTGGTTTCCTACTTCGTTCTCTACCTAATTTTACAGATTGAAGGGAGACAAAACATCTGATCTAGGAATCAGGCTGGTCCTAGATAAGTTAGCTCCCAGCTTTCCAGAGGCTAGTCCTAAGTTTTCAGTCCTGGTTTTCCCATTGATGTGGCTGTAAATCAGAGCCTGTCTGATAGCCTGAGATCCACAGCTGTGCCCTGTTCTGGGATTCTAGCCAGAAGGTGTTAGCTCTCCCATATATTTTTAGATACTATTATTTGGGTAACTGGAATCAAGGACGTGGTTGTCTTCAAGGCCTAAACTGACATAATTGTCTGGCATCTTGAAACTGAACAAAGCAGTATTAGAAAGCTAAGTGACCTATAATTACCTTCTTTGTTTCATTACTCTATAAAAACCTTGCTCGTGGTATCAATAAATGGATTGCAATGATCAATCATGCCTGGCCTATGCATTCACGTCACACTTTCTCGGTCATGCGTGTCATACTAGAGTTGGCACATACTAGAGTGGCACTAGAGCCACTTAGTGTTGACCCTATAACATGTTTTGTCTCCCTTCAACAGATAAGGAAACTGAAACAAACAGGGTTAAGTGATTTGCCCAGGGTCACACAGCTAGTAAGTGTCTGAGGCTGAATTTGAAATCAGGTCTTACTGACTCCAGACCCAGAGCTCTATCCACTGCACCAACTAGCTATCCCTCTCAAGCCCTTAATTATGTGGTTTTTACTGGTCAGTTTGAAGATACATTTAGTTTAATGTAAAAGCATTTGCTAAAACATCACAGAAATAAAAATAAGTAAAAAAATACTCTACTTAGAGCCATGAGTTTACTCTTCGACAAATACACATACCCTTAGTTCAAAGAATGAATATAAATAGAAATAACATGTGGGGCATATGTATGTGGAATACATATGTATACAGGACACATCTGGAAGGGAAACTCACTTCAGAGACTGCAAGCCTGTGAGTGCTTTCTGTCAATATTCCTTTGTCAATATTCCTGTCAATATTCTGTCAATATCCCTCATGGGCCTGTTCCCTACTGAGCATAGCTTCCTATTTCTCCCTTCTTGGGTGTTGCATATATGCTCTAGTTGGTCTTTAAGCTACATAGTTATTTTCAGGGTCATTTAATTACCTTTAAAATCTTTATTAAGAATGCTATAATTAGTTAAATCTTTACTCTGGAGGGAATGTCTTCAGTTCTGTCAATCTTTCAGCCACCTCTGGTAGATACACTAAAGTCTTTTGTGGCTAATAATTCTCCTCTGTCAGAGAAGGACTGTATCTTATTCAATTAGTTCTGATATCCTGTTCTTTCAGATTTCTATTGGATCTCAGATATATTCAACTGAGATGCTACATTCAGTATTATATGCCATTATTCTGTTTTCTGTCCATGGCGGGTAGGGGAAATTCTATGATTAGTGAGCCTCTCCCTCAAAAAACAACGGGTGGTACACTTTTCTTTGTTCATCAACCTCAACCAATGCTATTGAAGGTTCTCAGGCAGCTCCCTCTTGCAAACAACAGTGATAAAGCTTTTCCCCTCTACCAGACAATTCACAGAAAGCAACAGATATCCTTCCTAAATCCAACCTACTTTTAAAAATTCTATTTTGAACCGTTTAGCTCTCAGAACTCTTATCTCTTCCAAAGACTCCTCTGAGTTTTCCAGATCAGCTCTTATCAAACATAGAAAACTATTTTAATTATTAGTTTTTATTGTATCCCCTGTACAGTGTCCCTGGGAAAGGACTTGAATATTGCAGAACATTTAACTTGCCTCATCATGGTCCTTTGCTTTATGCAAACGAAAAGAGCTAGACTTATGAGAAGTAGTTAGGTTTGAAAAGGTTGCTGACCTTGGCACCACTTTCTTACACAACAATTATATCTTGTTCTCTCTCTGGTTTCATCTACATAGAGAATGTGTGCCTCTTGACAAACTAGAAAACTACATCTTTGGACCCCATCATCAGGTGCTATTTTTTGAATCCATTTAAAAAATATGGCTTTTACTCTATGAATTCATAAGATATTAATTATTCTGTATCAATAGGTATTTCAATAGGCCACAGCCTACAATTTCCTTGCTTACAGTATGTCTTTATCCTTCTTGACACTTTTGTGCTTGTGTGGCCTTGAATGCAGTATGTTGACTGACTTGAAATTTCAGGCATTCATAAGTCTTATGATCCTTACCTTAAGGGAAGCCACCGCCAATGATATACAATGGAAATATTCTATGAAAGAAGCTACATCTCCTGAGAGTAATCTGTGCAAAAGCATTTAATATGCGTTCCCTTTAATTGGAGCATCTCTTGTTAAGCCCACTCTTGTATGTGATTTTCTTTGGCTATGTACAGGAAAAGGACTAGTTCCTGGGGGAAAATATGAAATAGCAAATAATAAATGTTAATTTTCATATAAAAATTTCATCTTTATCTGTCTTGCCATTTCTTTTTCAGAATTTTTTTCCTGTTTCTTTGTCAATTATATATATAGAAAGAAGGTTGAAAGAGTTTGTTATATAATGAGAGAAAGGAATGGAGGCGTTTTATGGAATGAATGACTTTATTGCTACAGCCTATAACGTTTTTCAGATGAATTTACACATTCTGTTTTTCTGGACAGAGAAAGACCAGTGCTGCGCCTCATACATATTTCTCTAATCTCCTCCTCTAACAAATGGCTTTGTTTGTTTGTTTGATGACTTTTATGGACAGTCTTTGATAATCAGATTGAGAATTAAGACATCACTAGGCAGTGGATCACAGATGGGATTCAGCTGTTAGTTTAGGAAAACAACATTCTCATCTTTGTATTTTCCACAGAAACTTGGGAATCTTTATTATTGTACAAATAAGTAACTTTTTACAGCTATTGCTGTCACCATGATAAATGAATTGTTATGGACTACTCCTGTTCTCTGTGGAATCATCTAATTAAGAAGCATTATTTGAAAATGACAAATCTTTTAAGAAGGGCAGCATTCGCTCCAGATCAAATGTGTTGAAGTTTGCTGAAGAACACGTATTTGGATGATTCCTTTACATTCTTATCTCCACAGGCCTACAAACACTCTAAATGCTGAATTAGAATTATCACAGAAAATGAAGCTTCTGCGTGGATGATATCTCAGGGTAAGTGGTTTTCCATTAGTTAGAGGGGAAACATAAAGCCAGAAATAAAACTTTCCTTACCACCCACCTGAGCTATTTCAGGTGATCAAAAATAACTAAAAATGTTGCTAAGAATGCAATAGACACCCAATTGCTTAAAAGAAATTAGGGAAAGCATGTAAAATCTATCATTGAGTCTGGATATAATTGTGTACTCTTGTCTCTTCTTTCTCTCTCGTTCTTTTGGGAGGAAAGTCAGATGGTATCTCCTCCACATACAAGGTTATTTTTATACATTGACAAAATTAAGTTCAACTCTGTGATGATTTCTAGAGTCCTGGCGGTGGCTCTTATTATCCTTGCACCACCACGTTCCCTATGATTTCTTTCTGCTTGGGTGACCTGAATTAATTCCACAATTGGAGATTAGATTTAACATGTAAATACTCCCCAAAGTTAAAAGGGCCTGTAATGTCATACTAATATATAAAATGACTAATAAGATCTGCTCCTAGATTGGGAAGGGGAAAAAAGTGGTGGAGGGGTGAAGGGACGGGAAAATCACTCAAAATTCCATTTTTTTTCCTGAAGGGTATCAGGAAATCCACACTGCTAAAATCACACATCTTTAAAAGTGTTGCATATTATTACAAAAGAATATTTATCTACTTATTAACCACTAAAATATAATACTTTGCCAAATTTTGAAAAATATTCACAAAAAGTAAAATATACTTTTACTTATGCAGAGAAATTATAAAAGTCCATCAATCAGTCTTAGTTCTCCCAAATGTCTTTGAGGTCTTCGGTTTAGTTTTCTTATTTGATAATCTTATTGGCAGCAAAGATACTTCAGACCCAGATAACTTTTGCATAGATACTTACCACCTTTCTTTGAGAGACAGGAAGTAAGAAATATTTTTAAATTTTGTTTTCCTAGGTTTGATGGGGATAGAACAGAGTCAGGGAGGAAAGTAGAAAGGAGTATTGTGTTATCCCACTCAAGAAGAAACGAAACATATTAAATGGAGGGAAATGCTCATTTAAGAAATGGACAAATAATTTATTTTAATATGCATTAGTATTGGGGAGATAGGTATGAATTCCAAGACTCTCAACTACCATCACTGATTCTTGTTCATTTTATTATGAATATTCATGTGGAGGCTTCAGTCTATAATGTAAATGAGATTAATCTGATTATAACTTAATTTTGTAGCCTTATTTAAAAATTGTGGGATTCTGTAAAAGGAACGGATTAGAATTGATTGTAAATTTGGAATTAGAAAGATCTTTAAAAGTTATTGAGTCATTCAATCTTGTACGACTCTTTGTGACCCCATGTACCTTAGCATGCCAGGTCCTTCTATCCTCCACTGTCTCCTGAAGTCAGTCCAGTTTAATACTCATTGCTTCCATCATGATGCCATCTATCCAGCTCATCCTCTGCTGTCCCCTTCTCCTTTTGTTTTCAATTTTTCTTGACATCAGTTTTTTTTTCCTAATGAGGCCTGTCTTCCAATTATATGGCCAAAATATTTAAGCTTCAACTTCAGTATTTGATCTTTTCAGGGGCGTAGAAGTTATAAATGGCAGAGCTAGGATTCACAGCCAGGTACTCTCCCTTCTGCCACATAATGTTGTCTGATCTCTAAAGATTCTGATCCTTTGTATGTTCTACATTCTTCCTATCTCTCATTCTCAAACCTTTCCTATTTCTGCATAAAATAACTGTCCTTCATTCCTAGAACAGATTCCCTATCACCTTTCCCCAACTCACTTGTTGAAATTCCTTCATTCTCTTAAGGCTCAACTCAGATGTCACTTGATTTCAATGCTATTAAAAGCAACAACACTAAGCATCTACTTATACAAGACACTGGGAAATATAAAGATTAAATAACATAGTACTTGCCCTCAAGGAGCTTATATTCTCCCTCAGATTTTGGATCTTTCTTTCTTTGTTTCTTTCTTTCTTTCTTTCTTTGCACTCAAATTCATTTTATTCCTAGTTGTAATGGGGATTCCAAATGTTTCCTTGGGAAATGTACAACACAAGGAAGAATACTAGGTTCCCCCTCTCTTTTTAACAATCATTTCAGGATACAGGTTTTAGTGATAAATACAAACACTCAGTTGCCCTGGAGGGAATCTGAGGGATATAGGGACAATGAAGAAGCTAGTAGGGAACTCTTCCCCAAATCTCTTAGCTACACTTTGTGTCAAAAACTCACTCAGGACACAAGGAGCCCAGGTAAACTTTGGGAGGACCTCATATTCTCTAGAGTATTGCTTCTATTCATGTGACCTGGAAATTTCAGTGTCTGATACTTCAAAGGCTGTGATGATTAACCCACCCCAAAAACATACAGGCTCACAAGAATTAAAACATGAAAAACTTTATAAGTTAATGAAAACAGCACACACATTAGAATGCAAAGAAAATAATAATATCATGTACAACTAACTGTCCTTCCAGAGAACTGTATCATTTCATTCACTTATAGAATTACTCTGATTGAGGCTCCAAAGGTACTGATGGAAACTTTTCCAAATCAATGCTCTCCTCAATCATGGCTTCTTTTTCTGATTGTAATATTGCTACATTTCAGCAGTTTTGATCCCCAACTTTTCTCAGCTATCACTAGTCACTGCTTGTCTGTGGCTCTATATCCTGCAAGGGTCTTCAACTCTGAGGAGCTGGAGGTCCTTTCAACACAGGCCCTCTACTTGTTGCTTCATTTCTTGCATCTCTCCTTAGAACCCAACAAATGTCCTCTCAAGTGCCCTCTTTTTATTTTCTCATGATGCAGTTTTCCTTGTTTTCTAGTCTCCAGTGGGTGGCACTCATTCCTTTAGGGAAGCAGGTCATCTCAAACATTTATCATCTGTATAATGCTGTAACTTAAATGACAAGTCACAATCTCTTTTTGCCTCAATTCCTCATTTATGAAATGAAGGATTTAAACTATATGGCCATTGAGATTCCTTCTAGTCCTAAAAACATTAACCTGTGATCCCATGAACTGGATCATAAGGCAATATGCTTCAAAGCCTCTGTTGCTCAGGGTGATTACAGCCCAAAATGCATTTATAGAAAGACTTTTTCCATTTTCTGAAGCCTTCTTTTGTCTGCTTATTTATGGCATCACTCTTTACATACAAGAAATCTTCAGGGGGGCGGAGCAAGATGGCAGCATAGAAGCAGGAAAATGCCACAGCTCACACATAGCCACCTCAAATATTCATAAAATATGACTCTAAATAAAATTTTAGGGCTCCAAAACTAAAAAATACACCTCCCTTTAAAGGAAGCTCAGCAGGGAGGGCTCATCACAGCGCCTGGAGCTGAAACCAGCCCAGCACAAAACCACAGCTTGTCCCTGGGGGCAAGCAGGACAAGCTGAAGTTGGAGCCTTCAGGAGAACAGATCAGTGGCAGCTGCGGCAGTTTCCAGAATTATCAAGCCAGAAGAAATAAGGACTAAGTGAAAGGTCAGTGGAACTCATCTAAATTTGGGGGAGAAAAGCAGTCTGGCCAAACTGCCTCCGGGCCAAGGGAGCAGCAGAAACAGTGGCCCTACAGCTGTCTCCATGTAGCTGCTTCAGAGTTCCTGGCCTGCAGACTGCAGGGGTGCCAAGCAGTCATTTGGAGGCTAAGTGCTCTTGCATTGAGTGGCTGGATCTGTATTGTGGTCTTGGATGGTGGTCCAGGGGTGTGTTTTCAGTGAGCTAAAGCTAGTGGGGGCTCCACGAGCCTCCTAATAGATCTGCAGCTGTGAAAACTCCAGAGATTTGGGACAGAGCTTTCCCCTCTGGAAGCAGAGTTCCACAGAGCTAAAAAAAGACAAGTAATTCACTGGCAACATGAACAGGAAAAGGAAGCAAAGCAAGAACAGCGATCAAACTCTAGAATCGGGGTGGCTACATGGCACAGTGAATAGAGCACCGGCCCTGGAGTCAGGAGTCCCTGAGTTCAAATCCAGCCTCAGACACTTAACACAAAAAAACCTAGCTGTGCGACCTTGGTCAAGTCACTTAACCCCAATTGCCCTCAAAAAAACTCTAGAATCCTTTTTCAGGGACACAAAGGATCAAAGCATGGAATGGGAGGAAGACAACACAGTCAGAACTCCAGCACCAAAAGCTTCCAAGAAACATGAAGATTTCCTACAAGCCATAGATCAGCTTAAGAAGGATTTGGAAAACCAAATAAGAGAAGTGGAACAAAAATTGGGAAGAAAAATGAGAGTGATGCAAGAAAATCATGAAAAGAGAGTCAACAACTTGACTGAAGAAAATAACACCTTAAAAATAGATTAACTCAAATGGCAAAAGAGGCCCAAAAAGCCAATGAGGAGAAGAATGCCTTAAAAAGTTGAATTTGCTAGATGGAAAAAGAATCTCAAAAGCTTTCTGAAGAGAATAATTCCTTCAGAATTAGAGTGGAGCAAATGGAAGCAAACGACTTTATGAGGAATCAAGATACCATTAAACAGATGCAAACAAATGAAAAAATAGAGGGCAATGCAAAATATCTCCTTGAAAAAACCACTGACCTGAAAAATAGATCCAGGAGAGACTATTTAAAAATTATTGGACTACCTGAAAGCCATGATCAAAAAAAGAACCTAGGAAGCATCCTTCAAGAAATTCTCAAGGAAAATTGTCCTGATATTTTAGAACCAGAGGTCAAAATAGAACTTGAAAGAATTCACTGATCACCTCTTGAAAAAGATCCCCAAAAGAAAACTCCTAGGAATATTATAACCAGATTCTGGAGTCCCCAGATAAAGGAGAAAGTATTACAGGCTGCCAAGAGGAAGCAATTTGAATGATGTGGAAACACAAGTAGCTTCTGGCAGCTTCTACATTGAGGGATTGAGGGGCTTGGAATATGATATTCTGGAGATCAAGGGAGCTAGGATTAAAACCAAGAATCACCTACCCAGCAAAATTGAGTATAATCTTCCAGAGGAAAATATGATCATTCAGTGAGGTGGAGGACTTTCAAACATTGTTGCTGGAAAAAAAAACAGAACTGAAAAGAAAATTTGACACTCAAATGCAAGAAGCATGAGAAGGTAAACATAGAAAAGAAATCATAAGGAACTCATCAAAGTTGAACGATTAACATGGAAAAATGATAATTTTAACTTATGAAACTTTTCTCAGTATGAGGACAGATGAAGGGAATACAAATATATATATATATATATATATACATATACATACACATATGTCTATATAGGAGGGTACATATATGCATATGAATACATATCTGAGTATGTGTACATGCATGTACATAGATGGCACAGGATAAACTTAATAGGAAGGAATGATATGTTAAAAGGTGAAATTCTGAGGTGGGAGACAATTCAAATGAGAGGAGACAGGGGAGACAGAATGGGGCTAATCACTTCATAGAGAAGAGGCTAGGGATAATTGTTACAATGGAGGGGAAGAACAGGAAGGGAAAAGCGAAAGGACCAACCTTACTCTCACTGAATTTGGCTTAGGGAAGGAATGGCATAAACTCTAAACTGGGTATCTTGCCACACAGGAGAATAGGGGGTATGGGGATGAAAGGTGGGATGATGGAGGGGAGGACAGAGTGGGAGGGGAGGATTGCTGAAAGCATACACTTCTGTAAAGGGACAAGGACAGGGTAGAGAACAGAATAAGGGTGGGGGCAGGATAGGAAGGAGGGACATATAATCAATCTCTCATAATATGTCCACTGTGGAGATGTTCTGTGTAATTACATACATACAGCCTGTATGAACTGCTTGTCCTTCCAGTGGGGGGTGGGTTACGAGGGAGGAAGGGCAAGAATCTAGAATTTAAAGTTCTATAATCAAATGTTAAAAAAAAAAAAATATATATATATATATGTATATATAGTAGTAGTAGTAGTAGTAGTAGTATTAACTACATGCAACTGGGAATTAAGATATACAGGCACTGGGGTAGAGAGACCCATCCTGCCCTACAGGGAAAGTTAGAGGGGTGATGGAGGAGGACCTAGGAGAGAGCAAATTAGGGGAGGGGCTTTACAGTGGGTTCACTGTTTTGGGGTGGTGGTTATGGGAAAGATGGGGAGAAAATTGTAACTCAAAATTTCGTGGAAATGAGTGATATAAAGAAGAAAATAAATAAATTCAGAAAAAATGATTTAAATGATCAAATAAGATAATATTTGTAAAAAGCTTAATATAATAACTGGCATATAATAGGCACTTAATAAACATTTATTAAAAATAGGAGTAAAAAAAAAGAAAAGAAATCTTCCCCAGGAGTTGGAGAGTTTTTCACAGAAGTAGGTATAAGTCAAATACCATGACAGCTTCCACTAGCTTGTATATGTCATCCAATCATGCAAACATGCCCAGAACTTGAATCCATGGTAGAAAGCACTGTGGGATAAACAATACATGAATGTGATCCCTAGCCTAAAGATCCTAAGCCACAGCCCCTTTCCCTCAAATAAGGAAGTCCCTCAGTTTAAACAGGAATTCTGATGACTTTGGAGCAAACTATTTATTCTAGCCTTTGTATCCCTGAGATTCAAAGAGTTTCCAGAGCATGGGGGATAATATGAAACAATTGTTACTGCTTAGAACCCACAAAGAGAAGACTAAGTTCTATCTCCACATATCTCTTAATAAAGCTCATTCAGGGAAACCAATTGTGAGTATGCTCCATTTTTTTCTGAATGTAGGAGTACTCAAAAGCCAGTATTATAACAGAAATTATTTTTGAACCTTGGTCTTCTAGAAGAATAAAATGGATAGTTGGGAGAAAGGAGATGGTGACAGGATGGGCTTCATTTCCCAAAGAACTCATACCCTTGTCTACAAGTGTAGCTTATGTGCCCAGAGTAATTCTCATGAGTAGACTGAATAGCTTTCCTCTCACCCAAACCATCATCTTTACCGCCATTCATTCTAGCATTATAGCACTATTACTTTGCTTCTTGACAATTTTCTTAGCCTTAAGAATCACATTTTAAAAATGCAAACGTGCATAGTAAATGTCACTTTTTAAACCATCATTAGACAATGCCATGTTGATAGCTATTTTAGAAGAAAAATGAAAAAAAATGACAGATGTCTGTGTAGTGGATAGATATCACCAAAGTTAATTTTCTTTACTTCACTATTTTGTCTATTACTTCCTGGACATGAGGCTTAATATTATCTCACAATTTACCTTTAGTACATATAGTATAGATAGATAATTCTTGTGTTAGATAATAAAAGCTATGGTAGTGTCTATGTAGGGTGTTCTGGGTGACCTTTTTTATTGGCCAAAGCATTAACTACTGGTGACCCTAATAATATAATGTAATACTCATGTGTGAATTAATAGTAATGCTAAATGATAGTATTTTGCTTTTTGTCTACTTAAACCACCAGAGAACCCATCCATCATTTGGTGACATTTTCTTCCTCACGAGCAGAAACATTTATACTTCATTTATTATAATCATTTTTGCTTTCCTTTTGAGTTAAAAGTTTTATAACCACATGTAACCTCATGGGTTGCCTTCTAAGAGCTCAATAGATTTTCCTACTATGTAACCTTTGCAAGAAGCCTTACCATTTAGATTTTGCTCCTTAGAGACCCCTAACTCCTACTATACTATTTGATAATGGGTAATGGTAGCTTTTTAAGGTCATTCTTAAAATAATAAATAGTACCCTCATCAGACAGTCCTAAACACCTGCCCTGAGATAACAGCCACCTTCCAAAGTTACTGGGTATTTGTCTCCCTTAGGCTAGTTATTAGAAGCTGCCTAGTATAAGATTTCTTTTTAGAAAATATTCATCTGTGGTTAAAACTATGAATATGGTGGAATTTATGCTAAAGATAATCCAATCATGTCTTCCACATACCATTCATGAGCCCATAAATATTGTCTATGAGCTCAGTCATGTCTACCCTGAATAATCAGTACTCCTCCAAAATCCAAGGCAAGATTTTTTTTTACTAAGTTATGTCAGAATTGAGGCTTTTCCCTATATCTATATTTCATTCTTAAATCAAGATGTTGCCAATAATTTCTCACAATGAGACGACCCTTATTAAAATTAGTGTATTGACTGTTGTTGTGGGGCCAGGAATTTTGCAGGTCTGTAGCAATGTGTTTCTCATGTGGAAGCACCAGAGGGAACCCTGAAATAGTTTGTATTCCCAGTATGCACTGTTCATCTGGCCTCTGACTGTAACATATGTAACATATGCCACAATAAATACCAATGGAATGAATTTGAATTGCGTGTTGTAATTTGCTTTCAAAAAGCAAAAATGGTATAGAAATGCTTTTTGTATAACTTTCTTGTTTAGAGATTGTTTTTGCTAAATGTTAGAGTATAAATAGGTGAAACTGATCATTTCTCCAACTCTTAGATTAACCCCTTGAACCCAATACAGAAGACCTCTGTGCAAATGCACATATTCACCAGAGAGAAGCAAAATTACCTCAAGCCATTTTCCATTAGCACATTAAAATGGAACCAATTTTCAGGTCAGTTAATTGTCTTTGAGCACCCTGGTTCTGAGGGGTACAACAGGTATACTTCAATGCCTGTACAGATAGAGTAAAGTGAACATAGCATCATTAGTGATTTTATGACTGAGAGCATCATAGGGGAACTGATTGCAGTGTACATTTGAGTATAATACCTAATAGAACCTTGCACAACACAGGGGCATGGTTTTTGATGTGACAGATGAAAGGCTGGCTCAAGATAATGTCTAGTTTAGGGAGAACATACATGAATGATATGCCAAAGTAGGGAAAGTAGCAAGAATGTGTGTATTTAGGGGTGAATGAGGAAGGAGTGGATGCCACAAGTGGTTAATCAAAAAAGAAAAGCTGTTTAAAAAAGCAGGGAATAAAGAACATAAACCTTACTGCTCTATATTTTGGCCAAAAGTTGACTTTATCTGTACTCTATAACACTAAACAATCATTTTAAAATTGTTTTTTAGAGACAGGACCAATATATGTTAAATATTATAAGTTTATGATAACTTTTAAAAAATGTTCTAATGTTAGGTCTTAAATTAATAAAATTGAAACAAATTTTTTAAACCCTGTTTTCTAAGTTTTTTGAGGGCAGGATATATGTCATCTTTTTTTTTTTTTGAGAGGGAAGGCAAGGCAATCAGGATTAAATGACTTGCCCAAGGTTACACAGCTCGTAAGTGTCAAGTGTCTGAGGCTGGATTTGAACTCAGGTCCTCCTGACTCCAGAGGCAGAGCTCTACCTACTATGCCACTTAGCTGCCCCAAAACATGTGTCTTGATTTATCTTTGTATTGCCAGTGTCTTACAGTGCCTGGCTTAGGACTTGTTGAATAAATTACAAGCAGCTGGGCACTTTTGATCTTATATGTGGTTGGCATTTAGATGTAGATGGTGTGATTGCTATTTGGATGAAAGGAACTTGTGTCAATGCTCCACATCACTGGGAGATGTGGCTTATCTGGGAGAATATTTTGTCACAGATTAATGCTTGACTTGCTTGAGCACAGAGGACAAGTGTCTCTTTTATCATAAGTTTGTGCCTCAGCAACAAATGGAAGAATTCACAAAAGAAAGGGGACAGAACATTTATCCAAAAGTAAAGGTGTGCTGGATAATGGATCAGGAAAGCAGCCTACAATCAAAGCAGTGAGCCTAATGAGCTCCTGTCATTAAAACTTTAGCATAGAGCATCCAATCCTCCTTTCCCCTGATTAAACAATTTATTCAATTTTCACTCTCATTCTGGCCAAAAATGTCAGCTGCAAAAAGCTTTTTAATTCTCTAGCCTCATAAAATGGTATTTTGAGGAAGAGAAAAAAGCAGAATGGATTATTTCTCTAAGAGATCCATCATGATGCAATCACAAAACCTTTAGAAATCATAGATTAGTCAGTAAAGAAATGGAAGGAAATAGATTTAATTTAGATTGGCATAGGGGCTAAATTACACAAACTGGATTTATGGATAAGTCTGTCTGCTACGTATGGCAGGGTAAGGGCAAGAACACATGCACATCACCATCATGGCATAGTAGAAAATCCCCAAGTCCTGGGACTTAGGAGACCTATATCTTCCACTAAATAATCTGCCCAAGTCCATACTTCTAACTTTCCTGTGACATAGTTGCCATATCTATTATATGCAGCTAAAAATACTTGCCTTTAAAAATCATTTTACCTCCCTCATGGGTTAGTTTTAAGGATCCATTTAACACTCTTGAAAGTGGTCTTCCTACTTCTGACTTCATAGGGGGAATGTTGTGATGGCGAAGGAAAAGAGGAAAGAGAAAGACTTGAACTGACAAAAGACAAATCATTTTGAAGGTAATTTCCATGGTTTTAGAATTGTGCCAAGGGCCAAGGATTGAATCTGAGGAGCAGAAATTTGGAATATTTGAAAAGTTGACAGAATGGCTAGAGCTGAGGGAGGAAAAGGATTTAATCAGAAAGCCCTGTGGAGGAAAAGAAATGGGAAGAACAAGAAGAGAGGGAGAATGAGGAAAGAAGGTGAAGGAGGATGTAAAAAGAAGGAATAGAAAATACAGTTATCCCTCACACATCACAGGTCTTTGGAGTGGAAAATCTGTGAAAAATTGTTTGTAAGATATACAGGCACCGGGATAGGGAGATTCATGTTGCCCTACCAGAAAGTCGGAGGGGTGGGTGATGGGGGAGGATGTAGGAAAGAGCAGATTAGGGGAAGGGGTAAAACACGAGATCGCTATTTTGGGGTGGTGGGTAGGGAAAAGATGAGGACAAAATTTGTAGCTCAAAATTTTGTGGAAATCAGTGATGTAAACTAAAAAATAAACAAAAGTTAATTTAAAAAATTTTGGGCCATTCCTCCATACCAGAGAAATTTGATTTTTTCTCTTTCTTTTATGGGGGGTGTTTATAGCACCTTATTGTAAATATTGTAAAATTATGCTGATATCATATAATACTAAACATATATTTTATGCATTTCAGAATTTCTAAACTTTTTTGTGTCATCTGCTGTCCTACAAGTGTCATCTGTGGCTTCCACAAAACTCTCCCAACATCCCTGTTTAATTTTTTATGATGACCAGTGGTAGATCAAAACCATGATGGGGAAAGTTGTGATGTGGAAGGGACATTGTTGGTAATCTAAGTAAGATGGAATGGTGAGAAATTAGGGAGAAAAGTATCATAGGATCATAGAATTCAGTGAAAACTTAGGAGCCATTTAATTCAACCTCTTCCTATTAGAGATGAGAAAACAAAGGCCCAGAGGTGTTAAATGATTGACTCAAGATTATATAGGTATTAAATTGAGGAGGTAATGCTTGAACTCAGATTGTTCTATTCTGCCATATAAATACTCTTTACTAAGGATTGGATGTGGCTATCAAGGTGTTGTCCCAGGTACCACACATTCCATAAGATTTCAGCACTGATCCAGCTTAGATAATTTCCAAGGAGTAATATGGTTCCACTCAGGCAAAGATGTTTGATTTCTAATCCCTGAAGTCACAGGCAAAGACATATCAGTTATCCTGGCTTCTAAGTATATCACTTTCTACATGTGGGATGTTCTAGAGAAGTGGCAAGACAGAAAGAGAGGATAGAAGGTTGTGTGAGGGAATATAGCTAGAGTATAAATATCTCCACTACTTGCCTAAAGAAAGAAAAGGCCAGAGAAATTCCAGAGCCTTTTGTCTGTTTTATTCAGGACTACAATAGTTTATCAAACTGAAGAAATTCAATCAATTTCTGTTAGTTGACATGGGTGCAAATGATGTCACCTGAAGGATCTTAGATAGCATTGCTAAACATTATAAATTTTAGGCAAGAAACTGAAGGCCTTAAGTATGCAAGTAATGTTTTCATTTGTTTTTTAAAAGCAAGGACTTTCGAAGAAAAAGGTTGGTTTTAGTAGTAAATAAAGGGCTAAATAATAGTGCCTTAAAAACTATTTTGGATTTCTGGACTGTGGTTTTAATTTTAAGTACATGCTTCTGGCCAGGGATGAAGTTTACTAGGCAAAGGCTGTTAAAATTCTTTATAAAAAACACATTTAATCACGTCACACGACTACTCAAAAATCTTTAGTGACTATTACCACTAGAACAAAATGCAGATTCTTCAGTCTGACACATAACGGCCTCAATAACATGACTCCGATCTACCTTTATAGTCTTATCTCATTATCACTCTTCATAAACTCTCCATTCCTTCAAGTTGACCTGCTAGTTGTTATCTGTGTTTGACTTTTATTTTACACCATCATAACTTTCTTTGCACAAGTAATTCTTAATATCAGGGATTCATTCTCTCCTCACCCCTACTATGTAGAAGTAACATCTTTAACAAAACTGAGAAGAATTGCTAGCACTTTGCATCACAGAATCAGGAGTCGAATAGATTTTGAAACTCTAGAACAATGAATCAAATTAAATAAAATTGGATAAAATTAGGAAGAAATAAAAAGTTTTAAACTTGGTTTAAAAATATCAGTGAATAAAAAGATGTGGGGATTGTACCTAGAATGTAGGTCATCTGAGGGTTTTAGTGGACTGAAAACTTAATATAAATCCATAATGTGGCTTGGCAGCCAAAAAAAATCTAATATACTCTTAGGTTGAATTAAGGGACATATGTCCAGGAATAGGATGAGAGCTCCTTTGACCTCTGCCCTGTATCACATTTTGAATATTTCATTTGAGTCCAGGTGACAGCTTTTAGGAAGGCATTATTGATAAGCTAGCAAATGCATAAAACAAGGCATCCAAGATAGTAAAGGATCCCGAGCTCATGCCATATAAGGACTGATTGAAGAAACTGGGGGTGCTTAGCTTGGAAAATGTTTTAATGGGGAAGTGATAGTTGTCTTCAAATATTTAGAAATCCTGTCATTCAGGAAAGAGATTTGACTTATGTTCTACTTTGACAGTCAAAGAGGGTCAAACTAGGATGGACTGAAGTTGTAAAGTGGCTACTATCAAACGAGAACTACCTATCATGAAAATGAAATGATTGCCTCTGCCTGTTAGTGGAACAATTAGCTCCCCCCAAGACTCAGCTCCAGGGCCCCCTCCTACATGGTGCCTTTCTTCATTACCCTGGTTGTTGGTATTTAACAAATAACTTTGTATTAATTTTGCATTTGATTTCATATTGACTTCTCCTTGTATATGTTGTCTCTTCCCAGGAGAACGTAACCCCCTAGCAAGGATATTTTTGAGGCTGTGAAAAGAAGGAAGTCTTTATATCACCACTATCATAGTTCCTGACACATTATAGATGCTTTCTAAATGCTTATTGAGTTAACAAGCACTCTGAAATAAGTTGATAGAGACAAAACCAATTCACCACCTTATGGACAGCCTGATTATGAGTCTTTCCAAACTTGGTCTGGTCTTCTGATAACAGACACTGCCTATTGCTAGGCCCACATTCAGAGGCATTCCACATTAGTCAGACCTGTTTGAGTTTGAAGACTATTAACATAGTCTTCACAAAGCCAGGGATATTTTCATGACATTAAATAGAGGGTGAGAGATTATATAGGAAAAAACACTGACGCATTTGTAGTGATGGAATTGACATTGTCTCATTTTCTTCTCATCTGAGTTAGATGAAGCACATCTTTAACAAAGCATCTTTAACAGGTTGATGGAGAAGGAATTTGTCACATATTCACTGATCCAGCTAGTTGCTTTGTCCAGAAACCAAAATTATCATTATAATTTGCAAATTGATTGGAAGCATAGACACAGTCACTAAGGCATAGTCTAACTCTCTTAAATGCTTGGTAAAATAGAAAGAGATGCAAAAGAGATGCGCTGGGTTATTAATACAGACAAGACTGAAAAGATGAACAGAGAGAAATATCTGCAAGAGATCATGTGGCAGATTCAGTTTAAGGAATACAATTACATTTATTCCTCTTACCACCAGGGTCACAAGCTGAGGGCATTCTGAGATATTGTGAATACACAGGCTAAAACCTTTTCTACCACAGTTTTCTTAATAGTAACTCTTATCTGTGACTCCATGATGGTGACACATATATATTTATATGTTTTATATATATGTATGTATATACACAGACACACATATGCATATATGCATATACACAAACACATGTATACATATATATGACAATGTATATATACATACACATAATTGCAAAAACGAGAATATGATTTTTTTGAAATAGTGACAAATTCTATATTTATGAAATAAAGGTCTTCTGAGTCCATATATATTGCCTTACGATCAGACTTACTTGGGAAATACACTTTACAAGTTATGAATGTAATCAGAAAAATCACTAAAATTTTTTTGAGTGAAATGGTATGTATAGTAGAAGGCAATATAAATCACTGAGAACCAAGAGACTTGGGTTCCATTTCTGAGATTCCCCTGTTTTATTCTGGGACCTTGAACAAAATTAATGTTAACTCACTAAGATGTCATGTTCTGTTATTTAAATGGCACCTGTAACACTTTTACTCTCTTACTCCAAAGGGTGACATGAATCATTGTCGATGCTCCCACCACCTTACTTTTAAAAATAAAGTTTATCAGCAGCACCCAAGACTTTTGTTTTTGCAACACAACCATTTCTCAATATACACATTCCCCTTGCCTACCAGAGGAGTTGAAGTCCAAGATCTTTTACAAAGTTCTCTCACACATAATAAGTTATAGGAGAGTAAGTGAAGGGGGCAGAGTACTAACCAAAAGAAGCACAGAGATTTTGTCTGTGCACTAGTGTCCATAATGCTTGAGCCAAGAGACCTTTGATCATTAGGGAGAAATTTTCTGGACTATAGTTCCTAGAGGACTGTGTGTGAACCTGAAGCATATCATCAAATGAATATCCTGTGTAATAAAGATCTTGTGGGTGAGAGGTTTGGAAGAGGGGGTCTCAGAGCAAAGTAGAAGGATGAAAGATATTCATGTAGGAATAGCCATGACATCCTGAACTATGTGAAGCTATATTTGAACTTTGAAAGCAATGAAACAGGGAATAGTACTGGGGATAAAAAAAGTCTCCTGGCCTTTTCAATTATTGCTCTCATTTTCTTTTAAATTTTCTATTTTTATTTATTTATTTTTTTATCTACATATAGAATACATTTAAATATTTAAATAAACATTTATCTTTAACCCTTATTAAAAATATTTGTTTCAAATTCCTTTCCTCCCTCCAGTCTCTCCAAACCCATTGAGAAGGCAAGTAGTATGACATCAATATGTGTAAAGTCTTATAAAACACTTCCATATTAGCTATATGTTTTCAAAAAGCAAGAAAAATAAAATGAAAATAAATTATGCTTCAATCTGTACTCAGAATTAATCAGTTCTCTTTTTGTTTGTGGATAGCATTTTTCATCATGAGCCCTTTAGAATTTTCTTGGATCATTTTGTTGATGAAAGTAGATAAGTCTTACATTTGATCATTATTGTAATATGGCTGTTCCTCTGTACAATATTCTCTTGGTTCTTCTCACTTTGCTTTATTTCAGTTCATATGTCTTCCCATGTTTCTCTGGTGCCATTATTTCTTTTCCCCACTAGTGTAGATTGCTGTCTCTTTCTTCCTGTTATTCATTTAACTTTTCCTGTGAGAATTTGAATGCTATTCCATTCAGTATTGATAATATTTCATTGTCTGTGCTACCTTTTAATAAGATGTAGTTTCTCTATTTATCTCTTGTAGTTGTTTACTTTTGTTTTTTGTTTGAGTTTGCTTTTTGTTTGCTAGTTCTGTCTTTTTTTAATGTGCTGAAGCATAATATATTCTACCCTAGCCCCTTATTTTAACTCTGGTGCTTGGATTTGGGAAAAATATTGTAGAAATCATCTGATATAATTCCCCATCTTATTTTGAAACATTTTTAGCATACCTGATAAACATCCACCACATGAACACTGCTTTGGCATTGTCACATGAAGGGACCTATTCAATTTTCCAGAAAGTTTCAATCGTTTAAGTTCTTTCTTATTTAAAACTAAAACATAGATCTGTATGTTCTTTGTACCCAAAACTCATTGGTCTTAGTTCTGTATATGAAGAAGTCTAATTTCTCTCTTGTATAACAGTCCTTCAGGTATTTGAAAAAGGTCGTCATATATTCCCTAGGTATTTTCTTTTCAATTTCCACAGAGGATCTCCCAGATTTTCATGGGAAAAGGTTCTCTTATATTTTTAACCAAGTTCTTTTTTATCACAAAGAGAATGAGGATTTTGACAATTTAGTTCCCTGAGTAGGGTGGATGGGGGGTACTGATAGTGATATCCATGAGTAAGATTCTGAGGAGAGGAGGTAGCTAAGTGACTTTGTATGTGGAGACTTTTTTAACTACTCCCATGGTTATTTCCTCTCTTCCCCTCACCCTCTTCCCCAGGTGAGGGGTCAGCTTATTTTGAATATAGCATTCAAAAACTAAGAACTGTAGATATCACTATATTACTATATACTTTCAGGCATATAATAAGAGGTAGAATTTTAGGACTTAGCACATGTTCAATACTCCTGTAAAAGGGTTCCTTAGATAGTTAATGAGAGCTGTAATTGCAAAACAAGTTTAAGTAGTTTTAAAGTATTTGTATATAAAATCTTTATTTAGGTATTTTAACATAAAGTACAATTAAATCTTGGATCAGCACTGATTGTAAAACATAACCACTAAAGTTACAATCAAAATATTTTAAAGTAAAGCCACAAAGTTATCAATAGTTTCCTTCTTGAAATAACTTACTTGAATTTTTATTATCTTGAAATCTGGCACAATGTCAGTGTTTTGAAATCATACAGCAGAGGACAATCTCATTATGACTATGTTCATATGACAGCCACACAAATACTTATAAAATGAGCATGCAGGACAGCCTCCTCACATTATATAGCACCTAAAACCTGATGGAACCCTACTTACTTGTTGGACTGCTTTACTCAGTCTAACTTGATTTCAAAATAAGATTAGATTCCCAGAGAACCACCATATAGTTACACCAAACCATTAAGTGGTAAACTTTTAACAACCAGCTTTCCAAAATGGGAAAAAAGCTGTTCCTGGCACACTTTTAAGTTTAATCTGCAATGCTAGTGTTTTCTCCATCATTTTCTGAAGTCTATATAATCAATGAAACAATAAATCAAGCCTAATTTTCTAAAGTATAAGTGCTCAAAATGGAATTTTAACTATTGGATTACAAGAGCACATTCCTCTCTTGAGTACCCCTTTTTCTCTATTGCACTGCTGGTTACACTTTAGTTTTCTCATGCTTCTAGGAATAACTATGTTGTGAAGAAATATACTTTTCCCTACTTTTCATACTACATCTTGAGTTCTCACCAATATATTTTTCTCAGATATTCACTATAATGACACTTTTAGGTCTTAACCATGACAATTTAGTAAATGATAAAGCAAAAGATATTAACATAAGTTAACATCTTATTAAGGTAAATCCGTGAATAATAAAACTACATCACACTTCAAATAAATGTGAGTCACAGTTTTTCACCTAAGCAGTCAATATCTGTGGGAGAGAGTAGGCACATACTTATAGAAACTTGCCAAAGAATGAAGAAAATCCATGTGGGAATCAGGCTAGTTTTGAACTGTAAATTTTGGTGATCTCTTTGGGTCTCAGAAATAGTTCACAAAAGTTCCTTGGTGGATGTTGCTTCTGTGTCTATTTAGAGGCTTCTAGTGCTAAGCTGAGTTGATATGTTATGCCTGAATAGCCCCTCACTGGGAACAACATCATAACCAAGCTAGTTAACTTCTTTTTTTAATGTATTAAATTTTTTATTAAGATTACAGCCTAGTTTGAAAGTTAGTGTTTAATTTTGTGGCTAAGGTTAGTCAATACTAACATCAAGCACATTAAGCCCTCTTCCATTTCTTTTTTTTCTCAACAAATACTAAAACTTAAATATATAATAATAAAAGAAAAAGAAACATTATAAACTTAAATATAAAAGAAAAAACATGTATGCACAGCAGAACATAGGAGAGGATTCAGAATTTATAGCAATAACTTATAATTTCAAGAAAGCCTATATGTTAAATACTGTGCATTATGTTGAAAGCTATCTATTCTTAACTTCTTTGTAGGCTTTATGTTCTTCTCTGCTGTACAATTTTTACTTTGTTCTTCTTTCCACCCTTCCTCTCTCCTACCCACCACCCCAAGGCTACAATTGATCACGGACATATTTATATATAGATATTGATATATATGTATACATGTGCATATATGCACATACATTTATACATATATGCATACATACATATGTTTTCTTGAGCATAATCTTGTCAATCTACTCCTAATCTTGTTTTTATGTTTCTGTATATCTCTTTCTTCCTATCTCGCCTCTTCTTTTTACTTCTACCTCCTCCCTTGCCCTCCTATTACTTACCTCCACACCAGCAATCCCTCCTTTATCTTTCCAAACCCCTAAATCTAAAGAACATCCTATATCTGCCTTTAATCTGTTCCCTCACCCTCCCCTCTAATGACCCCTCTTTTATCTTCTCCCCCTCCCTATCCCTTTAGACTTTTATTTTTCTTTCTGATTTAGAAGACTTTTATACTCTTCTAAATGTATATGTATTTTCCACTCTTAAACCCATTCCCAATGAAAGTAGGTTTCCAGAACTAACTACCCCTCTCTCCCATCTAATTCCTCTATACATTCTTCCTCTTGCAGCTTATTTGTATAAGATAATTACTCTTTTAGTTGTTCTTGAATGGTTTTACTTTTTGCAGTCATATCGTACATAGGTCTATCCCAGTCTTTCTTATAAACTAATTACTAGTAACAATCTTAGACATAGGTTTTGCATTCTCCATACATAAAAGGCAAACATTCTATACTTATTTAGTCCCTTGTAATTGGTCATTGGTATGTACCTTATGTTCCTCTTGGCTCTTGCATGTCAGATCTTAAATTGAGTTCAGGGTTGTTGTTTTTAATAGAGTCCTGAAAGTCTGACAGTTGATCCAATGTCCACATTTTTCATTCAAAATTATACTTAGCTTTGCTGGGTATGACATTTTAGGCCAGAGGCCCAGTTCTTTTGCTCTTTGATGTATAGTGTATAGGCAGGTCTTGACCTGCCATCTTTTAGTGTTCCCAGTGCTAGATCTCATGTGATTCTAATTGTGGTACTATCATACACAAATTATTATTTCCTTGTTGCTTGTAATAATTTTTCCTTGATCTGGGGGTTTCAGAATTTAAGTATAATATTTCTGTGAGTTTTCCTGGTTGAATCTATTTCAGGTAGTGATCAGTGGATTTTTTTTTAATTTCTACTTTCTTCTCTTGTCCTAATGCTTCAGGAAATTTTTCTCTAATTACTTCTATTATTGTATCAAGATTTTTTTATCATAACTTTCACATAGTCCAATTATTCTTATGTTTTCTGGATATATTATCTAGATCTATTATTTTTCTTATGAGATATTTCACATTCTCTTTCACTTTTTCATTCTTTTTTTTTGAACCATGGGTTTTAAGACACCATCTAATTTATTTATTTTTATGGTCTTTTTTTAAAAATTTGTTTTCTTGTTTACATCATTCATTTCCATGAGATTTTTGAGTTTCAAATTTTCTCCCCATCTTTCCCCAACCTCCAACCCCAAACCAGCCATCCCACTGTAAAGCCCCTCCCCCAATCTTCTCTCTTTTGTGCCCTCCTCCAACACCCCTCTAACTTTTTGGTAGGACAGGGAGGGTCTCCCTACCCCAGTCCCTGTATATCTTAATTCCTAGTTGCATGTATTGCAGGGCTTTGAATTCTAGATTCTTTCAGTTCCTCCCTTGTCACCCACCCCCACTGGAAGGACAAGCAATTCAATACAGACTGTGCATGTGTAATTACACAGGACATATTCACAGTGGACATATTGTAACAGTCTGATCATATGTCCCTCCTTCCTATCTGCCCTCCCTTGTTTTGTTCTCTACCCTCTCTTTGTCCCTTTACTGAAGTGTGTGCTTCCAGCATCCCTCCCCTTGCCCTCCCCTCCATCATCCCACCTCTCATCCCCATGCCCCCTACTCTCCTGTGTGGCATGATACCCAGTTTAGAGTTTATGTCATTCCTTCCCTAAGCCAAAATCAATGAGAGTAATTGAAAGTAAAGTTGAAACAGTTATCCCTTGCCTCTTCTGTATGGGATGATTAACCCCATTTTGTCTCTCCCTGTCTCCTCTCATACTAGTCCTCTCCCATTTAATAATTTCACCTTTTAAAGTATCACCCCTTCATATTCAATTGATCCTATACCATCTATGTACACATATACACACATGCTTAGATATGTATTCCTATGCATATATAGCCTCCTATATAGACATATGTTTAAGTATACATACATATATATACATTTGTATTCCCTTCACCTATCCTCATACTAAGAAAAGTTTCATAAGTTACTATTATTGTTTTTCCATGTTGGCATGTAAATAGTTCACCTTTGATAAGTTCCTTATGTTTTCTTTCACATGTTTACCTTCTCATGCTTTTTGTGTTTGAATGTCAAATTTTCTATTCAGTTCTGGT
>CM053597.1:96581613-96620886 GCA_028646575.1 Pseudocheirus occidentalis | reverse complement strand
GCTCAATTTTGCTCAAAATTATACTCAATTTTGCTGGGTAGCTGATTCTTGGTTTTAATCCCAGCTCCCTTGATCTTTGAAATATCACATTCCAGGCCCTTTAATCCCTCAGTGTAGAAGCTGCCAGATCCTGGGTTATCCTAATTGTGTTTCCACAGTATTCAAATGATTTTCTCTTGGCAACCTGTAATATTTTCTCCTTTAACTGGGTATTCTGGAACCTGGAAATAACATTTCTAGGAGTTTTCTTTTGGGGATCTTTTTGAAGAGGTGATCAGTGAATTCTTTCAAGTTCTATTTTGCCCCTTGAGTCTAGAACTTCAGGACAATTTTCCTTGAGAATTTTTTTTTGCTCTTTTTGGAGGGCAGTTGGGGTTAAGTGACTTGCCCAAGGTCACACGGCTAGTTTTTTGTGGTAAGTGTCTGAGGCTGGATTTGAACTCAGGTACTCCTGACTCCAGGGCCGGTGCTCTATTCACTGCCCCACCTAGCCACCCCTCCTTGAGAATTTCTTGAAGGATGATTTCAAATTTCTTTTTTTGATCATGGGTTTCACGTAGATCAATAATTTTCAAATTGTCTCTCCTGGATCTATTTTCCAGGTTAGTGGTTTTTTCAAGGAGATATTTCACATTGCTTTCTAGTTTTTCATTTGTCAGTAACTGTTTAATAGTATCTTGATTTCTCATAAAGTCATTATCTTCCACTTGCTCCACTCTAATTCTGAAGGAATTATTGTCTTCAGAATGCTTTTGAAATTCTTTTTCCATCTGGGAAATTCGACTTTTTAAGGCATTCTTCTTTTCATTGGCATTCTGGGCCTCTTTTGCCATTTGAGTTAATATATATTTTAAAGTGTTGTTTTCTTAAGTCAGGTTGTTGACTCTCTTTTCATGATTTTCTTGCATCATTCTCATTTCTCTTCCCAATTTTTCCTCCACTTCTCTTATTTGGTTTTCAAAGTCCTTTTTCAATTGATCTGTAGCTTGCAGGCAATCTTCGAGTGTCTTGGAAGCATTTGGTGTGGGAGTTCTGACTCTGTTGTCTTTCTCCCATCCCATGCTTTGATCCTTTTTTCCACAAGAAAGGATTCTAGAGTTTTATTGCTGTTCTCATTTTGCTTCCTTTTCCTCATGTTGGCCAGTCAATTAATTGGTTGATTTTTTTAGGTCTGTAGCACTCTGCTTCTAGGGAGGAAAGCTCTGCCCCAAATTGCTGGGGTTTTCACAGCTGCTGGAGCTATTATGGTGGTGCTGCAGCCCCCAGAATCTTTGGCTTGCTGAAAGTGCAATCCAGGACCACCACCCAAGGCACAATCCAGATCTAGATAGCTCAGCACAAGAGCCCTTGGCCCTGATCAATTGTCTGAGCCCCCCTGCGTGGTCTTCAGGCCAGGAGCTCTGAAGCATCCCAGCGGAGGCAGTTGCTGGTTGTAGCAGATCCTTCCCTTCCCCCACTTCTTCCATTCCCTGGGGAAAGATTGGCAGAACTGCTTTTCCTTCCCCAGATTTAGCTTGAAAGCTTTCAAGCTTTTTTTACTTTCACTGACCTTTCTCTAATTCTTATTTTTCAAGCCTTGATAGATGTGGAGATTGCTCCAGGTGCTGTACATCTTCTCTCATGTTGACTCACGCTTCAACTCGACTCCTCCCATCCGCCCTGGGGCCTAGCCATGGTTTTGGACCTCGGCTCTCAGCCTGCCACGATGAGCCCCTCCTGCCAAGTTGCCTTCAGCGAGAGATGTGTTTTCTGTATTTTTGTGTTTGGGAGCCCTAAAATTTGTTTAAAGTCATCCTTTATGGGTATTTAGTGTGGCTCTGTGGGAGCTGTGAGACTTTGCTGCTTCTATGCTGCCATATTGTCTCCCACTAGTTAACTTCTGAGTAGTTTTTCTGATTCTTGTAAATTCTCTACTAAACAGCAACTGCAGCTTTCATCACTTCCAATATCAAATTTGGTTGATACATTTCTGAAGTCTATCCTTCTACCTTTCTCTCTGTGTCTGTTTTTCTTTCATCTTTTCTCTTTCTGGGTTTCAACTTTAAGCAGATAAATTATATTTGTGAAGTTCTGATGTATTGATCTCTTTCCTTTACTAGAACTTGTGACATTCAAAGCTGAGACCTCACAAAACATGGAGATAAGATATCAAGGATGTTGGAGTGGTTGATGAGTTTATTGGATGTTCTGATTGGAGATTTAGGTGATGGATTTTGTTTATTTCACACTACAGACTTCTCCAGCCCTTTCCCATTCCAGAGCGTGAATCTGGGGTGGGAGAAACAGAGAGAGAGAGAGAGAGAGACAGAGACAGAGAGACAGAGAGAGACAGAGAGAGACAGAGACAGAGAGAGACAGACAGAGAGACAGAGACAGAGAGAGACAGAGAGGGAGAGACTCAGAGAGAGAAAAAGAGAGAGAGAGAGAGAGAGAGAGAGGCTAATATATATTAGATGCATGGTGGTAAATGAGGGAAATGAGGATGAATTTGTGTCCATTCAGGAATGGAAATTGAAGTATGTTTTCTTATTATTTTGCTATTTGTCCCAATTATGTATTTATCCCAATTGAATAGTTTATGTTCAAAACATATATTCCTTCTCTGTTTTGTTAATAGGATAAAATATGCTATGCAATTTTAGAATTCCCAAATGTTTTATGATGAGTGCTCAAGACAATTGAGGTATGTTTATTTCCAAATTTATCTCACATTGAACCTAGTAATTCATGCAAATCCAGAATTGAGTGGAAGATGGATGAGAAAGAGAGAGAAAGTGAGAGAGCGAGATGAGGAAACTGGGATTTAGAAAAAATAAGTGGGCTGCCCAAGGTCACAATGCAATTAACAACAAGTTTAGATTTGAACTCAGATCATCTGATTTCAAATCCAGTGTTCTTGTCTCTTACACCATTGTCATAAAAACACCCATAGTATTTTCACAGAAAATGAAAGTTTTCAATAAGCTTAAAAAAGTCAAAGAATTTGGCCATTCTTTCCCCAACTTAACCTGTTATAGCCTCTCATGCTTCTTACCTGATTGTCTAAGGCCTGGAATGGATTAATAGGTGGGATAAATCCCACATAGAACCTCACTTAAAGGGAATTGATAGCTATATAAGAACTGACCTTCATCAATCTATTCTATTTCCCCATACTCCACAAATTATTCAGAAAGGTAAAAGCACTGATTTTGTGGTATTTCAGCATGTGGGCAACTCTACCAGGAACAGTTTCCTCTTTAAAATCTGCATGATTGATCTGAAGGACACTCCTAAATTTTTTTTCAATTAATATTTAAATTAGTGATGTTTTGTTAAGAGGCTTAAGAAAAAGTCTGTGGATGGCTTTTATTATAGGAATTATATTAAATATATTATACTTCATTATAGGAAGTAGTCAGATCCAATCCAAACCAATAAGCCAGCATGTAAATGCATATTATATGGAGGAACATTCTACTTGGGAGAATATTATATATAAATAAATAAGAATGTGCAGATTAATTTGAGGAGTGGGAGAGTGCTGACAATTAGGGTGATCAAGAAAAGTTTTCCATAGAATGTGGTTGATAAGCTTGACTTTTAACTAAAGAAGGAAGGATGCATTACAAGCATGCAAGATAGTCTGTGCAAAAGCCTAGAAGTGGGAAATCGCATGTTGACTTGGATTCATGGCAAGTAGGATGTCAATCATGCGAAAGAAAGTAATATGTAACTAGGCTGAAAAGATTGAAAATACAACCAGATGGAGTCCTTTGTCCTCAGATTTGGGGCAAAATGTCATCTCATCTTGGAATTAGAACTAAGTACTATCTGCACATAACATTTTTTCTTTATACCCAGTTCCCCCAAATTTCATTACCACCGCACCCCTTTTATCATGGATATAATATATTGTTTGCTGCAGCTTTCACCTAAATAATTTTAACTGGTTACAAGGTTACACTTTAAGGCTGAGTTCCAGGCATGTTATGCTGATCTAATATTTGTGTGGTAATTCTGTCATTAATTAGTATGCCCTTGGCATCTGGCACCATATGCTGCTGTATTTTAAAAAGAAATAACCATAGCATAACTTTATTACTGCAAATCATAACATCAGTGATGCATGAGTTAGTGAGCATAGTGACATCTGACAGAACCTCTAAACAATTACAAGCAGCCTGTTTAGTATGCAGTTCATCAAAGCCTTGTGTGTAGCCTGAGAGAATGATAGACAATATAGATCTTAAAAGAAAACCAGTTGCTGCAGTAAGTATCGACCAGTCTTCATGCATAGGCACATTCCACTTCTAATTCAAAAAAATTGTTTTCATATTATTTATATATTCTTGCTTGAAATGATTCTTTCTAAAATATAGGAGAAATTACTTTCAAGTGGCTTAAGAAAAAGAGGTTAAAGAAAAATCTGCTTTTGCCATCTCATTTGATTTCTGCACACATTGCTATCAGGACTTCAGATCAAGGTATAATCTATTTTATAAAGTTACCTATTTCAGACCCTCTTTTCTTTTCCATAAATACGGTTTTGGCTTAAATTTTTATAGGTAATTCTTTATATGGGTTTCTTTTCTAGAAAATAGACATCTTTTAATCTTTTTCTTTAACTGTTTACTTCTAGTTGAGGTTGACTGACTATGAGTCCCAGTTATTCAAAATGAATTGAATTGGTGCAAAATACTAAAAGAAATTAATAACACTCAAAACCTTTTGGTGCTAGGTTAGTTTTGATCAAATTCCAAAGGTTATATGTTTGGACTGAGCTATAATCTGGAGGTGAACATTATATTGTATCCCAAAGATTCCCAAAATTGTAGTCAATGTTTAGGTCATATCAATTCTTTTAGTTTGTGGCATCTTGTATTTAGAAATACATGTCAAGTCCCCCAGCATATAGTTTCAGTACTCAAACAGCCCTGCACTCTCAGATTATCACTATAACCAACCCTCTATTATAAATGTAACGGTATCAAGAGGGAAAGTTTTCTTGTCCCTTGGTGAGAGGGACAGATAGGAAAACTGGGTCTAGACAACTGAGCTGTATCTTTCCTAAAAGGTCCTGAGTTCAGAGCATGTCCATGGGCTAGTTAAAGATAGCACAAGTCATGGAGAAGCCAGGTATACACAGTCTGCATGGTACTTATTCAAATGTGTTTATGATTTTATTCCTTTTCTGTGATTTTATACCTAAGAGAGAACAACCACTGTATATAATTAAGTATGTCTTGGATGGTAAATGCTGTTATATCATGGTAAAAAAGTTGGGGATCAGTGAATTATAGCAGACTAGAGGAGGTGGGGTTTTCCAATGGGATGGTATTTTAGAGTTATTCTGATTGGGTAAATACACACAAAGCACAATCATTAGACAAGTGACTTGAGTACAGCCACCTGTACAAAGATTTATTTAGGGTATATGAGATCACCAGTTCTCTAAAGAACTCCCTCTCTTGTTGAGGGCAGTGAACAACTACCACAGTGAATATGTAAGTTCCCAGTCCTTGGATGGATGGGGTAAGACTAATGGTTAGCATTGCCCTAGATGATTTAATGCTTGACCTTGAAGAGAGTCTATTGAAAGTTGTGACAGATCCTCTAGAAATAGTAAGATCTGATTGTAAAATGTGTGGGAAATACCCCATTTTTATTTTCTTCCATATGGTCATGACAACACTTGCTATACAGCCAACAGGTTTCTAATGACTGTTATAGAATTTAAGAAATCACTTCTGTTGAGATCACTATGATTTATAACTACAATTAAAAGAGAAAGCATAATTTTGATTATGAGAATGTTGTATATTTTATTTACATATTGACTATGATTGCATTTTAGGAACAACTGAGAGGAATATAAAGGATGATTGTGCAAAAACAGTTCAATTTATTTAGAAACATCTGGATCTTTAAATATGTGTTTTCTGCTGAATGCCTGTTGGTCATCTCTTTGTTTCATTGGTTATCCACCACCACTAATGATGACTGATTACATTTTTTTATATATATGTATATATATATGCATATACATATATTCTCATTTTTTTCAGTGGATATTTCCCAATTACATGTAAAATTTATTAATAATAATTTTAAAAAGTATTTCAGATTCTCTTCCTCCTCCTTTCCCTTCCTTAAAAAGGCAAACAATTTGAAATAAACTATACATGTGAAGTCATGAAAAATATATTTACATATTAGCTATATTGCTAAAGAAAAGACAAACAAAAGTAAAGTTTTAAAGAATTATTCTTCCGTCTATATTCAGAGTTCATTAGTTCTTTCGCTGGAATTGTATAGCATTTTGCATCATGGGTCCTTTGGAATTGTTGTGAAACATTCTCCTGATCAGAGTAGCAAAGTCTTTCATAGCTGATTGTCCTTACAATATTGTTGTTACCATGTATGGTGTTTGCCTGGTTTTGTCCTGATTCATTTTACTTTTCATGAGTTCAAATAAATCTTCCCAGTTTTTTTCTGAAATCATTTTACAGCACAATAGTATTCCATCACAGTCATATACCACAACTTGTTTAATCATTCCCCAAATGCTGGGCATCCCATTGATTTCATTTTTTGGCCACCACAAAAAAAGCAAAAAGAACTCCACCATTAGAATTTAAGCATAGTTTCCCTTCAACAAGCCACTATAAATTATCGGCTAGCCTAAAATAGTCTAAAATAAGAACACTTCCCAATATAAAGCAGTAATCTCTTCTAATGGTCTCCAAGATACAATTGCTTAAGCACATCCATTTAGAAAACCAGCATGGTCTTCTACAACATTCTTCTGAAATAATGGATTTTTTCCTCTGTCACTTATAGACTTCACGGTCCTCAAATGGCAAAACTATTCAACAGATAAATATCTCAAACCAGAAGACACAAGTTAAATCATTTGCTTTTACTAAAGCTCAGTATAAAAATCTGACCTCATTTTGACCCTAAATGAATGCTTTGAAACATGTAACACAGTTATACTCTTGCATTTCCTCAGCATTTTCCTCACCTTCCTATCCTCTGCTTTCATATGCTTCTTAAGAAAGGCACTTATTTACCTTCTTCTACAAAGAAAGTAAATTCTACTAACTTCAAAATTTAGTGTAAACCTACCATGTAACTGCCACCTAAAATGACAGAGAGCACCAGCATCATTGTTAAGGAATGTATGCTAAAGTCTGTTTTGGAGATTTTTAGCTTAGCTAAGACTTAGAAACTCCAGACTCATCTATCTCAGAAATGTTATTAGAAAAATATCTTTTATCACATATCTCCAAGCAAATGGGAATGATTTCAATAACACACTAGGAAAGCAGATTTCAAACCCCAAATGTTCTCTCTTCTGTTTTTTCTCCTCAAGTGAACAATCCCACTGTATTTGGGTACATAGGAAGAGCCTGGAGACAAAAGTTAATTCATCAATTAGTGCATCAATTAGTACATGAATAAGTATGAAGAACTAAAGCATTCTACCCCCAAGCAAATTGAGGTAACCAGTTCATTCTACTAAATTGATATGATCTCAGACTTGTAGTTTTGTTTAAGTGTATATTAAGATTGTTTCTTAAGGCAAATGGTGCTGCTGACTTCCCTTCTTTTGACCATATTTACAAATAGGATGGAGTTTCATTTTACTTTACTATTTGTTCCATCAGTGAACAGATCAGAAACATTAAGCTATCAGAAAGATTAACTTAATGGTGATAGTCTGCCCTTACCTGTTTGATCTTCAGAATGTAAACTTCTTGAGGGCAGAGATCAGTTTTACCTTTGTGTTTAGTCACTCAAGAAGTATCTGGGAAGCACTTACTTTGTCCCAGGGATTTACCTAAATGACCTAAATGCTAGGGTTATAAGAAATGGCAAAAAAAAATCCCTTTGCCTTCAAGGAGTTCAAATTCTAATCAGGGAGACAATATGTATGTGAATGAATGAAGTCAATGAATGGTGGGAATATTCCAAAATTGGAGTTTGACTGGGGCTGAGAATCAAGAGGGCAAGGAATTTAATCATAGGGGATACTGTACAGTTGAACTGCTTCACCAAGAGTTCAAGATGGGTAAGAGAGGCTAACACCACTAGTACAGAGCCCAGGAAAGAAATGAAGAGTGGAGGGATTGGAAGTCAAAGTGGGGACAAAGAACAAGGAGACTTGAAGGACATTATTGAACTTGTGAGGATGAAGTATAAAGCAAGAAGCACTGTTATCTTTTTAATTAAATCTCTCATAATGTTTTATAATATCATGAGAAGTAACAATAGAATGATGAAAGATTATAATCAGATAAAGTAATTTCAGAGTTCTTGAACATGAGGCTGGAACATTTGCAAGTTATTGTAAGATCATGGATATGACTATATCTATGTATTCCTGATGTTGAGTGCAGAGGTATAGGTCATGGG
Source organism: Pseudocheirus occidentalis (assembly GCA_028646575.1). Lineage (NCBI taxonomy): Eukaryota > Metazoa > Chordata > Mammalia > Diprotodontia > Pseudocheiridae > Pseudocheirus > Pseudocheirus occidentalis. Next base: position 96,612,486 of record CM053597.1, on the reverse strand, counting down.
AAATGAGTAAAATGAGGAACTGGGAAGTATCAGCATGTATATTGAAGTCCCTTTGTATGAAGGTTGGAGTTGGAGGAGAAAGACCAGGGAAAATACACTGAACTCACTGAGGAAGGAAGAAGAGTGTTTTGGGGATCAGTAGATAAGTGAAAGTACAACCAATACTGAAAAGGGGGGCTACAGATGTCATGTCATAAGAAGGGAGATAGGTTTCAGTGAGAATGTGAAGATGGAGGGCGTAGGAAAGGGAAAGTTCTAAGATGAAAGCAGGTTTATTAACCATTGAGTAAGTATTCCAGAGAACACAGTGTATGGGGTGTGTAGATATTGAATGGAACATTCAAGGAGGACAAGAATAAGGGAACAGGATGTAGGGAATGGGAGATAGAGTTTATACATTGATAGCCAGGGTTTGAGGGAGAGTAGTGATTAGATTATTCAGGATATTCCCTCAAGGACTTTTTGGCCTTCAGTAAGGATAACATGTGGTCATGTTATTCTTATTGTTATTCTTGTTGTCATATTATTTGACCCTAGGAGGCCAGCCTCATACTGGGAAGGAAAATGTAGAGGTATGACCTAGGAAAGTCTGCTCAGGAGGGAGGAAGTCCCCTTGGGAATAGGATCTGGTCTATGTAAGGCCTCTGGCATATTGCAGAAGGCCCTGAATACAGTGCCTCACACATAGCATATGCCTTGTTAATATTTGATAGATTGCATTGGTTTCTCTGCAATAACAATACATTCTGACCAACAAACACCTTTATGAAGACTCAACTATGACAAGACATATTCATTCACTTTTCAATAATTCAACTGGTACTATTCAACTGGTATGTCATTACAGATGTAAAGAATATACAAACAGGGGTTGGGGGTGGAGCCAAGATGGCAGAGTAGAAACAGGATTTTGATGTAACTCCAGCTTCTACCTCTTCCAATACATGTAAAAAATGACTATAAACAAACTTTAGAGCTACAGAACCCACAAAATGACAGAAATAAACAAATCTCCCACTGAAGGAAGCCCAGTAGGCTGGCAGGAAGGGGCCATCGCAGCACGCTGGGAGCTAAGCACGGTCCCTACTGAGCCATGGTTTTAGCCCCAGGGCAGCCCCAACCAGCTGTGACTGGAGCAGACTCCACTAGAGTAAATCACCAGAAGCTCTGGAAGTTTCCAGACTTCTCAATCTACAACTGCCAAAGACAAAGTAAAAAGTCAATGTGGAACTTTGTTGGAACAGGGGGAGACTTGGAGGAGGCATGGTGGCTGCAGCTGCTGCCATTTGCCTGCTTCCAGAGCCCCTGGCCTACAGATTGTAGGGGGACCAAGAGACCATTAGAGGGTAATAGCTCTTGCTTTGGCCTGCTTGGATCTGGATCATGGTCTTGGGTGGTGATTCTAAATGTAACATTTATATATGTATATATATATATATATATATATATATGTATATATATATATATATATATATATATATACACAAACCATATTAGGTTTTTTAGGAATTAACCATACTTTAAAAATTAGTAGTCATTAAGTTGAATTTTTTAAATTTTGACATATGGCCAATAAAAAGATTTAGAATTGCATTTCCTATAGTTGATTATACAAACATAGTATAGTTCCTGTTTCTAAACTATCAAATCATATATTTGAAGGTTTTATAAATGTATAAGCAACTTGCTGCTAACATTTGAAATGTGAGAGGTGTGGCATAGTGGATAGAAAGCTCTCCTGAGCGAGGATAACCTGAGTTCAAGTCCAGTCTCTGACTCTGTGAACCTGAGCAAGTTATTTAATCTTTTGGTGCCTTACACAACTCTTTATGACTATAGATTACAGAGCAATTGTTGTCCGCAATTAGTAGGGGGAGTTTCTAATCTGGGAGTTTTCTATATTAATAATATTGCAGATCTAGTTCCTTTCCCCTGATTTGAAATTCATGAAAAGAAACATATAATATGAAAGATGAGAGAAAGAGCAATACTTGGAGTCATGTTTTAGAAAACTGAAAAGCAAGAAGATAGATTTTTTTAAATGCCCACACAACATTCCTCTCTTTTTTGACATTGTAAATCTCTCTTTCCAATCTACATTATTTATCTAGTTAGTAGTAAATTTGAAAAAGACAAAGCACAGACCCAGTCCCAGAGTCATATCTATGGGATCGGGGCCCTTTGAGACAAGCTTATTCAAACCATCTCTGGGTAAAGGACAATTGCGACACAGAGTTTGGTTTGGTTTAGGTAGCTAGAACCCATGCCTTCTGATTTTAACATAGTTTTCCTATTTCCTTGGGGACCTTAAACCATTCTATGACAAAGTTTTGAAACACACACTGACATAAAAAAGAACTGTCAAATTGAAAAATAAAGCCCTCTCAATAGAACATCCCCCCCCCAAAAAAAGAGGACAAAGTGCCACAAGTACTTATGTCATCCTACAAATTCGGTAAATACCTAGGAGGAAGGGTTGTGGCTTCAGGAGTTTCAAGGAGCTGTGGGTGTTTATAACTTCAAGTAATGGGATGAAATCGACTGTGACTAATAGACTGTGAAATAGTCTCCCAAGAAAAGTAATGAAGTCTTAAACGAAAGTAGCTTAAAACAGGAGTGGACGAAGCTATTAAAATATAAGCAAGGAAAAGTACTGCCTAGGATGAGGATGCAAAGCATTTCTAGTTTTCAGTTTTGCTCTCTTCCTTTATGGCTAACCATGTGTCAGTTTTATGTTGGGCTGCTTTTACCTGTATAACATGAACCAAAATGGAACCAAAGAGAATTCTGTGCTTATTTAATATAAATACCGAGAAGGGATAGTAATACTTGCTACCAAAAATAGAGAAGGCTGTCTAGAGACACCGATTGTATAGAAAGTTGCTATTTGGGTTTCCCTAACAAATTTCAGTACTGATTTGTGGCATCATTGATATTCTAGTCTCATACTTCCATTAAACCTGCTGGAGAGCATAATAGCATTGTGATCTGGACAATTGCTCCTGAGGGTCTACACTAAGAACACAAAGCTACTTTCAGTAACCAACTGAGTTACATCCAAATCTTGCTTTTGATAATATGGAAATGTATTAAGTTAATGGAAATGGATAAATGAAATCTATTTTAATAAATATAACAAATACCAAAATATGATGAACACTGTTAGGGGTCTGAAGGAAGCTTTCCAGACTCTAGTTGGAGGCAGTCTTCTACTCACTTTCTCTGCTAAGATTACTAAAATGTAAATTAAGGAATGAATATTTCCTAAACATGAGGTTATTGTTGTTTTTTAAAAAAGAAAAGCAATTCTTAATTCATTGGTTTCACAGTGTAATTTATGGCATATCTTTCTTGGCAGTTGTATCTTACCTGACCAAGAATTTGATGAATACCATCTTTAATACTCCTTTCTCCAAATCATTAAGATAGAAAGAGAAAAAATGGCAAATCAGTGGAGTCATCTAGATGGAGGTCATAGAATCTCATTTTAATTCCTACCTCTAACATATGCTGACTGTGTGGCCATGGGCAAATTATTTTGTTTCTAGTGATCTCTTGTAATTTTGTAAACCTCAAGCTTGCTGATCTCCATGAGTAGAGGGAGTTTCAACACCAGCCATTCCTTACACCAATGAAAGCACAGGCCTGACTACCCTTGCCTGGAAAAGCCCCAAGAAGTAGAGTTTTGATTCCTCCAATAACCACCATTTTCCAGCCTCAATCAAATTAGTCTTTCTGTCACTATCTTGCTCTCATTTCCCAAATTCCAAGCTTGCTTTGTGATTGGCAAATGGCTGGAACTAATTGTCTCCTACAGTGGTACAAATGTAAGCAATACACAAACCCCAAGAGGCAGTTCTTTATAAAGAGAATTGATGACAGTGTGGCAATTGATGGCAAACCCAATACTTGTATACAATATTTCTTTCCTGGACTAAAAGACATACTTAGAACCCAGAGATGCAGAAGCATTGAATCAAAGACTTTCTTCTTCTTGAAAAATATTTTTTTATATTGCTAGTTCTTTGGGAGTGAAAACAAAATGAATGACACTTTCCAAACTCTAACTGGAGATAGATTTCTACTTACTTTTCTGTTTTGCTCAGATTTGCCTTGAAGGGATGGATATTTTGTTTTTGACTAAAGCTTTGGCATCAGTGGTTCCCTGATAGTTATAAGTTTGTTCTGCAAATAGATTGGCAATGTTTTCTAGACTCATCATTTAACTAAAGGGCCCTTCAGAGAGAAAAAAACAAAATAAAACAAAACAAGAAACAATGTAAATTTTAGGTTAAAGGCTGGGTACTTTAGAGGATTGGGGATTAAACACTTGGTGACAGAGGGTGCTTAAAGCAAATCGCTGTCTCTACGTAATCATCAGCTGCCTGAAGAAAAGGCCTTTTCCCTTTCCCACCTCTTTTAGGACTCTAATGGCAATCCATTCTAAACAGTAACTGACCAGTTATCTAGCAGGTATGGTGACTAGGCATCAGACTGCGAAAGGGATAATAAGCTAGTCCAATTGGTTTTTATCTGTTTTGATGGGATCAAAATACTGTGTTTCATGAAGTCCCTTTCAGTAACTTAATGATTTCTAAATTGCTGGTTGTTTCCGTCTAGACCTAATTCAGGCCAATCTAGTGTTTCAGGCTTGGGACTAGAACTCAGTGAAAACACTTGTGGACCATATGAGATCCAATAAGAAAGAAGTTTATTTAATAACAAGAAGATTCAGTAAGGATGTGTCATTAATCCAAGAGGGCATAGCTTCCTTTTACCTCCATCTAGCTCTGCATCTCACAAAGCTTGAACAGCAGGAAAAATTTGAAAAGCTTCAAAAGCTCCAACTTCTTGTAGTCTATGTCAGAGGTGGGGGACCTGTAGCCTGGAGGCCGTCCGTGAATTTCTAGATCCTTAAGTGCGACTTTTTGACTGAATCCAAATGTTATGGAATGTTCTATGCATTTTATGTCCCAACCAACCAAGAAACCATGTCAGTCCCTCGGACCAATTAAGTTTCAAGGAGGATTTTGCTGCACCTTTAAGGAAGAACTTACCTAGCCTACATGAAGCAAATATTATTCCTGTTACACAATGGTTGATAATGATGAGAAGGATCATATTTCTAAAACCTTTTAGGCTGTATATAAACAAATAGGATCACAGCAACAGCTCCAGTTTCTACAGCATTAAAAATGCCTTTGAAAATTACTTTCTATCACACATATAAGTAACCCATAGTTTTGTAGAGGGGGCAGTGTGTTGATTTATTCACTTAACAAGCAGTTATTAAATGTGACCATGTACATATTGCATTGTGCTACACATTGGAGGGAGATGGGAAGAATTTAAAAAGTAGACAATATTTGTATATCAATTTTAATGTTTAAAAAGCTCTTTTTATATGTCAAATAAGATATGATTATGCTTTCATTGAATTTATAATCCAGGGTACTAGAGAAGACAAATGAAAATAACTGTAAACAACATACATACATACATACGTATCTATAGAAAGATAGAAAGATATAGACATGTATATGTATAATTATTGTGAGATCACATTAGTGAAGCAATCATTAAAGGCCAAGAGAAAGGGGATTTCATGGAGGAGGTGGGTATTAAACTGGTCCTCTAAGGATAGCTAGAAATCTAACAAGTGGAAATAAAAGTCCAGATCAGCCATCCTTTATCATGCCCCACTTGGATACTCTTTCCTGGAGCTCCTACCAGCTTTTCAGTTCACTTCTATGTATTGTCTCCTTCTGTTAGAATATAAGCTTTTTGATGGCAGAAACTGTCTTATTTTTTTACTTATATTTGCACCCCCCCACACACATGCACACTTTAGCATAGTGCCAGCCACACTATTAAGCACATAATGATTAATAAATGCATGTTGACTTGATTTGAAAAGGAGGTTGTTCCAGGGATAAGAAGCAATGTGAGCAAAGATACTTAACATTGTTGGACATATTAGAGGTCAGAGATTAGTCAACTGCTAAGTTTGACATGACAATATTGGCATACTTTGACAGGCAAGAATGAATCTATTTTAGTTTTATATACACAGGTATACATTTGAATAGGGCATAGTAGGATTTAGAGCTAGAAATGATCTTATTTTTAATCCAATCATTCTCATTTTTATATGAATAAATTGTGGCCCAGTTAGATTTAGTAGCTTATTTATGGTCACAGTAATAAGCAGCATAGATCGTATTTGGACCAAGATAAAAAATATGTATGTGTATGTTTGTATATATATGTATTCATACATGTAACTCCCTATTTCCCATAGGTTCAATGTATCAACACTTGTATTTTTGACTTTCAGGTTTTTTTCTCTAATATAACCTTGTGAAAGTTGAGGATTGAGTGTATGTGTCAACATAACATAACATAACATAACACACACAACATATCATGATATAACATAATATAACACAACATAACATGATATCCTGTATCATACATCACATCACATCACAATTCATGAAATATATCCACATTAAAATAGAATATAAATTCCTTTTTCGCTTTTGTTTTTATAACCCTAATGTCTAACAGCATTATCAGAACACAGTAGGTACTTAATATTGGTGGATTGATTCCAGAGGAAGGAAGGAAAGAAAGAAGGAAGGAGAGAAAGAAAGGAGGAAGGGAGAGAGAAAGAGGGAGGAAGGATTTGCTAAGTGTCATCTATGTGCCAAGCACTGTACTAAATATTTTACATATTAAATATTTTACATATTTATATATTTTCTCATTTTATCTTCACAGCCTTGGGATATATACATATGTATATGTATATGTGTGTGTGCATGAATATATATCTATATATCTATATATGTGTGTGTGTGTGTGTGTGTGTGTGTGTGTGCCATTATCATTCCTATTTTACAAGTGAAGAAAGTAAGGAAGACAAAGCATAGATTAAGGGTCGTATAGCTTAAAAGTAACTAAGGTCAAATTTGAACTCAGATCTTCCTGATTTCTGGCTCAGTGCTCAGAGGGATAATGAAAGAACTGGAGGCAATTGGAGGTGGTTTAGTGAATAGAGTGCTGGACTTGAAATTAGGGAGACAAGAATTTGAATCTTGCCTCAGATGCTATTAGCAATATGTCCCTGACAGAGTTGTTCATCTCTCAGTATCATGTTTCCTTATTTGTAAAATAGAACCTGCCTCACAGGATAATTTCGTGGATCAAATGAGAAACCACATGTAAAATGTTTTGCAAACTTTAAAGTGCTACATAAATATTATTATTATTATTATCATTATTATTCCAGCCTTAATGGGAAAATTCAGTTGTGGGGGATTTAGAGAAGGACATAGCCAAGAACTGAGAAAAATAGACAGGCATAGATAATTTTTGTATATATCATTAGAGGAGTCCTCACATCCTTGTGATAAAAAATATCTCAAAATATTGTAGTCTCTAACACACACAGACACACACACACACAGACACACGCACACCTACCTCATGGTTTTGGAGTCAGAAGACTTGCATTCAAATTTCTACTATGCTTTGACCATTGCTGTTAAGTGGTTTTTCAGTCATGTCCAATTCTTCATGACCCCATTTGGGGTTTTCTTGGAAGAGGTACTAGAATGGTTTGCTATTTCTTTCTTTGGCTCATTTCACAGATAAGGAACTGAGGCAAATAGGGTTAAATGACTTGCCCAGGGTAACATAGTAAGTATGTGAGGCCAGATTTGAACTCAGAAAGATTAATCTTCTTGATTCTAGGTCTGGTGCTCTACCCATTGCACCACCTAGTTGTCCTGTTGTGACCATTACTAAGTCACATTATCAAGTTTCTGTCTTACTGTCCTAATACGTGTGAATAGATAAAACTAATTGGAGCATCCTTCTCTTCCTCTGTTCCAGGTTTTCAAATCTGATACTTGATGGGTTAATTCTAGAAAGCATCAACAAATATCCAAAAAAGTGTGTGTGTGTGTGTGTGTGTGTGTATGAGTGTGTGTGTGTGTGAGAGAGAGTGTGTGTGTGTGTATCCAGGTAGCTCTTTTTTATTTTAGTCACTTGATGATTTTATCCCTGGTTTTAAGTTCACTTTATTGCAAAGTAGTTAATGCCAAGTATTAACTTATTAAATTTAGAGTGTTTCTTATTTTTCTTCTCTTTTCTCTGAAAAGCTCCTTAGTTAGATAATGATTAAGGGCTGTTATTACTAGAAAATGAAACATGGACATGAAACATACATCTGCCCATGTATCTATATCTAAATCTTATGCATGAAAAAGAAATGATGGTTATGTGCATATATGTTCACATATGTGATGTATGTGTTTATATATGTATATATGTATGTATACACATCCTTGCTACACATTTCTTTCTTTTGTCAATAATAATCCTCCCTCTTTTCCTAACCAGGTCTCAGATTATGTTTCATTTAAATCTCTCTTATATGGCTATTTTATATTATTTTGTATTGTAATCATTTATATATCATATTCCTCTATGTATGAGGGAGAAATTGTATCTTATCTAGTCTTTGTATTTTCCTCTATGCGCTTGTCATAGGTGCTTAAATATATTTGTTTTAGATTAAGTTATGCTCATAAATATATTTGTTTTAGATTAAGTTATCTTCATTTGAGGATGGGGGAGAAAAATTACCAAATACAAAGTTCAAGAACTTTTAGTAACATATAAATTCTTATTCATGTTTGTAAGGATTTTCTGTTTACAACAGATTTATAAAGTCATTATAGTTAGTTAACATTTAAAAATTTTCCAAAATTCATTCTTATCACTAGATGAAATATGACTAATATGAGATGACTCATTGAAGAAATGACTAAGAGGAACCTTTCATAATGTCATACGTCTATTAGCAATGTTATGAAAAATGACTTCATATGCATTTTAACCAATTTTCAAACATTAATAACAACAATTTTAATCTCCTTTAAATCCCTAAAGCACCTCATCCACATTTTGGACTCATTGTCTGTGAAATCTTGTCAAAAATGAATGAAATGAATGTCGTTTTTTGAGTGCTAACAACATAAATAAGGCATTGTTCTTAGCCAATTTGTTTTTCTCGATCACTAAATAAAAAGAGAAAAATAGTTACACTTTTTACTCTATAGAATAACTATCAAACATATGAGTAGATAGTGGATATCTTCCTTTTTTTTTGCTTTTTGGAGGGGGGGATGCAGGGCAATTGGGGTTAAGTAACTTGTCCAAGGTCACATGGCTAGTAAGTGTTTAGTGTCTGAGGTTGGATTTGAACTCAGGTCCTCTTGATTCCAGGGCCAGTGCTCTACTCACTGCACTACCTAGCCACCCCTTATCTATTTTCTTTCCTTCCTTCCTTCCTTCCTTCCTTCCTTCCTTCCTTCCTTCCTTCCTTCCTTCATTCCTTCTCTTTCTTCCTTCCTTCCTTCCTTCCTTCCTTTCTTTCTTTTTTCTTGTGGACATCTTCTAATCAACAACTCAACAAGCAGAAATATATTAAGGGCCTGCAGTGTGATAGGTACTGGGAATAAGAAACAAAAGTTAAAGGGTTCATACTCACAAAGAGGTTACATTCTATTTCGGTAAGGGGAGGGAGACCCAATACATACACATAAAATTAAATACAAAATATGTATGAAGTAGATATAAAGTGATTTCTAAGGGTAGGGCTATGAGAATCTGAAGATTCAAGATAGAACTCCAGTAAGATATAGCACTTAAATTAAATGTTGAAGGGAACTTAAGTTATTTACAAGGCTGAAATGAGGAGAACGTACATTCCAGGCATTGGAGACTGGCTATGAAAATGCATAGAGAAGGGATATACAATGCCATATAAAGGAGAAAGCAAAGAAGGAGCCTAGATCATCAATTAAAGGCAACCCAGCTGAACTCTCTAAACATTTCCCTCTAAACAACTTTAAAATAATACCTCAAATCAAATTTTGGAGCGGCACAGTCAACAACAACAACAACAAAACAAGATAAAAACACTTTTTTTAGCTTAAGGAAACTTAGGAGGTCAGCATGAAAAGCTTGTGATGCTAAGGTGGAAGCCTGTATGGAGTCCTCACACAGGGTGGCAGCAACAGTGACTACAACAGCTTCAGCAGCAGCTTCAGCAGCTGTCCATAAATGTTAAGAGGGTTAGATGAGTGGCTAGAGAGAGATTACAAGGGAACTTTTTCTGGCACTGGGTAGAACTGCTACTTATTGGCAAGGTTTTTGTTCACAAACAGTTCTGGGTCTCAGTTCCATGGCAGAGAGGAATTCTGTGTGTCAGTCACAAGGGGACAAGGGCCCTGGTTGCAGTTCCAAGGCAAAGAGTAGCACTAATGCTTGTGATTTCAAGGGAGCAGGGCCTTCCTGGGTAAAGACCAAAGCACAGATCAGGAGAGCAGTGACTATCCCTCTCCCAACAGCATACCATCTTGGAAGCACCAAAAACTTGCAGATCCCTAGAACTAGCTCTGAAAAGAGCAGCACAAAAACCCCCTGAAATTTGGGACAATGCCTCCCCAACCCCAGGTGAGCAGAGTCCAACTTTAACATAAAATTTGAAGTAAAAAAAATAGACTTGAAATATGAGCAAACAACAAAAAAGTATTAGATTATAAAAGACTACTATGGTGGCAGGGAAGACCATTACATAAACTCAGAAGAAGACAATAATGTGGAAACAGCTACCAAATAAAAGCTCAGAGAAAGATACTAATTAGAGCCAAGGTCAACAAGAATTCCTGAAGGAGTTAAAAAAAAAGAGGTAAGGGTGGTAGAGGAAAAATTGGGAAAAGAAATTAGAGTGATAAGAGAACTTGGGAAAAGAGAAACAACAAATACTGTAGAAAATAACATCTTAAAAACAGAATTGGCATAATAGTAAAAGAGGTACAAAAAATTATTGAATAAAAAAACTCCTTTAAAATAAGAACTGGTCAAATGGAAAAAAGAGGTACAAAATCTCACTGAAGAAAATAATTCCTTAAAAATTAGAATTGGGCAACTGAAAGCTAATGACTCCATGAGATTTAAAGAAACAATAAAGCAAAGTCAAAAGAGTGAAAAACAATAGAAAAAATGTGAAATATCTCATAAAAAAAACAACTGACCTGGGAATAGATCAAAGAGAAATAATTTAAGAATTATTGGACTATCCACAAACCATAATCAAAGCAAGAGATAAGACATCATATTTCAAGAAATGATCAGTGAAGCCAACCTCAACATCTTAGATCCAGAGGATAAAATAGAAATCAAAAGAATCTACCAATAGCTTCAGGAAAGAGATTTAAAAATGAAAACTTCTAGGAATATTATAGTCAAATTCCATAACTCCTAGGTCAAAGTGGAAATACTTCAATAAGAAACATTTTAAATATTGTGGAGTCAACAATCAGGGTCACACAAGATTTAGTGACTTTCATGTTAAAGAAACAGAGGACTTGGAATATGATATTGTAGAAGGCAAAGGAGCTAGGATCATAACCAAGGATAACCTACTCAGGAAAATTGAGTAATTTTTTAGGGAAAAATAGATATTGAATGAAACAGAGGACTTTCAAGCATTTCTGATGAAAAGATCATAGCTGAATAGAAAATTTGACATTCAAACACAAAACTGAAGAGAAGCATAAAAAAGTAAACATGAAAGAATAATCAAACAAGAAACTGTTTACATTCCTATGTGGGAAGATGATACATGATACTTAAATCCTTATCATTATCAGGGCAATTAAAAAGAGTTTACATAGAGAGAGAGCATGGATATGAATTGATCATGCTGGAACAATCTCAAAAAAATAAAGGAATAGGAAAGAAGGATGTACTGGGAGAAGGAGAAAGGTAGAATGGGGAAAATTTTCTCAAATAAAAGAGGTGTTCAAGAATGAGCTTTTAGAGTGGAAGGGAAAATAGAGTGGGATGGTAGGAAATGCTTGATCCTCATTCTCACTGGAATTGGTTCAAAGAGAGAAGGAAAAAATATACACACACATACATACATACATATACATACACAAACACTGATTTGTGTGAAGAAATGTAAATTACTCAAAGGGAAAATAGGAGGGAAAGAAGAGAAAAGAAAGGGGTAGGGCTGATCAAAAGGAGGACAGATTAAGGGAAATAATGTTTAGAAGCAAAATAGATTTGTAAAGAAGAACAGGATACAAAGAGAGAGGAGAAACAAAAGAAAATAACTGTGAACATGAAGGACATGAGCTCACCCATAAAATGGATGAAGATATCAAAATGGATTAGAAACCAAAATACTATGATATGTTGTTTACAGGAGACATACTTGAAACAGAAACACATAAACAGAGTTAAAATAAGGGGATGGAACAGAATCTAATATTCTTTAGCTTAACTAAAATTAAAGAGAAAGAGGAAAGCATAGTAATCATGTTCCTAGACAAAAAATGGGCTAAAATAGATTTAATTAAAAGGGATTATTTGGTGAAACTACATTTTGCTAAAAGGTACCATGGCCAATCAAGTAATATCAGAAATTTTTGCAACAAGTTTCTGTGATAAAGACCTAATTTTTCAAATATATGCTGAGTACAGAATTGAGTCAAATTTATAAGAATAAGAACCATTCTCCAACTGATAAATAGTCAGGATATAAACAGGCAGTTTTCAGAAGAAGAAATCAAAGTTATATATGGTCACAAAAATGCTTTAACCCACTGTTGATTAGAGAAGTGCAAAATGAAATAACTCTGAGGTCCCATGTCACACTTATCAGAAATCAAAAATGCTAAAGAGAATGAGAGCAAAACAGGTACACTAATGCAATGGACTAATGAATTGGTCCAGTCAGTCTGGAGAATAATTTGGAACTCTACCCAAATGACTATCTAACTGTGCATACCTTTTGATATAACACTACTACTACTAAGTCTGTATCCCAAGGAGATTAAAGAAAATGGAAAAGGACAAATGTTTATAAAAATGTTTATAGCAACTCTTTTTGTGGTGATAATGTTTTGGAAATTGATGAGATACCCATCAGTTGGGGAATGGCTGAACAAGTTGTGGCATATGATTGTGATGGAGTGCTATTGTGCCATAGAAAATGACAAGAGGGGATGGTGGTTTTAGAAAAACATGGCAAGACCTATATGAACTGATGCCGTGAAGTGAAGTGAAAGTGAAGTGAAAAGAACCAGGAGATCATTGTGCTTATAAAAGCGATGTTATAAGAATGATTAAGTGTGAAAGACTTGGCTACTCTGTTCAATGCAATGACCTAAGACAGTTCCAAAGGAGTCATGATGAAAAAAATGCTACCCACCTCTAGACAAACTCTGAGTGCAAACTGAAATGTAATTTTCTTGCTTTATTTTTCTTGTTTTTTAAATATGGCTAATAGAGATAAGTTTTACATGATTTCACATGTATAATTGAGCTATTGTTTGCCTTCTGTGAGGGGGTGGGAAGGAGGAAGAGAATTTGGAACTCAAAATGTAAAAAAAAAAGTTAAAAAATAAATGAATTAAACATTTTTTAAAAAAGGAGATAGCAGGAAGCCTAAATTTGGTGTAATAGAGAATGACAACAAATTTCTACATTTTTCCACTTGTGTTCATAAGGCAAGGAGAAATGCCACTAATACTCAAAACATCAGAAATTTGTCATTGTGCTTTAACTTCAAAATGAGATGAAAACTTGCTTCTTATTAAAAATCTTCAGAAAAGTGTTCCAATGACATAAGAAGTGAGAGGGAAAAAATGTATTTTAAGTTTCAAAAATAGAGAGGTGGTAGGATCCTACAGATGTGAAATGTATGCACCTTCAGATAAAGCCATTGACAGTTTTATCTAATTGTTTTGTTTTGTTTTATTTTTAATATGTATTCCAGAATTTATTTATTTTTATTTTTCAACATTCATTTCCACAAGATTTTAGTTCCCAATTTTCTTTCCATCTCTCCTCTACTCCCACCCCAAGACAGCATGCATACTGATTATCTCTTCCCCCAGTCCAATCTCCCTTCTATGTCCCTATCTCATTTTCTCTTACCCCCTTCACCCTTACTTTCTTGTAGGGTAAGACAGATTTCTATACCCCATTGCCTGACTATCTTATTTCCTGTTTGCATGTAAAAACAATTTTTAACATTTGTTTTAAAAACTTTGAGTACTAGATTCTCTCCCATCTACCCTCCTCACCCACCTCCATTGTGAAGACAAGCAATTAAATATAAGTTATACATGTGTAGTTATGAAAAGCATTTCCATAGCAGTCATATTGTAAAAGACTAACTGTATTTCCCTCCATCCTATCCTGCCCCCATTTATTCCATTTTCTCCTTTGACCCTATCCCCTTTCAAAAGTGTTTCTTCTGACTACTCCCTCACCCAATTTGCCCTCCCATCCATCATCCTAACCCCCCTTATCCCCTTCCTCCCTACTTTCCTGTAGGATAAGATACCCAATTGAGTGTATATATTATTCCCGCCTTAAGCCAAATCCAATGAGAGTAAGGTTGACTCATTCCCTTTCACCTTCCCACTCTTCCCCTCCATTGTAACAATTCTTTCTTGCCTTTTTCAGGTGAAATAATTTCCCCTGTTCTATCTCTACCTTTCTCCTTCTCCAAATATATTCCTCTCACCCCTTAATTTTATTTTTTAGATATCACCCGTTCATATTGAACTTACCCTGTGCCTTCTGTCTATATACTCATATACACATGTGTATATGAGTATATAGACAGAAGGCACAGGGTAGTTGAAAGGAATATGTTGTGTGTGTGTATGTATATATATGTATATTCCAGAGTTACACACACACACACATATATATATGTATGTATGTATGTATGTATGTGTGTATGTATGTATTTATTCCATGAGTTAAAAACATCATCTTTCCATGTAGGAATGTAAACCAGTCAACTTTAATAAGTTCCTTACGATTTCTCTTTCCTGTTTTCCTTTCCATACTTCTCTTCATTCTTGTATTTGAAAATCTAATTTTTTTGTTCAGCTCTGGTCTTTTCATCAAGAATGCTTTAAAGTCCTCTATTTCATTGATTGTCCATTTCACCCCAAAGTATTATACTCAGTTTTTCTGAGTAGGTGATTCTTGGTTTTAATGCTAGCTCCTTTGACCTCCAGAATATTGTATTCCAAGCCCACTGATCCCTTAGTGCAGAAGCTTCTAGATCTTGTATTATCTTGTTTGTGTTTCCACAAGACTTGAATTGTTTCTTTCTGATTGCTTGTAATATTTTCTCCTTGACGTGGGTATTCTGTAATTTGACTATAATATTCCTAAGAGGTTTTTTTGGGATCTTTTTCAAGAGGCATTTTGTAGATTCTTTCAATTTCTATTTTACCCTCTGGTTCTAGAATATCAGGGGAGTTTACTCTGATAATTTCTCAAAAGATGATTTCTAGACTCTTTTTAATCATGACTTTCAGATAGTCCAATAATTTTTAAATTCTCTCTCCTGAATCTGTATTCCAAGTTAGTGGTTTTTGCAGTGAGATACTTCATATTGTCTTCTATTTTTTGTTCTTTTGTTTCTGTTTTTTAATTATTTTAACAGTAATGAGATTTAAAGTTCCTTTTGTATTGCTAACCTAAGAGGTACTTAGCACCTAGTTTAGATTAAGCCTCTGTTAAAGAAACAGAAGGTATGAACTCCTGTCTCCTGTTGCTGAACGTGAAGGGGCAATACTGTATATAAAGAAAAACACAGAGAGGAAGAGTCAGATCTTCTTGAAGTAAACCCCGTGGAGGTAGAAGCTGCTGCCTCCAGGGAGGCTGAAGAGGAAATAAGGACGCTGAAGAGGAATGATGAAGGATGAACGAATGATTAAGCTGATTGAATGATTGATTGACTAAATGATTGTACTTAGTGACTGATGACTGAATAAATGATTGATTTATAACTTAGTGGAGAATTTTGGCCTTTTGTACTTTATGATTGAATGATTGAGTTACTAAATGATTGTTCCTTGTTCAAAACTTTGTGACCACTGTGGTGGAAACTATGTGGCCATTTTCTGTGGTAAGTTGTTGTGAATGTTGTTTTTTGATTATCTGTGATAAGTTGTGACATTGTACATGCTGTACCTTGATTTCTGTGAATGTTTTGCTTTGATCTGTTATTGAATAAACAGAGTGTTTGCTATACTGTGTGATCTGAACCTTGAAAGCTATTCACAGAAGCATTCTTCTGAAAAGCTGCTTGGTTTTACAATTATCTTGATTTCTCATAAAGTCATTAGCTTCCATTTGCTCCATTCTAATTTTGAAGGAATCTTCAAAATTCAAACCTTCATTGAGCTTTTGGACTTTCTTTTCCATTTGGCCACTGCTGCTTTTTAAGGCATTCTTCTCCTCATTGGCTTTTTGGACTTCTTTTGCCATTTAGGTTAGTCTATTTTTTAAGATGTTATTTTCTTGGATTTCCTTTAGCAAGCTGTTGACTCATTTCTCATTATTTTCTTGCATCACTTTCATTTTTCTTTCCATTTTTCCTCTTCTTCTCTTACTTGATTTTCAAAAAATCCTTTCTGAGTTCCTCCATGACCTGTGACTAATTCGTATTTTTCTTGGAGGCTTTTGATGTGGGAGTTTTGACTTTGTTGTCTTATGGTTGTATGTTTCATTCTTTGTCACCAAAGGAAGATTCTGCAATCTGATTTTTCCCTATGTTCATTTTCCCAGCCAATTACTTGACTTTTTGAACTCTTTGCCAATGTAGGATTCTGCTTTCAGAGTGGAGAGTGCTCTGTCCTAAGTTTCTGAGGTTTTGAGCAGTTGATGTCTGAGCTACTTCTAGGCACCTGTAAACTTTCAGTTCTTCTAAGGTAATATGATCAAAGAAGAGGTGTTTACTCCTCTCCTGGCCTGTGGTCTGGTCTGTGAGTGACCATAAGCACTCTTTGCTGCCCTGGAACTGTGAGAAGGATTCCCTATTCACAGCCACCATAAGCTCTGCTATGCCAGCGCCCCTCCTCACCCCAGGACTGCCACCCAAGACTGTGACCCAGATCCAAGCAAAGAAAAGTAAGAAAATCCTGCCTCAGAGCCAGCAAAGAGATCTTTGCAATTGCCCTAAGATCATCCTCTTCATCTCCCCACCATCTATGGGCCTACAGCTCTGGAAGCAGTCACTGTGACTGCTGCTACTGCCACCACAGCTGCTACCTCTGCCACCCTGGGGCTGGGGACAAATCATGCTGTTTTCTCACCCAGGTTCTATAGAGTTTTCCCACTGATCCTCTACTTTGTCTTTTGAGTTTGTGGGTTCATGTTTCAGTCTCCTGAGGCATACTCTAGCCCCATCTGTGCCAGGGTAGTCCACATAGGACTGTGCTCTGCTCACAGTCTGGTGTGATAGACCATTCCTGTTGGCATGCCAGGGTGTCTTCAGCTGGAGATGTTTTCACTATGTCATTTTGTGGGTTCTATACATCTAAAATTTGTTTAGAGTAATTTTTTCAAGTATTTGGAGGTGTTTGGGGGAAGAGGTCAAGCAAGTTCCTACTTTTACTCTGCCATCTTGACTCCACCCCACTAGTGTTTTGTTTTCTTATGGAGAGCATTTCTGAGAGCATTATTAAAAGGGAATAATCTGTGTTTATTAAAAAATACATTAGCGAAATAGGAAAAATGAGACAAGGAATTGTGTGATTAAGTACTAAGATGTGTGTAAAGACTATAAAGTCTTGAATTACAAATTGAGCAGGGAATCTAAAGCCTAAGTGGCCAAGGGATAGTGTGCTTTGGTCATGCTGAAGGCTATGTTGCTATAGCACTGCTTTTAACTGCATCCAGGTTTAGTGTGATATTTTGCAGTGATAACTATTCAAACTTATATCAGAGCCTTCACAAAATATGTTATTCTTTTTCTAGGACCAGTAGAGACACAGAAATCCAATAGGGAAAAACTAATTTAGTTCAAACAAGTAACAAAGCCTTTTCAGCACCCTTACACATAAGGATGCAAATCTCCTGTACTCTCAGTACAGTATAGTCTAATATCCCTTTATTGCCTCTAGCTTTCCAGGGTAGAAGTACATCTCCAGCACTCTTCACTTGCTGGTGAACAGTGGGCATGAAGTGAAGTGTGGACATTCAGATTCACTTTGTTCTTTGAGAAGACAGATAATTGACATGTTGGCCCTTATTCATCATCTTGGTCCAGACAACATTAGAGTGTTTAGGATTCCATAGTCACATGCGCATCTCCTATCCTTTTACTCTCTTCTATATCTCTCTCTTTGATGCCTTCTGAATTCTCGGACCTCCTTACCCAAACAGAATCTTTATCTGGTGATGTCATCCTACTTCAGGCTGTCACAAAGCTTTTTTCAAAATGTAGTCAAGAAAATCCTCCTCCTCCACCACATACCCACAAACAGAGAATTCTTGGTTCAGGTACTGAAGGGCATTGCCTTTGGTTAACTCCCTCTCTCTGTACTTAGGTCTTCTATCCCACTTAACAGCATTTGAGAGATTTTCAAATGACATAGGACCTTGTTTATTTCATATTTAACTATAAATCACAAAAAAACTAAGTGAATATACATTTATGACTACTTACACAATAAATTTCTTCATGCAATATATTCATAAATTTATTGGTTAGTATTTATTATCTTCCATTCATCTCTGCATTTACTTACACCCTTTTACTTGTATGCAGTTGTGATCAGTATGTAAACTATTCTTCTGATTCTCCTTTCTTCCCTTTGCTTTTCTTTATACAAGTTTGTTTCCCCAATTTTCTTATCCTGTTCTATATAATTAGGACTTTTATATTGATAAGTGAAATCCAAATTGCCTGTAACATCGTGGATTTAGATGAGATGTGAGAAGCAGAGGTTGATTAATCAATCCAACTTCCCACCCCCTCTGGAAAAATAGGTTGAATCTCAGCCTTAACAGTACAAATGATCCATTGACCGTCATGCTCTCAATTCCTTGTTTTTAACCTGTATGGGTTAATCACTCTGGTTTGTGACCTGTGACTTGCTTCATAGACAGACTGTTGCCTCAGAGTTTGTTTACTAGTTGGTTTATGTCCTGAGACTTTACTATTCAGAGATGCCTCTGTTTTAATCCTACCAACCCTAATTTTTATTTCTTTTAAAGTCTCCCAATGAGGTCCTTTATACATGCTAATTGAACCAGTTAGTGTGCCAGTATCCAAAATTCTGATCTGTGACTCTGGAAGCTAACCTCATGTTGGACACCACCCAGTTTCCCTTTCTCCTGAACCCCACCTCTACTCTCAACACTTGAATAGACTGAGAGGGTTAGGACAGATATCTTCAAACATTATGACTCAGGAGTGCTTTTCTACTATTGCCTCAAATTTTTCATGGGTCATAAGCTAAACTAATGAAAAGATTTTTCTCATTCACTACTATGCTGTGTTACACAGGTATCTTCTTATTACTAGCTAAATTTCTTTCTAATTAAAAAGGTAAGGATCCCTGGCCTGCCCCAATGACTTTTCTTCACTGAGTTATTCTCTCCTTCAGTAATCCCATACCCAGGGAGAAGGTGTTGTTTTAGGCTTGGGTTACAAGTATTTTTAGGTCATTATAATTATTGCCCTTGTGTGAGAGCCTCCTTGTAGATGCAAGGGGCCTGGATATCTTTTGGTGTCCTTGTACTTCCTTACTTCATTTCTTTCTTGCCCAACCTCAAAGTATAGGGACTTTGGTATTGAATACGGTCTGTGCTACAGGATATAGTCTCCAAATCCTTTTATAAGTACAGGCTTTCCCCTTTCCAGTAAGAGTGGGGTAAAGCAAGAATGTCAGTTATCACCACTACTATTCAATTTTGTATTAGAAACGCTAGTGACAGCAACAGGGGAAGAAAAATAAATTGAAGGAACAAAAATAGACAACGACAAAAATATTATTCAATATTTGCTAAAAAATATTCCTAGGAAAACTGGGAAGTAATTTGGCAGAAACTAGGTATAGACTAACACATTACACCATAAATGAAGGTAAGGTTAACAAGGATAAATGATTTACAAATAAAGAATGATATCATGGGGCGGCTAGGTGGCGCAGTGAATAGAGCACCGGCCCTGGAGTCAGGAGTACCTGAGTTCAAATCCGGCCTCAGACACTTAACACAAAAAACTAGCTGTGTGACCTTGGGCAAGTCACTTAACCCCAACTGCCCTCCAAAAAAAAAAAGAATGATATCATAAGTAAATTAGAGGAGCATTGTGTAATGGGAATCTAAAGATCTTCCCTGCCCCTAGGTCCCTTGATAGGCTTAAGCGAATCTGAGAACCTTCCATGATTTGAAAGTATACTCTGCCCCTAATAGGCTGAATGTGGTCACATGCAGCTTGTGATGGGAGGCTTGTTTTTCAGGAATGCCCACACCTTGTTACTTTGTGATTGGGCAGTGGGTCAAGAAGGTTGTGACATTCTCTGACCCAGGAGAAAGCTATATATACCCTGATGTGAGGTATTGCTTTGGGGCTCACTTTGGGAACAGTTGTGTGATTTGGCCAGATGAGACTCTGGGCAGCCATTGAGCCCCCCCACTTTGAAAACCCAGATGTTGGTGCTTCCCTCTCTGGTAACTAACTAGGTATAGATGTAATAGTCAGACAGCTGGAAGCCCTGTCTGCTGATCTCTTTCTCCATTTGTATTTTTTTTGTATGCTTGTAGCTTTTCTTTGTATTCTCTGAAGTTAAGGATGCTGACTTTTTCCCATGAACTAGGTAAATGATATGATTAAAGTAAGATTGTTAATCCATTTTGAGTTGCTTTCCTTTAGAAAAGCAGATTTAAGAACCTGTGCAAGCAGCCATCCTGGGTATGCTAGGGTGCTTGCTGCTACACGTGGGAAAGTTTATCTGTTGGGTCCCTGGATAAAGGACCAAAGAAGGGATAGAGAGGATCATGGGAAATAAAATGGAAAATTTCAATTCCATGAAACTAGAAAGTTTTACAGAAACAAAACTTAAGCACCAAAATTAGAAGAAAAACAGGAAACTAGAGAAAATGTTAGTTAGTTTCTCTCATAAAGGCCTCATTTCTCAAATACATGGGGAACTGAAACAAATTATGAAAATTGGAGAATTCCTCAATTAATATATTGTCAGAGGATATGGCTAGGCAGTTTTCCAAAGAAGAAACCAAAGCTATAGTTCTAACTATATGAAACAATGTTCAAAATCACAGAGTAGAGAAATTCAAATGCAAACAACTCTGAGATTCTACCTCAAACTTATCAGATTGGCTAACATGACAATAAAAGGATGACAATAGATTTTAAACTTGGCATCTTTTGACAGGCATAATTTAATATATTATAGTAGAAAATTTGGGCATTAATGTATTGTTGATGAAGTTGTGAATGATTCTAGGAATTCTGGAGGAAAAATTTGAAACTATGCTCAAAGGGATATAAAATTGTGACCCAGAAATACCCCTACTATGTCTATATCCTAAAGAAAGAAAAGGGGAAAAGGATCTATTTGTAAAAGTATTTATAGCAGTTCTTTTTGAGGTGACAAAGGACTGAAAATTGAAGGAATGTCCATCAATTGGAGAACAGCTGAACAAGCTGTACTATATGATTTTGAGGGAATTCTATTGTGCTATAAGAAATGATGAGCAGGATGTTGTCTGAAAAACCTGGATAGGCTTAAATAAACTGAGGCAACATGCATTGAACAGAACCCAGAGAATATTGTACACAGGAACAATATGGTAATTATGATTGATAGAAAAAGACTTAACTGTTCCGATTAATGCATTGATCCAAGACAATTCCAAAGGACCCGTGACAAAAATGGTTACCGCCTCTAGACAGAAAACTAATGAACTCTGAGTGCAGATTTCCCCCTTTCTTTATTTTTCTTGGGTTTTTTAGTATGTTTTCTTTTTTTTCAATATAGCTATTATGGAAATATATTTTAAATTACTTCATATGTATAATCTATATATTACTTGCCTTCTCTAGGAATGAAGGAGGGGTGAGGAGGGAGAGAATTTGGAATTCAAATTTTTAAAAAATAAAAGTTAAATATGTTTACAAATGCAATTGAAAAATAATGAAATAAAAAATATGCATTTAAAAAGCACATGGCTTCCAAGGTGCAAAGTATAAACAGGTTTCAAATTGTTCTAGACAATTACAGCTCCTATGAAAGCCCATAGAAAATAGCAGTTGCCCCTCAAAACAACAAGACTGCAGAGACCTGTATAGTCTCAATCACAGTGCTGCCTGTGGTAAAGTTCTTACAGCTCTTACCCAAGTGGGTTGTCCTCCATATTAATTTCTAATATCCATGACTTTTTTGGATATCTCTACAGTAATGCTTTTTTCTTCAGCACATGGCTCTCTTCATTGTTAACAGCTGTTGCTGCTTACTGTTCCTTATCATCGTCCCTTTTCATCATACTTCCTTGCTCTGCTTGTACTCCATACCCAGAGTGCTTCTCTATTCTCAGATGTTGGTGGATATTTCCTTGTCCAGAGAGTTAGCACTCTTTCTCCAGAATTTCTGGCATCCTGTGTCAGCTTGAGTAGAGATGTTCATTTCTGAAGCTTTCTGAGACTGCCCTTGGACTCACACTGATGTCTCCCTAAGTTCTAGAGTAGAGGAATCCACCACCCATTTCACCTTTTAATTGCATAAAGATTTGATTCCCTATCTTTCCCTGTTCACGTCTTCTCCTCCCCCCTTCTCTGAAATTATGTTTTATCTACATTGCATTAACTTGTATGTAACTCATTGTTTTAATTTTGTTTCTCTCTTACAATATGAGCTCCTTGAGGAGAGTCTCTTCTGACCTTTCTTTTTATTTCCATCACTGAGCATAATATCTAGCATTTAGAAAGAGCTTGACAGATTCTTGTTGACTGACTCTCCTTTACTACTTCTTGATACCACCAACCATGAGCCTGGAGCAAAGATGGATAGAGTGCTGGACCTGGGGTCAGGAAGACCTGAATTCTAATTCATCCTCAGACATTTCACCACTGTGTGACCCTGGGCAGGTCTCATACCTGCTGTCTGTCATAGTTTCCTCATCTGTAAACTGAGGATAATCATAGTACCTAACTCTCAGGGTTGTTCTAATAGTTAGAAAGTGCTTCACATACCTTAAAGCATTTTGTTATTAACATTATTGCTGCTAGTATTATTAAAAACAAAACCAACAACAATAATAACATCTTTATATTATGGACCCATAATATAGCTGTACATATATATGGACCCATAAATAGCTATGGAAGCCTTCTAAAAATAACATTATTAAAAATCTAACTTTCATCTGGTTTAGAAACTTAGAAGAAAATGTCACTCTTCCTCCATTTGTCTTTCAGAATACCATGACTTTTCCTAGGGCAACTGGGCAGAATTATTTAAATTATATATAGATGCTTTCTAAAATGCAATGGAAGAGGAAAGGAGGAAATATCTTATCTACACCCCTCACTTTGGCCCCCTCAGAAAAATATTTATTGCCCTTTGTACATTATTGTTATCTGAAAGAAGATTTGGTCAGATTTAAAGTCCATGCAGACTTAAAGATATGAATATGTATATGAGCACAGAGGAGATAATGCCTTCCTTATTATTAGGACATTTTGGTCTTTTTTTCCTTTTGCCCTTTTCGAGTTTAGAGCCCTCCGGTTAAAGAACTATGCTATCTTTCTTACTAGAGTTGATTCTTTTTTGGAGAAGTTTATGGAAATTCCTTGGGAGTGGGGACTGTTTTACCTATATCTTTGTATTCCAAACGCCTAATGAATAGTAAGTGCTTAATAAAAGCTTATCAGATTTTGTTTGCTTATTTTTAAAATTCCAGTCAATATGTATTTATATTTTTCTGTCTCACACCTCTTCTCCCCTGCCTCCAATTGGAAAAAAGACAAATTCCTTGTAACACATACTTAAACAATCAAACAGAACATATTTCTTTATTGGCCATGTTAAAAAGTGTGTATCTCATTTTGCATCTTGAGTCCATTATCCCTCTATCAGGAGGTAGGGAGTGAATTTCAAAATTTTTCCTCTGGAATTCTGATTAGTCATTGCATTGATCAGAGTTCTTAAATCATTAATTGTTTATAGCACCAGAAGGTGTAGACAGTAAGCTCGTTAAGTCAAGGAAGAAAAACTACCCAATCTCCTTAAGAGAGAGAGGGATGTTTCCCTCTGGCCATCAGAGACTGGCTTCCACAGGCATCAAGCAATAAAAAGCTGATAAGGGCTGAAGCTAAATCCCCAAAGTTGCAGGTCAGGATATAGAATAAGAATCAAAATGAAGGGGCTACTAAGAATAGTGGTCTTCTATTACATTTGCCCCTGGTTCAAATTCTGGCTTTCTCAGTGACTCTTTGAAACTACTAAGCTAGTGCTAGCCATGCATACTCCCTCCTCCCATGCCAACCCCCCATTTTTATTGGATAGGCTGTAGCTACTAATACAGGGAGTGATGTTCAAGATCAAGCTGACCTTCTCCTGAGTCGTAACTGTGGGCTTTTCCATGCCATACCTGTATGTAGGCAATCAAATGCATCCTTTACAACATAGTGAAGATGTATTTTGAAAAAAATGTAAATCAGAATTTTAACTAGACAATGACATTTTGTATTACAGTTAATTGGTGCATCATAACATCACTCTACTACACCATAATAGCATTCTCTACTAGATCCATGTGTGCAGAGCCCACAGCTTGTGTAATATTTGCATATTCTCCATGCCTGGCATAGTACTTGGTATGTGACAGGTCTCTACAAATGTTTGTGGAATGAATAAAATGGGGGATCTCTTTTCTCTGCTAATGTGTTGTCTCTAACTTTGGGCCCTCTCTGTGCTTCCATGTAATTTTGTGGTACATAGCATGAGTAAGAAATCATGAACCTGCTGTCAAATCCAAATGGGTTTCCTTCCTCCATTAGATTAAACATTAAAGTGCTTGGCAGTATTCTCCCAGCCCACTCTCAGGAAAGCATTAAGCATGTGGAGCAGCTTGAAAATAAAAGACCAGAGGGACATTGTGAATGCAGGTTCTCTAGGGTGAAGGGGTCTGCTGTTACATTAACAAGTTAGCTCATAATGGGCACATCTTTCACAGCAAAGCCAGTGGTGGGAAGAAGAGTAGAAACAATGTAATTTCATGTCTGGCATGTTTTTAAGTGTTTTGAGTTTTAAAGTCATGCTTTAATTGCAAGATACAGTAGACTATTGGACATTTATGCATAAATGTAATAAAACTTACACATTTCTAAGTGTAATATATGAAGTTATTAAAGCTGTCATCTTTAAATAGTAGAACTTTATGGCTTTTTTAATGGAATTTTCTCCTAGCATATTAACCTATGGGCGAAACACTTTGGATTGCTGATGTGAAAAGGGACTTTCAGTCAATAAGACAGTCTCTTAGCCATCCCCATTTGGATCTGCTTGGATGAAGATACTTTCTCCCTTAAAATTTGAATTGGAATTACAACCTACTGATCTCTAACACTAGTATCCTTGGAGGCAATGGAACAGAAATAAATGAGGAGGAAAAGTATGTTTAAAGGGAAATAGCATTCATTCAAGTCTTCTTTAAATAAGCATCCTATGGCAGGGAGTTTGAACACAGATTATCCTTAAAAAGAAGTTATTTTGGGAAAAGAATGTGAGAAATAAAGAACAGAGGATGAGTTGCAAAGGGATAGTAAAAAAGTGAGAGAAAGTGACTTATAGTTGGAAGAGAGGAAATTATTTTCAACACATAAAAGCCAGTAAAAAAGGTAAGGAAGGAGAGTTTCCAATATGGGTTCTGTGTTTTGTATATCCGAGTACTCATGTCTGGGTATAAGTGTTGGTTATAAGTATGTGCAGTATCTAGCATAGTGCCTCCCACATAGCAGTCACTCAAGAATTGGTTCTTGATAATGATTGTAATGAAGACATTTGTGTGTATGCTTGTTTTCTTCCTGGGGAGTCCAAAACCTAGGGTGCATTGGCCCTCAGCGGGTATAAGGGAAAGTAACTATCATTCTTGGTTGGGAATGTTTAGGGTCATAGGATATATAATGGGAAGGGACCTTAGAAGTCATCCAGTCATTTCACAAATGAGGAAACTGAGCCTCAGTGTACTGATGGATGGGACTTGCTCAAGATCAGAAAGGTAGCAAGATGCAGAGGCAACATTCAAAGCCAAGTCCTCCACCTTCAAATCTAATAGTCTTTCTCCTATATATCTTTATCTTAGTTGCTGTGTCTTCTAAATATAACACTTTGTTGTTTGTACAACATTTCCCCTTCTACTACCATCTTAGGTAGGAAGTATAAGTATTATTATTATTGCCATTTTGTAGCTGAAGATACTGAGGCTCAGAAAGATTATATGACTTTTCCAAAATCAGGAAGGAAAAGTATGAGGACCTCAAAACCAACAACTTCAGTCTCCATGGACTATGCTGTTTCCATGACACCATTCTGACCCCCAGTAGTTCCGAGAATAGAAGGTTGTTCTAGGGTGGATGATGGGGGCAGAAGAAAGTCTTGAATTTTGGGGGTGGAGAAATCTTAATCAAAGTAAGATTTATTCTGATAAAATAGTGCAAACACAAATCCTGGGCTGGAAAACAATGTTCTGGAAAACTTTGTATCTTTTCATTTCCTTAGGAGATCACAGAACCTCATTTGTAAGAAGCCTCAGAGGTTATCTTACTCAATCCACAATAAATAAGAAGGCCCTTTACAACATTCCTAACAAATGATCATTCAGCATTAACTTGAAGACCTCTGGTGAGATAGCTTATCCTATGTTGGGAGCTATATTGGTTAGGAAGTTGTTGTTTTTTTTAATCTTTTTTATATCAGTCATTAACCTGAGCCTCTGCTCATTGCTCCTCTCAATCCAAGCAGAAAAGATAGAATCCCTTTTTCATGTGATTGTAAACTATTCTTAAATACTTTAAAGATAGTTATCTATTTGCCTTGAAACCTTCTCTTCTTCAGGTTAACCCTCCCTTTCACATCTTCATTTGTCATGATCTTGAAATACAGTCCCAGTCACTCTACTTTGGATGAGCTCCAGTTTTTCAATGTTCTTCCAAACATGTGGTCCCCACAAACTTTCTGTGCACTTTATCCTCAGACTAGCGATCTCCAAATTTTTTTCTTATAGACTCTTACAGCAAAACATTATTGCACATGCACCTTCAACATGTGTATTTGTTTGTAAATTATTTTCATGTACATATACAACATAAGGGAAGGGGAAAAAAACTAAAGGGGGGTAAAGGGAAGGGAAAGGAAGAGAGAAGGAAAGGGGAAGGAAGGGAAATACATATTTTTATAGTGTTGACTATGCCTACTACATTGTGCTAAATACTTTCCAAATATTATCTCATTTGATACATGCAACAGCCCTCTGAGGTAGGTGTCATTATTGCCCCCACTTTATTAGTTGAGGAAACTGAGGCTAAGTGACTTGACAAGGGTCACACAGCTAGCAAGTATCAGAGATGTGATATGAACTAAATTCTTCCAGACATTTGATCCACCACTCTGTACTGTACCACCTAACTGTTTACATGTACAAAAAATTAAAAGTTTTAAATAAAAATAAAATTTTACAATTATTTTTAAAAATTAATTAAAAGCCTTTGTGTTCTCATTAAATATTTTTAGTGAGCCTATTTTTAGTTATTGTATATATTTCATTATTTTTAAACATCTTCATTTAAAATTGTGTGACATGATGATTCAAACATATGGTATTACGTTCAGTTTATTTTGATACTTGGCTTAAATAGTACCAAAAGAGAAAAATATATATCTCACAAAGATACATAGCTCTAAAGAGGAGAACTGCATTGTTGACTTTGCCTAATAAATTATGGTACTCATTCAAAACAATCTCATCCACCAATTATACAGTGGTTCCTTTTTTGAATTGACCTAGTGAATTTCCTTCTTCTTTGATATCAAGTAGCCCAGTGAGGTAGAGTTTCTGGTGGCATGGTCCTAAGTAAAGAGGGTAGCTCTTTTAGTTGGGAAGAGTGGGACAAATGGACAAGTGGACAGACAAGTGGAAGGAACACTGGATAAACTCTGATTTCCTGGAGGTAGATGACCTTCTTTGCTTCCAGACTTTGCAATATATTTGGAGTGTCTAGAGGGCACGGATGCCGACATGAGAGAGTTCTGTGCTTGACTACTTGAACCTCAACCCCACTCGCAGGAGCAAGAGCTATCTCTTGCCTCTCACATCTTGTTAGCAGCAGCCACTTGGTCCTCTTCCTGTCCCACTGCCACTGCTACTGTGGCTATGTTCACTCCTTTCAAACATTCCTGGTTACAGCTTCTTCTGGGCTTGGTGGAAGTCTCTTCTGTTCACACTATGGTCAGAGGGAGAGAACAGCCTGAGGAGGCAACAGGGACCTTAGGCATTTCACATTCACAGTCAGAGCCAGGGGAACTGAAATGTGTATGGGGTACCAACTACTGCTTTTGGTGGGACAGAAGAGGGAGAATAAAGATGTTTGGGAATCACAGGGGACTACACTGAGTAAAAGTAGGAAGGAGAGCACTAGATGCAAATGCTGGATGTAATCCTACTATGTGACTGTGCTATTCTCCTCAGATCTAACATTCTCTTTTAACCTACAGTGGTTCATCTTGAACACCCTGTTTTGGGGACCACTGTTCTAGAGTTTAAAACATTGATTTCAAACCTCTTTGGGTATGACTATGCTTTCAAACATAAAAAACCCCTATGTGATAGTTATATAGTTAGTATCCATAAATTTAGAAAACAGATGGCAAAAAGCTATTATAAATTCAGTAATATTTTTAATTGAATATGTGTAGTATTTTATCATCATAGCATTTTCTACATACATTTGGAAAATAGTAACACAAATCTTTGCAAGATGTATTATTTATTTCATCTACCAGAAGTCATGTTTGAGTATTTGTTATACTGAGTCCTTCTACATATTTTGTTAGGGTTAAATAAAGATCAAAATGGTAATGTTTGTTGCGCATGTGAATTCTTAAAAACCCTTTTACATTTAGAAGCACTCTAGAAGACCAACTTTAGATTTAAAAAGATGCTTATTCTTAGATGGTCCCTGGTGAATTTCATTCTCTATACTTCTCTATACAGACTAGTGTCTGTTTATCCCTAACCATTATTTTCTATTTCATAGCAGTATTTTTGACCAAACCCTGCCCTTCCTCCACCTCCATGAAATTCCATGGAAACCTGAGTTTTTATTAATATATATGTTAATATTTTTTCTTGGCATAGACCTATAATTTCATGGGTACAGGGAACTCCTCAATGAGGAAAAGTCCTTCTACTAATTTGGATCATTGAATCACAGATCTCTTTGTAAATGATAGTTTTGAAAGTTGCTGGGGAACTAAAAGGTTATGTTATTTAGCCACAGGCACAAAGACAGTATATGCTAAAGGTAGAACTTTAGCCTGTCCCTGTCTCAGAAGTCAGCTTTCTGTCCACTACTCCATGCTGCCTCTAGGTTACTCACTATTAAGGTATGCTTTCCTGGTTTTAGTGTTGAGTCTGATACCCATCAGCTTTGATGTTGGGACAATATGAGTCACTCCTAAGTTATTGAATAATTAGCAAAAAGCAGTTTGGTTAACCCTAAAATAGCAAGAATATTCAACAAGGATACAGTGATACTTAGTTTCCAGGAGACTCTTACTCTATATGAAATCAAGTTTATTCAACAGGGTAGGGTATAGTTATTCAAATAATCTTCAGATGTTGACCAATTTGGAATGGCCTGGACTACACGAGTGGAAATTTTTATGATCTTAGCTTACTAGGACATATTGTCAATAAAGCCAAAATCTACTAGAAAGCTGCCAAGAGAGGAAGGGATCATTTAGGTCTCAGGAATGGTTTTGTTACCTTTTAGGAAAAATTAATAATCAACATGGGGGGGTGTAGTGGAGAGAAATACAGGGCCTCATACATATTATGGGAAGGAGTGGGGAAATATAGAAAATACTAGCAGATTTTAGTCTAATAAAAACTGTTGAACCTTGTTAAAAGCTTTTTGGAAGTCTTAATCAGGTTATAAACTGAATCCACTTATAAGACTGCAATTTTCTGAGGACTGATGCAATCAGCCCAATGTCACACAAATAGGTATATTTGAAAGATCTCCCTACATATAAGGTAACACTGATAGCTATGGAATCTGCACTGGATTTTTCTCACAATAATGAAGATGACCATACTCTTTTTTTGTAATCAATTTTATTTGTTTTCTTGTTTATATCATTCATTTTCATGAGATTTTTTAATTACAAATTTTCTCCCCGTCTTTCCCCTACCCCAACCCCCAAACAGTGATCCCACTCTAGAGCCCCTCCCCTGGTCTGCTCTCTAACTTTCTGGTAGGGCAGGGAGGGTCTCCCTACCCCAGCCCCTGAATATCTTGATTCCTAGTTGCAGGTATTGCAGAGCTTTACATTCTAGATTTTTTCGATTCCTCCCTTGTCACCCACCCCCGCTGGAAGGAGAACCAATACAGTACAGGCTGTGTAGGTGTGATTATACAAGACATCTTCATAGTGGACATATTGAGACAGTGATTATACATCCCTCCTTCCTATCCCTCCCCCCATTGTTCTGTTCTCTACCCTGTCCCTGTCCCTTTATTGAAGTGTGAACATCCAGCATCCCTCCCCCAGACCCTGCTCTCCCCTCCATCATCCCACCTTTCATCTCCACACTCCCTACTCTTTTGTGTGGCATGATGCCCAGTTTAGAGTTTATGCCATTTCTTCCCTAAGCCAGATTAAATGAGAGTAAATGAAAGTAAAGTTGTAACAGTTATCCCTTACCTCTTCCACATGGGAT
>CM053597.1:96568927-96581113 GCA_028646575.1 Pseudocheirus occidentalis | reverse complement strand
AATTCTGAGGTGGGAGAGGACTAGAATGAGAGGAGACAGGGAGAGACAAAATGGAGTTAATCATCCCATATAGAAGAGGCAAGGGATAACTTGCAACTTTACTCTCAATTATTCTCATTGAATTTGGCTTAGGGAAGGAATGGCATAAACTCTAAACTGGGTATCATACCACACAGGAGAGTAGGGGGTATGGGGATGAGAGGCAGGATGATGGAGGGGAGGGAAGGGTCGGGGGGAGGGATGCTGGAAGCACGCATTTCAGTAAAGGGATAGGGACAGGGTAGAGAACAGAACAAGGCGGGGGAGGGATAGGAAGGAGGAACATATGATCAGACTGTCACAATATGTCTACTGTGAAGATGTCCTGTGTAATTACACATGCACAGCCTGTATTGAATTGCTTGTCCTTCCAGTGGGAGTGGGTGACATGGGAGGAACCGAAAGAAGCTCTGCAATACATCCAACTAGGAATTCAGATATATAGGGGATGGGGTAGGGGGACCCTCCCTGCCCTACCAGAAAGTAAGAGAGAAGATCAGGGGAGGGGCTTTACAGTGGGATTGTTGTTTTGGGGTTGGGGCAGGGGAAAGATGGGGAGAAAATTTGTAACTCAAAAATCTCATGGAAATGAATGATGTAAACAAGAAAACAAATTTAAAAATAAATTAAAAAAAGAATTAAAGATATTATCCTATAGACAAAACTATTTGGTTTGCAAAGTGTATGATCTCTGTCTAGAATTTGGAAGGCCATTGTGAGAAAATGGAATCTGACTTGTTCTACTCAGTCCTAAAGGACAGAAATGGGAGCAACTGATGCAACTGGCAGAGACAGATTTTTAATTCAATATAAGGAAATCCTTTTGAACAAATAAAAATGGGTACTAGTGAATTCCTTATTCCTGAAGCACTAGCTAAGCGACCATTTATTGGGTTTATTTCAGAAAGGACTCCTATTCATGGATGGATTGGACCAGACAACTTTTCACTTTTGTTACTATGTGACATTTGATTATCTCATGACTATCCAGCCTAGGCAAAAAATGATCATCAAGACAGGGGATCTGAATTCTTATCTCAGCTTTTCTGTTAAGCCTTGTGACCCAAAGCAAATTAGTTCACTTCCCTATGATCCTCTTTCCTCATCTGTTAAATGAGAAAAACAACTCCTCTAAATGACCATGATGATTATGAAGTGAAAGCTTGAACTCCAAACAAACTGTTCATAATGTAGAATGCTATACTCCAAATCATAGTCAATCATCTTGCAAACCCATTCTATTACTCAAAATAAGAACACTTTAACATATAAATGCATTCCTGTTTTTAGCAAAAATAACTCAAAATTCAGAGTCTAGTGAATAAGAAAGAATAGCATTATCTGTAAATAAAAGAAAAAAAATCATAATTGTATTCACCATTACCAAAACACAGAATAGGCAGCTAGCTTGTGCAGGGAATAGAGACTAGGTCTGGAATGAGGAAGAGTCATCTTCCTGAGCTCAAAACTGGCCTCAGATACTTACTACCAGCGTGACCCTGGACAAGTCACTTAACCCTGCTTGCCTCCATTTCCTCATCTATTAAATGAGCTGGAGAAAGAAATGACAAACCTCTCCAGTATCTTTGCCAAGAAAACCCCAAATGGCTTGATGAAGGCCAGACAAGACTGAAAAATAACTCAACAACAATAAAACACAGCATTCCTTCTTTTAGACTGTTTAATAAGTAAATGGTGACATTTCCAATATCCAAGAACTATATGTTAGAAATAGTTTCACTTACATGTACTGAGTCTGTCCAGGTAATATATATCATATACAGGCATCAAAAGGATTCTCCTCATTCTCCAATAGAATACAAATTCCTTTAAGTCAGAACTGTTCTCTTCTAGTTTTGCTTTTTTTTTTCATAGTTCCTGTGCCTCACAGGCAGAGTAATATAAAAGCTAGATAACTGTACCCAGAGTCTAGAAGACATGTGCTAAAATTTCCCCTCTTACACCTATTGGCTCAGTGACCAAGGATGAATTATCGAACCTCTTGGAATTCCAGGTCCCTCTCTAAGACTAGAAGGTACAGCAGAGTTGCTTATCTTCATCTATAGAGGATCATTACTTTCTGAGAACCCTTGAGCAATGAAATCATAGTTCTAGACAAAAACCAACAAAGAAACAAGAACTTCCAGTGCCTACCGTGATGTCTTGTACATAGTAGGAGTTAGATTAGATTGAGAGTTATCCCAATTATGCCAATTTGGAAATGATACAAATTGTATATTGATCTGATAGTTTTGAGAGATTTTGTCAAGAGTCACTTGTTTTCACAATTTCTATCAACCTCCAAAATCAATGAAACAATCCAACTAATGTTCTACAAATCTTTGGAATAATTTTTTAGGTCAAAAGAAATATGTGATAGTGGGGAGAGAGGAAGATTTTTTTTCAGTCCTCTTTTTCAGAAACGTGTGCAAAGTCGAATTGTTTCATGAGGTCCACATTAACTAGTTGAAATCTCCTCACAACCTGTATTATGGAGCTATAAAACTTTATCTGCTTGAATGCCAATGTAGATGTGCAGACTCTATCTTTACTATACATGTGCTATAAACAGTCTGAATTATAATTACAGAATTTAGGAGGCACAGAACAACATTACTGCCACTGATTTACCACATCAGCCTTGACAAATCTCAATTTTTAATGCTATAGCAATTGCATAAAAGTTGCAGAGTGACGGAAGAAGGAAGAAATGAGGATTTTATAAATGTAAATTGCTAGCACAATGTTGAAGCAACCCAAAATAACATAGAAGCTCTTCCTTATTTTCCACAAGGAAGATTTAGAGGCCCAAATATTTTCTGCTTATGTTAGGCATGAGTGAGGAATACATGTAGGTCTAGGTCAACTAGTCTTTGCTTCAATCAATATCATTAAAATGAAACAAAAAGTAGAAAGCTCATTAGAAGGGTTTCATAATATCTATAATAAATTCATTGTAAAATAGTTAAATGTTCTACATTTCTCATCAACATGCTTTGTGGTAGTTAATAAATAACTACATATAACTAATTCTGCTTGAAATCTGTATATAGTTAGTCCAGTCAATGAGTGGACTTATTTACTTATTGTAAATAAGTCAACTTGATTATGAACTCCTTGAAGGTAAAGACCACTTTGTACATTGGACTCATGTGCCACTACCTATAGGAGGCTCTTTCCTGATTCCCTTGGCTGTTTGAGGTTTTACCCTCCTCAAATTATATGTGTATGTATATATGTATACACACATACACACATATACATACATGCATGTTTGTATGTGTGTGTATATGTATATATATTTGAAAAGGGTGAGAGAGAGTGATGTTAGATTACCTCCTTTTCCATTCCCCATGCTACACAGAATATAACTTGAGTGGAGACACTTTGTTGTTGTCTTTGGATCCCAGTACCTAACAGCAGTATTTGACACATAGTAGGCATTTTATGAATTCATTTTGGATTGGATTGAATTGTATCTCAGCCATTGTACCCAATAAAATGTTATGACGCATTACTTAAAACTCACAAATTACATGTTTATTGTTAATTGCTTACTAATGAGACAAGGTTGCACCTTTAATCTTGAATGGGGTAGTTAGCTTCAGTCTGTTTTATGGCCCCAGATCTTTCAAATGTTTGTCATTAGTCATAAAACAATAAGACGGAAATATGTGACTAGAATCAGCATAAATCTAACCTTTTTGCAAGAAGACTTAAATCTCAATCCCTATTAAGAAGGGAGTCAGATATATTATCATAAAGTCTCTCATCTCTCCTATTCAATACCTAATAATCCCTTTCAAACAATATTGGTCTCCTTCTCTGAGGGAAAAAGTGACTCATCTCCTAAATGTTGATAACTCCTCTGTTTGATCCCTAAGACTCCCCAGGAACTTGCCCCACATCTCTCTCTCTCTGTCTCTATGTTGATCTTTCTCTCTGTATTCTTTTCCCCCAACTCCAATAAATTCTCACATCTCCTATTCTAGGAAAAATAAATAAACAAAAACACCCTTTCACTTTACCCCTATATTGACTTAAGCCATTGTCCTTGAACTCTCCTATCTTAAACTTCTCAAAAGAATCATTTACATTTGCTGCCCCTATGTTCTCAATACTCATTTCTCAGTCTCCTCCTAGATAATCTCTAACTCCATTACTTTGTTGAAATAGTTCTCATCAATGTCACCAATGATATCTCAATTGTAAAATATTACAGCCTTTTATCTGTTCTCAACTTCCTAGACCTCAATGCAACTTTTGACATTGTTAACTGACTAGATACTTTTTCATTCCTTTGTTGATTTCTCTGGATTTTTCTCTTATATCTCAAGAACCTTTGCTGCATTATCTGCTGACTCTTCTGTGGCAGGTGGGTGGCTCAGTGGATAGAGTGCTAGGCCCAGAGTCAGGAAGATCTGTATTCAGATTCAGATTCAGACACTTATTAACTATGTGACACTAGGCAAGTCACTTTACCTCTGTCGGCTTCAGTTGTAAAGTGGGGGTAATAATAGTACCTACCTCCCAGAGGTATTGTGAGGATAAAAGGAGATGATATGGGTAAGTTGCTTAGCATAGTATCTCTCATCCAGTCTCCTGTTCCCCCAAGGTTCTGTTATAGGTCACATTTTCCTCTACTGCAATGTAGTGACTTTATCAGACTTCTTGGGTTCAATGATCAATACTGTCATATTAGAGGTATGAGGTACCCTCTCTTTGTGAGCCTTAATAATAAATACCCCTTGCATGTTCATCTTTTCATCCATAAATGTGCATACATACATACACATGCATACACACATATATGTGTGTGTGAACATGTATGTGTGTGTATATATTCTAATATATGACCCCTATACCTGTTCACTTTTCATTTGAACTCTATATTTACTGGTGAGGGGAGAATGTTTTGTTGTTATTTTATTACTGTTCTGTTTTATTAAATTACTTTTATTTTAATAGATGTGTCCTTTTTCTTACTATTGTAAATTAACACGCTAGTGGGGTTATTGAAGTATGATTTTAAAAGCATTCTGACAAGTTATCCAATCTATTCCTATGCTTTATCCTCAAGTGTCTCCCAAACAATTCGTAGTGCTCTATTGATATCTTAAACTCAGAATGTCCATAATTATCTTCTCTCTGCTGCAAATTCACCTTTCTCCAAATATCCTCCTTGTTTCTTTTCTATGTCTCAGTTACTTCCTAGTAACCCAGTTTTATAACCATAGAATCATTCTCAATTTTTTCTTCTCTTCCATTCTCCATGTAGGCCAGGCTGTCAAATGTTGATTATATCTCTACATTTCTCACATCCATCTCTTTCTCTCCAAAACATATTTATCAGCCTAGTTCAGGCTTTTATCACTTTTACCTAGACTATCATCACAGATTTCAAATAGTATAGGCTTAAGACTTTAGAAGAGGTTTGGTGGAGATTGGAATGAAGTGGCAAACAGTGAAACATCATAGCTCTTTTAAATTTATCGTGAATTTCACAGATCATCACATGATAATTCTGATGGGTGATACAGATAATCATAAGTCATAGCTTTAGAGCTAGAAGGGAGCTTACAGGCTACTCAATTTGACTTATTTTTTAGATGAGGAACTGAAACCAGAAAGATTAAGTGATCTTCCTAGGAGGTCGAAGAGGTAGGGAAAGAAGAAAGACCTGAACCTAGATCCTTTGACTTCAAATCCAGTTCTCTTTCCAGGGTAGCATACTATCTTGGTACAACGTAAATATATGGTTGTCAAAAAGCACTTTCAAATAAATTATCCTCATTAAACCTTCTGAATTATATATAGCTTGGACCATTATTTAAATTAGTTTATGTCCCCTGAGTAAATAGTGAATAGTCAACTAAATAGGGAAGGGAGGTGACCTAGTCAGGAGTTGGGACATAGACATTTGTCTAGAGTAGTCTGCAGTTCCAATTTGTTCTATGACATCCTAGTTCTCTGTAGTAAAGTCTCAGAGAGTACCCAAGATTAAAGCCCCCCCTTTTTTTTGCTTTTTGGAGGGCAATTGGGGTTAAGTGACTTGCCCAAGGTCACACGGCTAGTTTTTTGTGTTAAGTGTCTGAGGCCGGATTTGAACTCAGGTACTCCTGACTGCAGGGCCGGTGCTCTATTCACTGCACCACCTAGCCACCCCCTAAAGCCCCTTTTAGGTAGAAATCAGTACTAAATCCTGACATGTAGGAAGGTTTTACTAATGTTTTTAAAAATGTATTTCTAAGGGGGTGGATAGGGGATGGCAAAGTAGAAGCAAAAATTTGGCATGAGCTCCCACTCCAATCACTTGTAATACGTGTTAAAAAATGACTCTAAACAAAATTTAGAGCTACAGGACCCCAAAAGTGACAGAGAGAAACAAATCCCCTGATGAAGGCAGCCTGGCAGGTAGACAGGAAGAGACTATCACACATGGGCTGGGAGCCAAGCACAGTCCCTATAAGCTTGGTTCTAGCCCCAGGGCAGCCCTGACCAGCAGTAGCCAGAGCAGACTTCAGTAGAGTGAATCACCAGCAGCTGTGGTAGTTTCCAGACTTCTCAACCCGTAAATGCACCAAAGACAAAGTAAAAGGTCAGTATGGAACTCTGTTGGAACAGAGGGTGACATAAGAGTGTTGTCTGGCACCTGCCCCCAGGGTGAGAAGAGGCTGAGATGTGATGGCTGCACTACATAGCTGCCTCAGGAGCTTCTTGCCTTCAGATTTTAGGGGAACCAAGTGACCATTCAGAGGGTAATTGCTCTGCCTTTAACCTGCTTGCATCTGGAGTATGGTCTTGGGTGGTGGTCCTGCGGTGTGTGGCCAGTGTGCCAGAGCTTATCAGGGCTATAGAGAGGGAGCCCTCCTAATAGCTCTGGCAGCTGCGAAACCCCAGTGATTTTGAGACAAATCTCTCTCTATTCTGAAAGCAGAGTTCTGCTGTAGCAAAGAGCTCAAAAGTCAAATAATTGGTTGGCAATATGAACAAGCAGAGGAAGCACAAACAGACCATAGTATCCTCTTTTGGGGACAAAAAGGGTCAAGGCATGGAGCAGGCCATCATTATAAGTCATGGAGGAGCTCAAGAAGGCTTTTGAAAATCAAGTAAGAGAAGCGGAGGAGAAATTGGGAAGAGAAATGAGAATGATGCAAGAAAATCATGAAAAGCAAGGCAACAGCCTGCTAAAGGAGACCCATTGAAGAAAATAACACCTTAAAAATAGAGTAACTCAAATAGCAGAAGAGGTCCAAAAAGCCAGTGAGTAGAAGAATGCCTTAAAAAGCCGAATTTGCCAGATGGAAAATGAATTTCAAAAACTCACTGAGGAGAATAACTCCTTCAAAATTAGATTGGAGCACTTGGAAGCTAATGACTTTATGAGAAATGAAGATGCTATAAAACATATCCAAACAAAAAAAAGGAGGCATTGTGAAATATCTTATTGGAAAAACCACTGACCTGGGAAAATAGATCCAGGAGAGATAACTGGACTACCTGAAAGCCATGATCAAAAAAAGAGCCCAGACACCATCTTTCAAGAAATTATCAAGCAAAATTGCCCTGATATTCTAGAACCAGAGGGCAAAATAGAAATGGAAAGAATTCACCAGTTGCCTCTTGAAAAAGATCCCAAAAAGAAAACTCCTAGGAATGTTATTGCCAAATTCAAAGTTCCCAGGTCAAAGACAAAATACTGCAAGCAGTCAAGAAGAAACAATTTGAGTATTGTGGAAACACAATCAGGATAGCTCAAAACATAGAAGCTTCTATATTGAGGGATAAAAGGGTTTGGAATATGATATTCCAGAGGTCAATGTAGCTAAGATTAAAACCAAGAATCACCTACCCAGCAAAACTGAGTATAATGGGAGAAATTATGGTTATTCAATGAAAGAGGATTTTCAAGCATTCTTGATCAAAATCCAGAGCTGAAGTGAAAATTTGACTTTCAAATACAAGAAGCAAGAAAAGCATGAGAAGGTAAACAGGGAAAAGAAATCATAAGGAACTTATTAAAGTTGAACTATTTGCATTACTACATGGAAAAACAATAATTGTAATTCGTAAGACTTTTCTCAGCATGAGAATAGTTGAAGGGAATATATATGTATATATAAATGTATACATATATTTGTGTATGTAGAGGAGGGTGAATGTGCATATAAATAAATAAATAAATAAATAAATAAATAAATAAATAAATAAATAAATATGAGTGTGGACATATGTACATTCATATATACATAGACAGAGGGCACAGAATGAATTGAATATGAAGGGATGATATCTAAAAAATAAATTTAAGATGTGAGAGAGGAATTTATTGGGAGAAGGATAAAGGGAAAGATAGATTAGGGTAAATTATCTCATATAAAAGAGGCAAGAGAAAACTGTTACAATGGAGGGGAAGAGCAGGAAGGTGAAAAGGAATGGGACAATCTTATTCTCATTGAATTTGGCTTAAGGAAGTGTAAAGCCAAGCAACAGTAGATTCCCAAAAGAATGCTACTATGACCAGCTTTTAAGATTCTGATCACACAGTAGTAGTGAAATCTCTGTTTATTCCATTACAAATAAAGATTCAGTACAATATTCACAGTATAATATTCTCAATATTATATCTTATTACAGAAAGTCACAATATTTAAAACAAGGAACAAAAGAATCACCTGGTTTCCTAAGGAGGAAACCAGCTTAACACTTAAAGATTCAATCAATCAACTGAGGAGCCAGTTCCAATTTTCTCTCTCTCCCTCTGTCTAAAATTCTTCTTTATATATAGCACTGGCCTCCAGTCTCAGCAAATAGCCTTCTTCCAAGTCAACAGGGGAGTTCATACCTTCTCAACAATGGGCAGAGTTCATACCTTCTATACTTAGCCCTAAGTTACTAG
The DNA here is from genome assembly GCA_028646575.1 of Pseudocheirus occidentalis. Classification (NCBI taxonomy): domain Eukaryota; kingdom Metazoa; phylum Chordata; class Mammalia; order Diprotodontia; family Pseudocheiridae; genus Pseudocheirus; species Pseudocheirus occidentalis. The sequence continues at coordinate 96,572,175 of CM053597.1, read as the reverse complement.
GTGCTACTTAGCCCTAAGTTACTAAGTGCCAAGTATCTGATAAACTGATTACCATTACAGGAAGGAGTAACATAAACACTCAATTGGCTATCTTACCCTACAGGAAAATAGGAGGATAGGGGATAAGAGGGGGGATGGTAGAAGGGAGAGCAGATGGGGGGTTACAGTAGTTAGAAGCAAACATTTTTTAAAAGAGATAGGGTCAAAGGAGAAAATAGAATGATTTGGGGGTGTGATAGGATGGAGGAAAATACAATTAGTCTTTCAATATATGTGTGAATATATTGAATATATATATGTATGTATATATACTCACATATAACTGCTATGGAAATGATTTGGAAAACTACACATGCACAACCTGTATTGAATTGCTTATCTTCCTAGTGGGGGTGGGTGAGGAGGGAAGAAAGGAAAAAATCTGGAATTCAAAGTTTTAAAAACAAATATCTTTTTTTTTTAAAAATTGTTGCTTTTTTACATGCAACTGGGAAACAAGATATACAGGCAGTGAGATATAGAAATCTATCTTGCCTACTAGAAAGTTAGGGGGATAATGAGGGAGGATATACGAAAGAACAGATTAGGGGAAGGGGTATTCAGTAGGCTTGCTATTTTGGGGTAGGAGGTAGGGGAAAGACAGGGAGAAAAAATTGTAACTCAAAATCTTGTGGAAATGAATGTTGAAAACTAAAAAATGAATAAATAAATTTATTTTTAAAAATTAAGTGTATTTCCACTTTTAACTTATTCCAACATAACTGTCCTAATTCTGATACGTAAGAGCTTTCCTGACTATGGACATAGCAATTCATGGTTTGGTGTCCTATAAATTCCAGATGAATTTCACATTGATTTTAGCCGAGTTCCACTTACCTTTCACTTAATCCTTATTTCTTATGGCTTGATAATTCTGGAAATCACCACAGCTGCCACTGATACACTCTTCTGAAGGCTCCAGCTGCAGCTTCTCCTGGCTGCCCTGGGGCCAAGACGTGGTTTCAGGCCAGGCTGGTTTTGGCTCCCAGCTTGCTGTGATGAGCCCCTCCTGTCCTTCCTGCCAAGCTGCCTTCTGTGGGAAATGTGTTTTTTCTGTAATTTTGTGAGTTCTGGAGCCCTAAAATTTGTTTAGAGTAATATTTTATGTGTATTTGAGGTGATTATGTGGGAGCTGCAGAGTGTTCCTGCTTCTATGCCACCATCTTGGCTCCACCCCCTTGTCCTTTGTTCTCAGAGAAAACCCCAGTAACAAAGTGCTCCCCTCTGGAAGCAGAGTTCCACAGAGCCAAAAAGTCAAGTAATTGACTGCAACATGAGCAGGCAAAGGAAGCAAAGTAAGAACAGCAATATAACTTTAGACTCCTTTTTTGGGGACAAAAAAGATCAAAGCATGGAATGGGTGGAAGACAACACAGTCAGAAGTCCCACGCCAAAAGCTCCCAAGAAAAATGTAGACTGGTTACAAGCCATAAAGTGGCTTAAGAAGGATTTTGAAAACCAAATAAGAGAAGTGGAGGAAAAATTGGGAAGAGAAATGTGAATGATGCAAGAAAAGCATGAAAAGAGAGTCAACAACCTGACAGAAGAAAATAACACCTTAAAAAATAGATTAACTCAAATCGCAAAAGAGGCTCAAAAAGCCAATGAGGAGAAGAAAGCCTTAAAAAGTTGAATTTGCCAGATGGAAAAAGAATCTCAAAAGGTTGCTGAAGAGAATAATTCCTTCAGAATTAGAGTGGAGCAAAGGGAAGCAAATGACTTTATGAGAAATCAATTCCCAAACAAAATAGAAGGCAATGTGAAATATCTCCTTGAAAAAACCACTTACCTGGAAAGTAGATCCAGGAGAGACAATTTATAAATTATTGGACTATCTGAAAGCCATCATCAAAAAAAGAACCTAGTAAGCATCATTCAAGAAATTCTCAAGGAAAATTGCCCTGATATTTTAGAACCAGAAGTCAAAATAGAACTTGAAAGAATTCACTGATTACCTCTTGAAAAGATCCCCAAAAGAAAACTCCTAGGAATGTTATAGCCAGGTTCTGAAGTCCCCAAATAAAGGAGCAAATATTACAAGCTGTCAAGAATAAACAATTTGAATACTGTGGAAACGCAATTAGGTCAACACAGGATCTAGCAGCTTCTACATAAAGGGATAAAAGGGCCTGAAATATGATATTCCAGAGATCAAGGGAGCTAGGATTAAAACCAAGAATCACTTACCCAGCAAAATTGATGTTCCAGGGGAAAATATGGTCATTCAATGAGGAGAAGGACTTTCAAGCATTCTTGCTGAAAAACTAGAATTGAATAGAAAATTTGGCATTCAAATACAAGAAGCATGAGAAGGTAAACATGGAAAAGAAATGGTAAGGAACTTATCAAAGTTGAACTATTTACATGCCAACATGGAAAAATGATAATTGTAACTTAAGAAACTTTTCTCAGTATGAGGATAGGTGAAGGGAATACAAATATACATATACCTATACATGCACATGTCTATATAGGAGGGTATATATATGCACATGAGTACATATCTGAGTATGTGTATATATGTGTACATAGAAGGCACTGGATCAATTGAATAGGAAAGGATGATATTTTAAAAGGTCAAATTGTGAGGTGGGAAAGGAATAGAATGAGAGGAAACAGGGAGAGAAAGAATGGGGTTAATTATCTTATATTGAAGAGGCAAGGGATAAGTGTTACAATGGAGGGGAAGAACAGGAAGGCAAAAGGGAAAGGGTCAACTTTACTCTCATTGCATTTGGCTTAGGGAAGGAATGACATAAACTCTAAACTGGGTATCTTGCCACACAGGAGAATGGGGGGATGGGGATGAGAGATGTGATGATGGAGGGGAGAGTGGCAGGGGGGAGGTTTTGCTGGATTGTAATGATACTGAGACTTAAAGGTCTTCCATGCCCCTTGAACTTGCTGATGTAGCAGGAAGGGGTGGAGCAAGAGAACGCCAGAACCAAGCTACCATCTGTGCTGGTGACTGGAAGCAGTGGCAGCAGCAGTGGTGGTGGCGGTGGCAGCGGTAGTGGCAGCAGCAGCAGTGTGAACTCCTTTTTCTTTGAGCCAGTCAGAATCTCTGCTAAGGACTCTTGCTGAGGACTGCCATGGAGGAGAACTGCAGAGGGGCTGGAGCTTCTGGGCACAAGGCTGCCGGGACACTGAGCAGTTGCTGTGAGGGAGGAGAGGAGGACCTTTGCCTGAGGTCACCTGTCCTGTTTTGA
>CM053597.1:96551990-96568827 GCA_028646575.1 Pseudocheirus occidentalis | reverse complement strand
TTTGTGATTAATAACCATATCAGCATACTTATAGTTACTGTAGGCTTTGTGAATGCTGTGTTGCTGATATATGGATGCACACACTTCTGTAAAAGGACAAGGACAGGGTAGAGAATAGATCAAAGTGGGAGGCAGGATAGGAAGGAGGGACATATAATCAGTCTCTCACAATATGCCCATTGTGGAGATGTTCTGTGTTACTACACATGTACAGCCTGTATTGAATTACTTGTCTATCCAGTGTGGATGAGTGATGAGAGAGGAAGGGAAAGAATCTAGAATTTAAAATTCTATAATCAAATGTTAAAAAAAAATATATATATATATAAAATTATTAACTATTTGCAACTGGGAAATAAGATACACAGGTGCTGGAGTAAGGAGATCCATCTTGCCATACCAGAATATAAGAGGGGGAATGGGGGAGGACATAGGAGAGAACAGATTGTGAGAAGGGGTATATAGTGGGATAACTCTTTTGGGCTGTTGGGTGTGGAAAAGATGGGGAAAAAATTTGTAACTCAAAATTTCATGGAAATGAATGATGTAAACAAGAAAATTAATTAATTAATTTTAAAAAGAGAGAACAAAGGACAAAACTACAACTACACACAAATTCCTGGTGCAGATAAAAAACAAAGTTGAATCAAATGAAAATAGAACACCATATGGATTTTTTTAAAAGGGGGCTCTATTCCCTCATTCTAAAGGCTGGCTTTCATTATGTTCCTGCATTCTAATGCATTTTGCTTTTATTAATATTGATAGTCACCTCTATTCAACACTGAGCACTTCCAGAAGTCAAGAAATTGATGTCTGAACATCAACATTTTTCCAGTAAGCTATTATATGGACTATATTAGTTGGTCCTAGCCCATTTGACATCAATAGTTGGTTACTCCCACTTGGCAAGCATTTACAGTGAGAGGAGGGAGACAGTGATGAATTGGTGTCAAATTACTTTCTAACGGTCTGTCTAATCCCCAGAAAGCATCTTCTTCCAACCTAGCCATGAAAAATGAACATTAATCTCCTATTCTGATTTTTGCTGTTTGCGTCACCATAATTAGTATGTGTGCATGTCCAGAGGAGTAAATTTTAATGGAAATCCAATCATGGAGCAGCTTGTGTTGATCCTACATTTTTTAGCTTATCATCAGGTAAACTGGAGAATTCTCCTACTAAATTATATTCTCAGCAGGGGTGGATTTAAACAGTCTAAAAAACCCTGGGCACAGTGACATCTGTATCTCTGGAAAGGGACCAATTTACATACCATCTGGTACCAGAGAGTTGAGGTACTTGAAGTCATAATGGAGATATTTTGGCTCTGGCAGTAAATGATCAGGGTTACAGCTATGTGGAGAGTTAAACATTCCATGCAGAGACCCTGACAGAACTAAATACGGCTACCCTGGAAAAAAGAGGAATTTGGGTGTTATCATCTGGCTGATGAGAGATATTAGAAGATAAGACAGGCAGAGGTTGGAAATTTCTCCTCTTTGGCTGGAGAAAACTCAGCAAGAATATTTTTGAGCACTGAAGGAAAGTTCATCTCTTTTTTTTTTTGATGTATCATTAAAAAAAAGTCACTGGACTTAAGCCTTAGCAAAAGGCAGAGAGTAGGGATATTTTTTTCCAAGGTGCAGCATACTGTGTCTGTAAGTAACAGCTTGAGAGGAAATTACAGTCATTAGGGTGCAATGGTAAATAGTTTTTATTTCTATTTAATTCAAATTAAATCTGATTCAAAATACATGGGAAACAAGGGTGTTTATTGCCAAGAATGCTATTAAAGCTTCTGCTCAGCCTTTCTGCAGACCCTTTATTAGGATGAGACTGACAGTAGCATTTCCCTAAGTTGCCCTTCTGCTGAGTCATCTCTCCAAGCTCCTTCCCCTTTCCATACCCCCACCTCCACCAAAACCCCCCCCCAAAAACCAAATTAATGAGAGAAGGGCTAGAAAGTATGGAAGAAAAATTGACAGTTAAGAAAATACTGAGTGAAAGATTTAGTTTACCATTTTCAGGATTTTAAAAAAAATTTCCAAAGCTGCTCTTTTTAATATTCTTATGGGACTTAATAAATTGAGGCACCATGATTTCCTTAGGTTGTCTTTAATCATGCCAAAACGACATTCACATGCCATTCTTGTGACTTGGATACATAAATACAGCATTTATTAAACATTTACTGTATACAGGCACTGTGACATGTCTTTGAAAATAGAGTATTTCTAAGTATGAAAACTGTGCTTCCAAAAATAAAGGATTAGCTATTCCTTCGATGGAGGAAATCACAATAGGAAGTTCTGGACATGTATGATGAAAGTCCATAAACAGGATGGTGTTATTTAGAGGCTATTTCAGTCCATTCACTGCCAACTTACCATTGTTTGTGGGATCATGAGGTGGTAGCAATAGAGTTAAAATGCCACATGGTACTAGATTGTATCAGACATTTAGTCACCAGTGGTACAAATCTAATATCAAGATGAAATTTACTCAGAACCTCCTTTTTTCATTTTCACCTTCAATTTCAGTGCCTTAGAAGATGCCTGACAAATGAATTGCACCCAGACGTCAGTACTTGCAAGTATCTTAGGTCTTAAGCAGTCCCCAGCATCAGGATAATGAAGCTTCTTTGACTTGAAAGTCAAAACTTGCCTGCCCCTATCTTTAAGTTGCACTTGTAATATTACAAGCACAAGAAGGTGGTCCTTTGAAAAGAATAAGTTAGGGGCAGCTAGGTGGTGCAGTGAATAGAGCATAAGCCCTGAAGTCAGGAAGACCTGAGTTCAAATCCAGCCTCAGACACTTGACACTTAGCTAGCTGTATAACCTTATGCAGCTTAACCCCAATTACTTTGCCTTCCACCCTCCAAAAAAAAGAAAAGAATAAGTCTAACCGAGTTTCATTTCTGGTATTTACTTTTCTAGCTGTACTTGTGACTTTCTGGATTTTAGCACCATGCCTCAGTGGAAATCTCCCTCTGCAACTGCACTCAGTGATGGGGTCCCCCTCACCCTGGATCATCTCCAACCCTGTGGCCTCCTCATTCTGGAATATACATTTACTGTGTTGACTCCTCTGTCCCATTGGTGGACTCCTTCAGGTCCTCCATTTTGAGGTCAGCTAACTTTCATTTCCCTACCAGTTGTGCTCCTGACTTTCCAGACTTCTGGATCATGCTTTTATGTCAATATTTTCATTCCTCCTCCTCCTCTATCTGATCACTAGTCTTTCAGTTCCTATATTTATGTTCTCTTCCTTCCTTTGCATAGAAACTCCTTGAAGGCAGGAACAGTCTTTCTTTTTGCTTGTACTTGCAATCTTAGCACTTAGTAGAGTGCCTACCACAGAGCAAGTGTACAAATCAGTCCACCTCACTTAGTCTCAGCTTTCTTATCTGGAAAATAGGTACAATAATAATGTTGCCTAGCATGCAGGTTTATTGTGAATGTCAAATGAAATAATGCATTAATACATTTTGCAAATCTTATAATGATTTTATTTTTATTATTATCAAATATAATATTAATCTGTAAAGTACAATATAAATGTTCATTATTATTATTATTACCTAATAATAAAGACTACCTAAAAATTAAATGCTTGTACTATGGAAGGAGTCTATAAAACTACTACTCCTTACACTGATTTGACTTTGTGGTAGAGACCTTATCAGGGCTTCATAACACAACTACATCATAAAAAGGCTAATTGAGTCTTGTAGCCAATGACAGCATTAGTGCTATCCTTTTATAGCAATATTATAAGGAGGCTCTGTTGCATTTTCTCACACTTTAGCAATAGATGCACATTTTCTCTAAAAGTAGGGTTAGGGTCTGTGGGTAAGAAGATTTATTGTTTTTCATGAGTTTTGAGCTTTGTCTTCTTTGACTCAGGGAAGCTGAACAGATGTGAGAAAAAATATATGATTCTGTTTTTCTTAGAGAAAATAGCCAATTGACTTAAAATTTTTCTCCTTTACTTTCATGTCTGCTTTTTGAGCTACAATCATCCTTTCCATGTCATTTTGGGAGTAATTTATTCCTCCAGACCATTCATTTCTTGACCTTTGGTTCAGACCACCAACAAAGATGTCAGTTTTGGTAATAGCTTCTCCCTCCACCCCCAACATTGGTATCTGGATCTCAGGAACTAGATAGAGAGCACCAAGTCATTTCCTGATGACTATCAATCATCTGTCACAAGGTGACAATTTCCAGGCATCCTTACTTTCATCAGTTCCAGACAGTTGGCATCAGTGTGAAAAATCCAGGGTCCCACACAAGGCACATGCAATGCTTTCCACAAGGAGAGTCAGTGTAAAAGATAGTTACTCTGCTTGTTGGAATTCATTCATTCATTCATTTAACAAGTATTTCATCAATGCCCACTATCTGTGAGGTGCTGTGCTATATACTGCAGGTGATATAAAGACACTGTCCTTGCTTTCAACTATCTTACAATAAAGGAAGGAAATTGACTCTAAATTGACTCTAAAGGAATATGAGATATTATACAATAAATGATTTTAAAATGGTATAAACCAAATTCTTTAGGAGTCCATGAGCTGGAGAGAGAACTTTTAGGAGGACTAATAAGAGAAGACTTGATGAAAGACATGATAACTCACCTTGGTTATGGGTCTTTTACGTTTAAAAAGTCCGAACAATCCTTTGAATTACATATTCTAAAGATATTTTTAGGTGGGCAGATATGTGACTCCATAAGTGTAGGGTACTCCCAATGTAGAAATTTCCTCTTTTGATTCAGATAGAGAAGTCATGTATAACTTTAGAAAGTTGCCTATGAGTAGATACACAGGACACAGTAGTAAATGACTATAGTAAGCTAATATTTGACAAATCCAAAGACCATAGACTCTGGGAGAAGACCTATTTGACAAAAACTGATGGGAAAACTGGAAAACAGTATGACAGAACCTAGGTATAGACCGACATCTTATACCATATACCAAGATGAGGTCAAAATGGTTACAAATTATAGACCTGAAGGGTAATATCACAAACAAATTAGGATAGCAAAGAATAGTTCACTTATCAGATCTTTGGAGAAGGGAAGAATTTATGACCACAGAACATTACAAAAAATAAAATGGATAATTTTGATTATATTTAATTAAAAATCTGTTCCACAAAAAAAACCAATGCAAACAAGATTAGAAGGAAATCAGGGAGCTGGGAAACAATTTTCCAACAAGTATCCATAATAAAGGCCTCATTGCTCAAATATATAGAGAACTGAGTCAAATTGATAAGAATATGTCATTCTCCAATTGATAAATGGTAAAAAATATATGAATAGGCAGTTTTCATATGAAGAAATCAAAGCTATCTCTAAGCATATGAAAAAAGTGCTCTAAATTGCTATCAGTTATAGAAATACAGATTAAAACAACTCAGATCAAATTGGCTGATATAACAGAAAAGAAAAATGATAAATGTTGTTGGAATGTGGGGAAATTGGGACAGTAATGCATTATTGGTAGAATTGTGAACTGATCCAATCACTCTGGAGAACAATTTGGAACTATGACCAAAGGGACACCAAACTTGCACATCTTTGATCCAACAATTAGATCTGTATCCCAAAGAGATCATAAAAAGGAGAAAAAAACCTACATGTAAAAATATTTATAGCAGTCCTTTTAATGGTAGAAAAGAATTGGAAATTGAGGGGATGCCCATAAATTGGGGAATGACTGAAAAAGTTGGAATATTAATTTGCTGTAAGAAATGACAGGCAGGATGACTTCAGAAAAACCTGGAAAGACTTACATGAAATGATGCAAAGTGAAGTGAACAGAACCATGAGAATATTACACATAATAACAGCAACATTATATAATGATCCACTATTAATGACTTAGCTATTTTCAGCAATACAATTATCCAAGACAATTCCAAAGGACCCTTGATGGAAAATGCTATCCACCTCCAGAGAAAGAACTGATGGAGTCTGAATGCATATTGAAGCACACTATATTCACTTTATTTTTTCCCCTTTTGTTCTGTTTCTTCTCTCACAACATGACTAATACAGAAATATGTTTTATATGATTGCACATATATAACCTATATAAAATTGCTTACCTAAAACATTTTGGGGAGTGGAGAAAGAATGGGGGACAGAGAGAATTCAGAACTCATTATTTTAAATGAATTTTAAAAATTATCTTTACATGTAATTGGAAAAAATAACATACTATTTTTTAAAAGTGGCCTATGACCCTAAGATGTTGATGATCACTGTCACACAACTGGTACATGCTAGATGCTTAATACATGTTTGTTGATTGATTACTAGTATTGAATCTAGATTTCTCAAAACTCAGTTTTACTATAATTTTACAAATTTGATATGAAATATTTCCAGAGAGAGGGAACCACATGAACAAGCATGTGAAAATCACAAGACTTGTTGGGAGAATAAGTATTAAAATTTGACTGAAATCTAGGATTTATATAGAGTAGTGAGACAAAAAAAAACTGAATGAATAGGTTTTAGCCAGATGATGGAAGACCTTGAATGTCAGGATAAGGAATCTGAATATTATTTGGTAGTAGGTACTAGGAGGCCATTGAGAGTTTTTGAGGAGGATAGACACATGATGAAAGAATGGTTTTTTTTCTTTATAATGTTGAGATGTAACAGGTGGGGAAAAAAGGAGATGTGGAAAGAGTTCAGGCCAAGAAACAGGTACCTACCACTTTAAGAGCTATAAAAGATAAGTAAGCCAGAGCTGCCAAAACTAGGAAAGGATGGTACTACAAATTACCATTGAATAACAGATACCAAGCATTTTTTGAGGACTAGTGTGTCAAGATGATATCCCAGTTTGGTATACACATGTGACAGTTGCTGACTGCTATTTTGGTAGATTCTTTTCCTATTAATAATGCTCTATCCAAGCTTAGGTTATCTTGTGTTTGGAGCACACTATCCCATACTTCTAAAAGCAGATAGGAAGATTGACTTCTTGCTCTTTATCTTGATTCTCCTCCTGTCTCTACGACTCAACTTCCTCAGTCTCTTTGCTAGATTTTCATCCAAGTTATACCCTTTTAATTGTGGGTGTCTCCTAAGGTTCAGTCCTTGACCCTTTGCTCTTTTCCCTTTATTCTATCTTGTTTGATTTTCTTATTAGTTCTGATGGCTTTGGTTATTGTTTCTGTACATATAATTCTCAGATCTAGATATCCAACACTCATCTCTCTCCTGAGCTCTTCTCCCACATTATCATGTGCTTTTTGTATATCTCAAATTCATAGTCATCTCAAACTCACCTGTCCAAAACAGAACTCATTATATTTCCCCACAAATCCTCCACTGTTCTCAACTTTTCTGTTACTATAGAGTCACTGCCATCTTCCCCAACACACAGCCTACCAAACTGAATGTCATTCTCAACTCTTTATTCACACTCACACCACCTATCATTCTTTCTGTAACTACCTAAGTATAATGAACCCCATGTTTTTTTTAATAATATTGTATTGTGCTTTATTAGGGTACTTAATAAATCTGTTATAATCCATTTTATGGTTTTGAAATCATTCACTGTAACTTGTGTTGTTTAAGTGTTCATTGTTTTAAAATTTTCTTCCCGTGAAGCTTTGGATTTAGAATGCCAGTAGGTCTCTTGCCATATTCAGTCATAATATTCTTTGTGATATGCTCAATATGTCTCACTTGAAGGACACCAAGGTATTTGTAGGTATTGTCTTCATCCAATGGTTTGATGTGATCTCCAGATTCAATCTCAAAGTATTTGATCTCTATCATACCTTGGCTCTCATGAAAAATTTTGCACATATCAAAAAACAAACAAACAACCAAAATTTGTTTGATACCACAACATGAAAGAGTTATTTTCTGTGTTTTACAGTAGAGCCGCATAGTTTGATATCACTCATATACATCAGGTAATTAATAGAATTTTCAATTCAATGTTTCAATTCATTCTTTAATTTGGTAGTCATATTCAGCTCTGTTGGGAGAAATGATAATGGATTTAGGTTTATCAGAATTATAATGGGTATAAACTCTGCAAAAATGCTACATTTTACATGTTTTCTTATATTACTATGCTGTTGAAACATTTTAACTAGAAAAAAAGTTTTCTATCTGAACATCAAATATATTCTTATTCTCCTTGGCTGTATTTTATGAATTTAAAATACATAAGACATAAGTAAGGAACTGAGTCAACAATTTGCAAATAATCAACAAAGTCTATTTACATCTTTTTAAAATTTTTTAAAAGATTTATTTATTTTGCTTTTTGGAGGGGGAAAGGCAGGGAAATTTGAGTTAAGCAACTTGCCCAAGATCAGATGGCTAGTAAGTGTTAAGTGTCTGAGGTCAGATTTGAACTTAAGTCCTCCTGACTCCAGGGTCGGTTCTCTATTCACTGCCCTACCTAGCTGCCCCTCTATTTAAATCTTACAGAACCTTTAGGTAGCTTATTAAATACTTATCAATTTGATAATAATCTGGTCTAAGAAGTACTTTTGGAATGTTTTAGCATACTTGTAATGCTTTGCTAGTTTCTGCTAGTATTTCATGCTGCCATTGTTAAGTTTCTGAACAATCATTATGGATCTTACAAAACTATTTCTTGTCAGTTTTTCTGAGAAGACAGTTCTAGTCACCTCCATAACCATTCTGTAATTCACTACTTTGAAACTGTACATGTTTTCTCATAGTTTTATAATGTTAGATTTCTTGTAACTATATGAGTGACCAGAAATTTTCTACTTCTTCCGTATTAGTAGTTCTACTTTAAAAAAAATCTATTTACTTCTCAAGTTATTAATGAAGTTTTGATTGATATGGAATAGTTATAGGGCTCTTTATGCATACTCATTGTATTACTTTATTCTTTTGACTTTTGCTTTTTGCTTATTAAAGTAATCTATCTTTTGTTTCCCAGCTTCCTTTTCACATTTCTCTTTTGTTGTCTCTAAATGGGCACTATCTTGTTCAAGTTTTCTAACCCATGTTCTAGCTACATATTGCTGTAATATTCCAATGATTTCCTATAGAACTTTAATAGTTCTTCCAATCATGTCTACTATAGTGGTATTTGGCACCTGTCCTTAGGAGTATACCATTATAGTGCCTCCTTTCCTGTTATGATTCTCATGGCCATAGTCTCTATACATACTGTTGTTTGTAGACTGATTTTATATCACAATTTTAGTGAATTAACTTCCCCCATCTCATTAAATTCAACCACACTCTAATTTTGGATTTAGACAGAAACTCAGTAATTGCAAAGGAATCTTCCAAAGATAAAAATAGAAATTGATGGAATTCAGTCATACAAGTACTTATTTAATTTTAATTTTTATATTTTGATGGTTTCATGATTTCATCAGTGTCAAGAGTCGCTCCACAGGTAGGAAGAAAGGAAATAAGCATTTACTCAGTGCCTACTATGTGCTAACTACTTTACAAATATTATCTCATTTATTCCTTACAACTCTGGGAGGGGGGGGGCACTGCTGTTATTTTCTATTTTATTTTTGAGGAAACTGAGGCAGTCACATACTAAATAACTTCCCATCATTCCATAACTACTAAATATCTGAAGTTTGATGTGAATGCAGGTGTTTCTGCCTCTAGACCCAGCACTTTATCTACTGAACTATCTAGCCATAGATAAGTCTACCCATGTCCTTCTCACCTTGCGTGATTCTTGTCTGGGTCTATGGATATCACATAGATATAAGTACACCACTTGGGCTTCACATCTGTTGCCCCTCATTCTCATTTAGAATACTGACAGCTCCTTTTCTAATCACATCATTGTTGTATATCACTTCTTATATATGCCATTATTGGTAGTATGTTTATACCGCTTCTTATAACTTAAGTCTTCTGCAACTCATTTAAAATTTGATTTTTCACTCAATATCTATCACTATATCACTTGTACCTCCTAAAGAATTTTTATTGCAGGAGTAATCTTGCAAATAAATAGGTTATCTAAATAGCTAGTTAATATTTGCCAGCTGGCTGAGTGAAACATCAGAAACCAAAATTGGGAAAATTGTGAGGATTCACTGGCAAACATTCATGCACCATTACTCACAGCTACTGATCCTATACTTTTATAGCACAGGGAATTTACCTTAAGGTTAATGAATAGGTTAAATGCTGACAGTTCTAATAGAGGCAAATGAATATGAAACATTTGAGAAGTCAAGCTAGGTACTAACTTTCTTCTAAAAAGCCTGGTATTTTCATGGGACTCTTTTTAAATCTAAAAGAAGTGAGGATAGGGGTAGGGAAGGGTATGTGGGTGTGTGTCTGTACATTTGTGTGTCTGTGATCTGTGTCTGTGGGTTTATGAGAGGGGGAGAGAGACAGAGACAGAGACAGAGAAAAAGAGAAAGAGAGAGAGAGAGAAATAGAGGCAGACAGACACACAGGAAGAGACACAAAGACAGTCACAGAGACACACAATGACATAGAACCACAGAGACAGACAGACAGAGAGACACAAATTTTTGTTGGTATTGTAACTATAACTGGGATCATACTCATCTCTTTAGTAAAGATAAATGTCAAGTTTATCTAGTTAAAGATTTTCCTATCATGGAGGTAATCTCTTCAGTTGAATCTGGACAGATTTCCTACTCAGCTTATTAAAAGAATATCTATGTTTCACCCGAATAAACCATCAGATTCAGGTTTTTAAAATCTGCCAAATTTGTAGAAAAACTATCAGTTAGATGGCACAATGGACATATTCAGAGTATAAAAACATGGGTTTAAAATCTGAGATTTGTAACTTGCTACTTATGTAATCTGTGTCAATTCCCCTAATATTTTTGGAGTCTCAGCTTCCTAAATTGTAAAATAAAGGTATTGGACTGAATAACAGCTTTAAATCTATTAAGTTAATTTTAATGGTGTGTGTATATACAGACACAGAGGGGGAAAAAAAGAAATCAACTAGTTGGTAAAGGAAATTTTTGATTTGGTAGGAAATTTAATTGGTGAAGTTTTTAAAAATTTGATTGTGAATTTACACCTATTTGTTTTGGATGTCACCAAGAGAGCCTATATGAAAGTTCTGTTTTTTTATTTTATGTGCTGGTCAATTTAAGGAAGACTATACAAATCTTTTCCATTGGATCAATTATTCTTAGAAAAGATTGCAATCTCTGCAATCTTATAGTAAATTGTTTAATTTGTTTTTAAGTTCAATTCATTGTATTTTGAATGATTTTTTTTTTGCCTTTGGCGACAGAGTTTATCTCACTTTAATGATAGAAAGAAAATTATTTGGTTAATAGTATAGGCTCTGGAATTTTAAAATACTTAGAAAATACACTGGATATTAAGTCAATGTTTTCTTTTTCATCTTAAATTAAAAGCCTCATACAATGAGATTACACTAATTTAGAATTCTTAAAGTTAGGTTGAAATTTGTATTTGTCCTAATGATAAGGGACACATAAGGAGTATTTGGAGGGGAAAAAGTGTGAATAAGATTTAAGAAGGGATGCTGAAACTGTTTAAGAGAACAACTTATTATAAGTGTTTTATTTACTTATAAATTTGTCTTATTGTACAGGATATTTTCTTATACTTCAATGATTTAAAAAATATAGTATCCATAAATCATGGCCACTGAAACATATTTTCAATAAATGCTATGAATTCATTATTGATAATGTGACATCACTAGCAATTCTGCCTCACTAAGGCAGTACACTGAAATATAGGTTTGTGTATTTACATATATATGCATATGTATATGTACATATACTTACATATATGTAGCTAAATGATACAATGTATTTTTGACGTTTCTCTTTGTCATGTTTCAATGTCTAAATTTTAATTTACATCAACACTATCAACACTATAATAAATTATATTGAAATAAATATAGCATAGCATAAATACCCTTCTTTAAAAATTCACACCTATTGAACTAATTAAAGAAAAATTCAAAATTAAACTCTCAGTAAATACTTGCAAAGCAAATTCCCACATTTGTCAATTCTAAAAATGTATATCACCTTTTGTATTTTAAGTTTCTCAACTTTCTGTCAGGAGATAAGTACTGTGTTTCATCTTCAGTTTTTGGACTTATGGTATATCATTATGTCAATCAAAATTCTAAAAAGTGCTTCAAAATTGTATTTCATAAATGTTCACTACAATTACAATTGTATAAATTGTTTTCCTCACTTTGATTTGCATCTGTTCATGGAGTTCCTCCCAGTTTTTTCTTATGTAGTACAATAATATTCTATTACATTTATATGGTAAATTTTGTTGAACTGTTCCCCAATAGGTGAAGAGTTCTTTAGTTTCTAAATTTTGGCTTCTAAAGAAGCATATTATATGTACCCCTTTATGTGCCAACAATTGACAGGTAAATCACAAAGCATTGTTACCAATCTCCTAAAATACATAGCCAATCTGCTTATCTTCTGTTGCCTTAATTTGAGTTACTAGACTTCTTCTTGAAAAAAAAATCCATTTCTTCAAGGAAAAAAAAATCTGGAATTCAGTCTTCCCATTAATTCAGAAGGTATTTATTACTTCTTCCTGTTTAGAGATAAAAACACACATGTTCACAGTTTTAAAAACACTGTTTACTTCTTTATTGATTTTAAAGAAAAGCTTTAGGACATAATGGTGTGTGTTTTCAGGTAATGACTGAACTAACAACTTTTTGTAAAGTGTCTTAGAAACTATAAGGGAATATTATTAGAAACTCAGGAATGGCTTTTTTGAGATGAGAAGTAGCACTTGAAGTAATGTTATTGTCACATTACTCAATTTTATTACTTCTAATTTTAGTGACTGATTTTAAATCTAATTATGAACATTATAATGTGGAACATATTTCACAAAAGATAGCATAGGTGATCTATAACAAATTTTGTTAACTCGGATTAAACACAAGATAGTATTAGCAGGCATATATAAATACAGGTATTAATCTGGAGACAAAAATTAGATGCCGCATTGTTGTATAGGTTCCACAGATAAAAAGTGGCAATGTTAAATATCCAGAAACCATATTTTTTTTGAAAAGCAGTGACCATTATAGACTAAAGATACCTGTATAATATAATATAATTGTATTTAAATGATGTGTAAAGTGCCAAAAGATTAAAAAAAATAGAACAGTGGCCCTTTTTCTCTAGACAGCTTCAGAAAGTAGAGAATGATGGGAATGATGATTATGAAGAAGACATGCCTCTCTCAAACTTTTAAGTCAATATTGAAAGAAAAATTCCATCAAACTGATAAGGAAAATATATAGCATTAGAGTAGGAGATAAACAAAAAGCTATGCAACAAGAAGTCTTAGTTTTAGATAAGGATCCAATCCTCATGCCCACTTCTGTAAGCATTTTTAAACATATAAAGAGTTAAGGATGACTTGATTAGGTACATCTACCAAGTCAACTGATCCTACTTAAAAAATGCAATAAGATTTTAGACAAATCAATTTCAATCTTAGGTTTTATATTAAATGTGAAAAATTCTTGAAAACCATTGGATAAAGTGTAATGACAGAGACAAGAAGTCTATTTTAATCCTCTGAAAAACAACCAGTTAACTGCAACTGCAAAATGATGGTTCTACTGAGAAAAGAAAGGGGGGGGGAGGGAGAAAGGGAGAGACAGAGAGACAGAGAGAGAGAGAGAGACAGAGAGAGAGAGAGAGACAGAGAGAGAGAGAGAGACAGAGAGAGAGAGAGAGAGAGAGAGAGAGGGAGAGAGAGACAGAGACAGAGACTTCTAGCAAATCCCTGAGAAGCAAACATCTGGCACCACAGGATGAAGAGGTCTCAGCTTTAGTGTTTAGCTATGTATCCTACCCTTCCCTCCAATGTTAGTTGAAGGAGAAGCCTGTGAGTTTTGAAGGTTCTGGAGGATTTCCCATCATTTCTCATCCTATCCCAACCCAGGATGCTGAAAACATACTCTTCATTGGAAGCTAAACATAAATTGGATGCAGACTCATGGCTCCACAAGCAAAGAAATTACATCATCCCTAAAGGAGAATTTCTTGAGCACCCCATGAATGGGAGAAAAGGAACATCCAATACATGTTGCCCCTTTACCACCCTTGGTTCCTGATCTTGAATATTCTTTACCCTATACTCTGTATGTACTTGAGGTACAGTGTATCACAGGCTTTGGGGAGGGCTGTATATTTGCAGGTTTTTTTAACTGTGCCATTTGAATAAATAACCCTTACTTAAAAAAAAGCTTCTTACAGCTGACTTAATTTATTCTCAACTGAAAATCTTTGAGGAAAGCACAATGATAGGGGCCCTAGGTATTAGAACATGATCTCTAACTCCTCAAGAGTTCTTGTAGAGCTCTTAAAAGGAGATGAACTCTTACTCTCCAACTCGAGGCTCATCTGTGAGAGTAGGGATTGAAATTACAATCTTCAGAATTTATAATGAGCTTTCAAAAGTCAATGGCAGCAGGGTGGAGACAAGATGGTGGCATAGAAGCAGCAAGGTCCTGCAGCTCCCATGCAGCCACCCCAAACATCCACAAAATATGACTCTGGACAAATTCTAGGACTTTCAAACTCACAAAAATACAGTAAACACATCTTTCACATAAGGCAGCTCGGCAGCAGGGCATCATTGCAGCATGACATGAGCTGAGGCCAGCCCAGCCTTAAACTGAAACTAAACGTGGCCAGGCCCCAGGGCAGTCAGGAGGAGTCGAGCCCCACCACAGCCAGTCTACAAGAGAGAAGATCTACAGCCTCCAGCAACTCCACATCTAGCAAGGCATGAAAAATAGGGATTAGAGCAAGGCAGTGGCAGGAGGGGTCATCCAGCAGGCCAGCAGGTCAGCAGGCGAGACCAGCTCAGCCTGAAACCACCATGCAGCCAGGCTCCAGGGTAGTCGGGAGGAGCCAAGCCTCCCAAGCCACAGTGTGAGTCTACTTCAGAGAAGATCTAAAGCACCTCAAGCAATCTTCAAATCTACTAAGCCAGGATTAGAGGTCAGTGAAAGTGAGTGAAGCTTTCAAGCTAAATGTGGGGGAAGAAAAGCAGTTTGGCCAACCTACCCCCAGGGCAAGGAAGCAATGGGGGAAGGGCAGGAACTACTGTAACCAGTGGCTGCCCCCACTGGGCTGCTTCAGAGCCCCTGGCCTGTGGACCCCACAGGGAGGCTGAGTTGATTGATCAAGGCCAAGTGCTCTTGCGTTGAGAGGCCTGGATCTGTATTGTGGTCTAGGGTGGTGGTCCTGGAGAGTGCTTTCAGCAAGTCAAAGCTGGGGGGACTTGCAACACCCCCCTAATAGCACCGGCAGCTGGAAAAACCACAGTGATTTGGAACAGAGATTTCCTCCCTGGAAGCTGAGTTTCACAAAGCTAAAAAAAACAACCAATTAATTGACTGGCCAACATGAGGAAAAGGAAGCAAAATAAAAACAGCAATAAAACTTTAGAATCCTTTTTTGTGGACAAAAAGGATCAAAGCATGGAATAGGAGGAAGACAGCACAGTCAGAACTCCCACACCAAATGCTTCCAAGACACTTGAAGAATTCCTAGAAGCTATAGATAATCTGAAAAAAGGACTTTGAAAAACAAATAAGAGAAGAGGAGGAAAATTTGGGAAGAGAAATGAGAATGATGTGAGAAAATCATGAAAAGAAAGTCAACAACCTGACTGAAGAAAACAACATGTTAAAAAGTAGATTAAATCAAATGGCAAAAGAGGTCGAGAAAGCCAATGAGGAGAAGAATGCCTTAAAAAGTCGAATTTGCCTGATGGAAAAAGAATCTCAAAAGTATTCTGAAGAGAATAATTCCTTCAGAATTAGAGTGGAGGAAGCGGAAACTAATGACTTTATGAGAAACCAAGACACTATTAAACTGTTACAAGGAAATGAAAAAATAGAAAGCAATGTGAAATATCTCCATGAAAAAACCACTGACCTGGAAAATAGATCCAGGAGAGACAATTTGAAAATTACTGGTCTACCTAAATCCCATGACCAGAAAAAGAACTTGGGAAGTATCCTTCAAGAAATCCTCAAAGAAAATTGCTTGATGTTTTAGAGTCAGAGGGCAAAATAGAACTTGAAAGAATTCACCAATAACCTCTTTAAAAAGATCCCCAAAAGAAAACTCCCAGAAATGTTATTCCCAGGTTCCAGAAGACCCAGTTAAAGGAGAAAATATTACAGGCTTCCAAGAGAAAACCATTTGAGTTCTGCAGAAGCACTATCAGAATAACCCAGGATCTGGCAGCTTCTACACTGAGGGATTGAAGGGCCTGGAATATGATATTTTGAAGATTAAGGGAGCTGGGATTAAAACCAAGAATCAACTACCCAGCAAAATTGAGCATATTATTCCAGGGGAAAATATGGTCATTTAATGAGGTGGAGGACTTTCAAGCATTCTTGCTGAAAAAACCAGAGCTGAACAGTAAATTTGACACTCAAACACAAGAAGCATGAGAAGGTAAATGTGGGAAAGAAATCATAAGGAACTTATCACATTTGAATTATTTACATGCCAATACGGAAAAATGATAATAGTAACTTATGAGACTTTTCTTAGTACGAGGATAGGTGAAGGGAATACAAATGGATAGATATGTATACTTACATATATGTCTATATAGGAGGCTATATATGCATATGAATACATATCTGAGCATGTATATAAATGGGTATATAGAAGGCATAGGATCAATTGAATATGAAGGGATGATACTTTAAAAGGCAAATTCTGAGGTGGGAGAGGACTAGAATGAGAGGAGACAGGGAGAGACAAAATG
>CM053597.1:96532985-96551490 GCA_028646575.1 Pseudocheirus occidentalis | reverse complement strand
TCAAGTGTCTTGGAAGCATTTTGTGTAGGAGTTCTGACTGTGTTGTCTTCCTCCCGTTCCATGCTTTGATTCTTTTTGTCCACAATAAAGGATACTAGAGTTTTATTGCTGTTCTTATTTTGCTTCCTTTTCCTCATGTTGGCCAGCCAATTAATTGCTTGATTTTTTAGCTCTGTGGAACTCTGCTTCCAGGGGGGAAAGCTCTGTCCCAAATTGCTGGGGTTTTCCCAGATGCTGGAGCTATTAAGGGGTGCTGCAGCCCCCAGAAGCTTTGGCTTGCTGAAAGCGCACCCCAGGACCACCACCCAAGACCAGGATCCGGATCCAGGCCACTCAATGCAAGAGCACTTGGCCCTGATCAATCGACTCAGCCCCCTGCAGGGTGTGCAGGCCAGGAGCTCTGAAGCAGCCCAGTGGAGGCAGTTGCTGGTTGGAGCAGGTCCTGCCATTTCCCCGCTGCTTCCTTGCCATGGGGGTAGATTGGCCAAACTGCTTTTCCTCCCCCAAATTTAGTTTGAAAGCTTGACTTTCACTGACCTTTCTCTAATCCTTTTTTTTTTCCTGGCTTGATAGATGTGGAGATTGCTCCAGGTGCTGCATATCTGTTCTCCTGTAGACTCACACTGCGGCTTGGCTCCTGCCGACTGCCCTGAGGTCTGGCTATGGTTTTGCTTTTGGGCTGGGCTGGCCTCGGCTCCCAGCCTGCTGCGATGAGCCCCTCCTGCCAAGCTGCCTTCAGTGAGAGATGTGTTTTCTGTATTTTTGTGAGTTTGGGAGCCCTAAAATTTGTTTAGAGTCATATTTTATGGGTACTTAGGGGGTCTGGGTGGGAGCTGTGAAATTTTGCTGCTTCTACACTGCCATCTTGGCTCTGCCCCATCTAAGAATTTGAATTCAGGTCTTCCTGACTCATGTCCCAGTGCTCCATCTGTTTGATCCAGTGGAATTTCTGAGTTAAGACATATAGACATTTTAGTCTCTCCCCATCACACTTTTCAAATTGCATTACAGAATATTTGGACCAATCCATATATAATAATTAGAATAGCTGCTAACCTCAGAATGTTAACAAGTTGATCCTTCTTTTCCACTAAACAGCCCTCTACTCTGGCCCCAGATTAGCATAAACTGGGTTCAAGTCCTGATGGAGATAGACCTCTAATAAAATGGTCTTAACTCCTTTTCTAATACTCTTATACTCTTCACATCAATACTATGAAGCTCGGGGGGGGGGGAATACTTAAAGAATAGGTTTGGCTCATGTCTAACATTTCCCCCTCAAAAGAGGTAGCAGTAGAAAGGTACTAAATATACAGTTTGAATCTGGTATTGGTCAGCTAGTCATTTCTTCCACACACAAATGAAATAGTAAACAAAAAAAAACTCAGAAATAGATACTGATAGAAACTTAGCAGGATGGGGTATCTTATAAATACTGTTGGTTGAGAATTAAAGTATCAAGACATGACATGCTGTCATTGTCAGACTGATTAACTGGTGTTATATATTTCACATTGTCTCTGTGTTGTTCAAATGATATCCTCCAGGACCATATCTTCTGACAAGCCAGGTCAGTGGTTGAGCTCTGCAACAGTTCCCACTTCCTCCACTCAGCTCAAACAAGGGAAGCCATAAACCTTAGACCTCTCCAACTTCTAAGATCACCTCCAAGGCTGAACATATTCATCTCAGGATTACTGTTTGGCCACCTATGTTCAGCCAAGGAAACAAAGTAGAAAAGGTAGCCAAG
This sequence comes from Pseudocheirus occidentalis, assembly GCA_028646575.1. Classification (NCBI taxonomy): domain Eukaryota; kingdom Metazoa; phylum Chordata; class Mammalia; order Diprotodontia; family Pseudocheiridae; genus Pseudocheirus; species Pseudocheirus occidentalis. The sequence goes on along the minus strand of CM053597.1, from coordinate 96,549,740 downwards.
AGCCCAAGGCCCAGGCTCTGGCTCATCCAAGTTTATACATGTTTTATCTTCTTTGTTCTAATAGTTTAACATTTCTCCTGGATCCAGGGAAGAGGCACTGTGACCTTTCTATTCCTCCACAGGAAGTCTAAGGGAGGAGAACTAATTGTTAGCTGGGAGAATCAAAGGAAAGTGTGAGTTAGAAGTTATCTTTCCTTTGTAAACTGATTCATGCCCCCTCATCCATCCCACACCAAGACAGGGCTAAAGGACCAATCACTATGAAGTTCCAACAATATATTTGTAAGCCTGTAAATGAGCTAGGTTTTATGTAGCCTTTGAAATATGCAATTGTGTAGTCTGGAGTTAGAAGATCACTTACTTGAGGAAACAGAAAGAAGAACTCCAGAGTAAATAGAGCTTTAGTGACAAATGTCAGAGAGGCAGCTTTGGGCCACTGACAACTGTTAAATCTGAGCTATCTGTGATTAACAGTGGTAGAGGCAGAGTTGAACTAACTGATTGGAAGTTAGTTGGCTTTGATTGACAATGGAGGAGATGGAGCCTTGTTTAGTGATAGCTGAGAAGGCAAGAAGTTGTTCCAAGAGCTATTACAGCAAATAATTCAAGGCAGCTCTCCCTTTAATTTCTTCAGAACATGAATTCTCCTTTCTCCTCTCTTTTCCTCCCTCCAAATGGTATGTCTCCCTTCATTTTTCCCTACTAACATAAGGATTAGGAAATCCTGCAGTACTGTGGGAGAGCATTGACTCTAGTATCTCACGTCTGACACTTCCTACCATGTGGATGACCTTAGCAAGTCAATCTCTCTGAATCCCAGTTTCCTCTTTTGCAAAATGAGCTGATTGAATGAGTTAGCCTCAGAGGTCCTTTCTGGGTCTATGAGTTTCTGGGAGGAATTTTTGAAATTCTTTTTGAAAGGGGTAAAAATGATTTTACTGCTTAGGTTTTCCTATTAGCTATGTTTTATTAGCGTGATTCAATTAAATACTTTATTACTCATTTTCTGGTAGTTTGCCTGGTCTGTCAGTAAAGATCAAACCGAATGGGGCTTGAGTCAAGATTTTATTTCTCTTCCCTACACATTGAACCCAAACATAGCTTGAAAACTCCCAAGATAGAATAAGAGAACCTTGTTACAAGTGAATCGTCTTTCATCTTATTTTTCAATCAAAACTATGGCTGTGTTTTCATGTGTAGTCATACTGACTTGAGTTAAATATTGTTCAGATGTGAACTATTTAATTTTTCTCTTCATTTGTCTGTTCTGAACTTTTATACCCTTTGCTATTGTGGTCATGAACTCTATAAATTCAAATGCCTATGAATCATGACAAAGTGTCCCATGGGCTGCTGGCTTCATCTTGTGGGCCAAAATAAATCCCCAAATTCATTTCCTACAGTGAATTATACAAATTCAAACTTGTCAAATTCACAGATAAAACAAGACTACCATAAATTCTTATTTTATCACTTCTCTAATTTTTAAAACAATCTTTTCAGAATCATTATGCATGAAGTATATTTCCCACAAATACTCTAGGACATACTCTCTTTTTGTGTTTTACCATGCCAGCAAAGGTTTGGAATGTTTTACTTGTTACAGACTGTCTGCTTTATGAGGATAAAGCTGGACAATTATGGAGAGGCTCATTACCGGCAGTCTAGCCACTAGGTGATGAATTACTTGGCCATGGCAACCCATTGAACAAAGAAAAATATAAGTAATTCTCAGTCTTGTCTGCTTCTATAATGACAATGGCAGAATGGTGGAAGGTGACTATTAAATTTATAAACTAAATATATAACTATAAACTGTTTATATCTGGAGAAAATGACTGTTACAGATAAGGAAACTGAGGTAAACAGAGGTTAAGTAACTTGCCCAAGGTCACACAGTTGAGGTCAGTTGAATTCAAGTCTCCTTGACTCCAAGTCCAAGGTCCTATCCAGATCATTGATTTATAATGACAAAGACCAAAATCAACTTCAAATTAAATGAAAAATTAAAAATCAGAAGATATGACACAAAATGAAACAAACTCCAACCTAATCTTCTTATGCAACTTATTTACTGATGTTGTAAAATAGGAAAGAGTTAACAGAACTGATATTAGCAGACTAGAATCTCATTTCTCATGGAAAGTTTGTGATGAAAATTATTCATTGCAATAAGAAGATCCAAAGAGCCCAGAAATCACTGCAGTGAGTCAGTAGTTGCTCTCTTTGCCAAATGGAAAGATCTTACAGCCAAGATCTTATAACCAAGGTCAACACCTGTTTAGAATATAAACATGTTTGTTAAATCTCATGGAAGAAGATGGTGTAAGATTATGAGCACCATAGCCTCATAAAACAGTGAGAAGCAGTGGAAGGGAAAACATTTATAGAAAATTTGGCAAGAAATAAAATTAAGAAAAATCATCTTGAGAACATTTAAGGATTAAAGTGGAAGGAATGAAACAAATGGAAAAGATCTGTAAAGACGATGTTAACTCTCATCTCCATCAGTATCTGTGATCCTCATATTCGAACTTTAACACCACAATCCCCAGTGAGCCATTTGGGGAAATAGAAATTGCACTAAAGAAAATAAAGACGGTAAGAGCAACAGAACCAGGTGAACTATATGTAGAGGGGATCTGTGATGTAATTGATACAGTTTTGAAAGATAAGTTATCAAGATAACTATTTTAAGGAAAAAACAGATATAACTAGTGATAACAAGAGGATCAAGAAAATAATATCTCTTGACCCAAATGACTACTTTGTCAATGCTATGAAAATTTTCTGAGAATAATTTACTCTTGTTTCAAGAGCACTCTTGATCAAAGTATGAGTAGGGAACTGGAAGTTTTGTAAATGATATTAAATAGCAAGCAGTTTTCTACAGTCTGGGGTTGGCAAGAGTCTGCCTCACATTGTCAGTATGATGTATATGGATTATGTCAAGGTCTGCCAAGGTGAATGATCCCTCTCACTCTGGAGAGTGGCTCAGCAGTCAAACTTTGTCTGTCCTTTAGCACAAAAGTAACATCCTGTGCACACAAAGATGTCATTATTTTCTTCTCATTCAGCCATTTGTATATCAGTTGAATGTGAGTGAGAAGTAACTCTCTTTTGCCCTCTGATTCATTGTTGCTCAGATTCTAGTCTTTATGTTGTCATGTTCTTACACAAAACATGAAAAATTTGTGGATAAAAACAACACAGTCTGCTGTTGAGAAAAATCAAGAAGCATTTATTAAGTGCCTACTAGGTGCCAGGTATTATGGTAAATGCTATGGACACAAAGAAAACAAAAACAGTCATTGCTTTGAGGTTTAAAGTCTAAAGAGGGAGACAACCTGCAAAGAACTGTGTCCAAATTAGCTAAATGCAGGATAAACTGTAGAAAATAAAAGAGGGAGGCACTAGCATTAAGGAAGCCTGAAAAGGCTTTTTGTGGAAGGTGAGGGTTTTAGCCTGAACTTGAAGAAGACAGGGAAGACTTGAGATGAGGGAGTATTCCAAGCATGAGGGACAGCTCTTGAAAAAGCACCATCAGGAAATTGAGTTGCAGGAAATATGAGGAACATCAAGGAAGCCAGTGCTGCTGGATCACAGAGTTTGTGGAAGGGAGAAAAAGACAAGAGTACTGGAAAGGTAAGAAGAGGAATAGATTGAAAAGAGGATTTCTAAATGGATTTAAACACTCATTAAAAGAATTTCTTAGTGATTGGATTGGGATGGCATTAAACATATAAATTAGTTTAGGTAAAATTGTCAAGTTTATGGGGGGAGGGAAGAAAGAAAAGGAAAAAAGTGTTACTCAATAATTTTATTATATATTTAAAAATAGTAATTTGTATATAATATATTTGAAGTTTCATGTGCAATCATCTTTTCCCCTATTCTGTTGTGTTATGAAAATGCTTGTTTTATTTTTAAGTTCAGAATAACAGTTTTAAAAAGATGGATTTAAGCAGAGAATTCTATATTTAATCCTGGAAGTAAGAGGGAGCTACCAGAGTCTGTTGAATAGGGGAATGAAGTGGTCAGACCTATGCTTTAGGAAGATGACTTTGACAGTTGAGTGGAGTTTGGACTAGACTGAGGAGAAATTTGAGGCGAAGAGACTAATCAGAAAACTATGGTCCAAAATAATCTTCCTAAAATTCAGATCTGACAATGTAACTCCCTCGCTCAAGAATATTCTATGATTCCTCATTGCCTCAAGAATGAAATTCAAACTCTTTAGCTTGATCTTTTTTTAATTATTATTTTTATTGACTTGTTTGTTTACTTTTAGTTTACAAGATTCAATCCCAGAATCACTTGAGTTTCAGATTTTCTCCCCTTCCTCCCCTCCCCCCACCATGGTCTTTTGATGCCTTCACAAGTTGGCTCTAATCTACTTTGCCAGATTTATTTTTGTATTACATTATGGCTTTGGTTTTTGTTTTTCTCATGCCTAGGAGAGTCTTGAGCATAATAGGTTTTTCAGTGATGTTTGCTGGATTGTTACATGGAATTGAATATTTGGATATTTATTTTGGAAATGCTCTCTCAGTCTTCAAAGTGGTGGATTTCTTGTGAAATGAGAGGTGAATGCTCTGGGGAGGGGCCAGAGATGGTCATTATGTGGACCCAAATAAGGTGACAGAGATAGATGAAGTTTAAAGAAAGAATGACTACTTAGTGATGATGATAGAGAGACTGGAAGTGGCAGTGAAGGGTAAGGGATATATCTACATCTCCTTCTTATCAGTGAGAGGGAGTACTGGGGTTGAGAAGTGCAAAATGGAAGGAATGTGAGAAGAGGAAGCCTGATATAAAGCAAGTTTGTTAGCAATAGAATGTAGGTTCCTTAGGTACAATGGAAAGGAAAAGGAAAAAAATAATACAAAATTCAGGGTAAGCATTTGCTTAAGCAATGAGTGGAAGACTGATTATTGTATTGTGAGATGACTGAATGATTGAGTAAGGGGGGTTTCCCCCTTAGGAAACCAGATGATTATTCTTTTGTTCTCTGTTTCAAATACTATGGCCACTTTGGTGAGGCTTCCTTCCTACAATAATACAAAATCTGTTCAGAAAATAATCATTGATATTTCTATAGTACTGTACTAACCTTAACCCTAACCCTAAATACACTCTAACCCTAACCATAACAGCTAGAACTGGAAGGAGAGTTAGGAGATTTAAAGAATGCTCACAAAAATGCTATGGAAACTGACTCAGAAAGGTTAAGTGGCAATGTCTATGGTAACACAGTTTCAGAGGTGGGAATTGAGAAGCCTCAGAAGATCAAGGGGCTCTTTCCCTTATGCCATTCTGGCTCCCTATAAGAGAAGGGCTGAGGAAGTTAAGGATGAGGGAGCAGGGAGTGAAGTAGGGAAGGATATTTTTGCTTAGGCAAATGCCGACCCTGAAGCAGGTATTAGGAAAAGAGGGATAGGAGATTGCTAGCTATAGGAAAGGGAATGGGCATTTGTCTGGAGCTCCTGTCAATGGACTTGTGATGATAGAGAGGAGCATCAGTGTGTTTTCTCTCAAACACAAGGAAAGAATAGAAATTGACTGGAGACTTAGATAAAGATCTGATACTTGAGTCCACATAATCCCAGCCAAAATAATATTTCATGTTAATGTTTTTGCTTTGACCAAAGGTGAAAAGGTATGATATATATATATATATATATATATATATATAGTGAGAAGATATCCTGCATATGATATGCAGACTTGGATATCAGTCAGTCCTGGTTTCTAGGATCCCACTTCTGGTTCCAAAAGATCTGGTGGCTAGACCCTCAATGTTCATGAGGAAGGCAACATGATTACTTTTCTCCTCTGGTCTAATGAAATAGGAGGCCAGTAGGTAATGCTACTACTTATGGCAGTAGGTTCTTCCTTCTAAGTCCTCAGTGGAAAGAAAGTGCCATAATAGTATTGTGGTGCTAAAGGGCAGAATAGAGGCAGACTGGATCAAGAAGGCTTCCAAATCCCATTTCCAAAAGGCTGGAGTTCTACCCCATTCTGCCAGGATAAATGGTAGAGAAGAGAGGCGTGGGTGCTGAAGCAAGACCCACGTGTTATTAAAGCTATGCCTTTGTAGATTACTCAGTATGTAGAAGGCTGTGGCATTATTATAGTGATAGAAGACAGAGGAATTATAGCTTCTAACCAGGAGTATAGCTCAATCACTGTAAATTCTGGGGCAAGGACACTTCCAGAAACAGTTCCTGAGGAGAGCCAAGATATGAGGCTTCCTTCCTACATCCATTGATTTGCTTGATCTTCATTAATAAAGGAGAGATTCACTGACTGGTGCAGAATTGCAATATATTGGAGTCATGTCTTCCCATGGATGGGATGTATAGGGGTCCTTCAAATCCAGAACTTGTATAGAACTTGGGTTAGGGCACTCACCCACATCAATAAGCATTAATAGCTCTGCCTTAAGTTTTGTCTTGTTGATAATGAATTGCTCTCACATTGTTGATGTCAATAGGGGAGTAAGTTACCAGAGGGAAACAATCTTCTATCTCCATTGTTGAGTTGGAGCTAGAGCAAGGGTACCCAGCATGCTCTGACCAGACTCTCAATCACAGAAAGCCGGCTTCCTTGAGTGATTGCATTTTTTCTGCCATCTCATAACCTTTTAACTTTTGGTTGCATAATAAAAAATTTTTGCAAACAACAAATGCTTTCTTAAATTGTACCATAGAGTAGAATGTTTATACATGTAAATACAGATATTGTAAATGGGATTTCTTTAACACAGGGGTTTACCTCTGGTTAGTGAGATATTCAACCTCCACATGACTGACTCTGAGCTGATTTAACTATTGCCTTTTGGGCCTTAATCAACTCTCCTAATTCACAGTCACATAACTGACTGAACTATGCAGAGAATAAAAACTCCAACTGTGAGTTTGTTGTTTATAACTTTTTTTTATTCAGTGGGACAAAATGTTTGGCGAAGAGGATCTTCTAAAACAAAGTTTCTTCCACGTAACAAAAATTCTCTTAGTTGCTGTTCTTTTAGGATTCTTGTATGAACATATAAGATGGTGTTGTCTTTTCCACATTCAGAATCCTGAAAAGACACCAACAAAGAGTTTTATCCAATGGTACTCTGACTAAAAATATCAAGCAAGGCAGAAAATAGAGAGACATATTCACCAGAATTGTTTTCCAGCTTTGAAGTATATTCCAATGCAACCTGAGTCAAATTTCAAATGGATCTGTGATCTTGCTGATTTCCATGCTTACTCCAATGATAAAAAATCCATTTGTACTTCCTCATTGTGCAAATCTCCTATCTGTGACCTCTCATAAGTTTTGTTACAGAGGGTCTAATCAACATGTTGGAGTTCTTAACCTTGTAGACAATAGGAGGAATATAAGAGGAACCTTCAAAATATCCACCTGTAATATCTCATCATTTTAACCAATGTAACTCTTCCTATCATTCATTTCCCTGATGACATCTTCCACCCTCTGTTTTTCTTCAAGGTTCCTCATTCATTATATATTGAACCTCCTATATTCACTATGTACTTTTGCATTGCCTTCTGTGTAATATTTATCTTTAATTCTTTAGGGACTCATTTTTCACTGCCATACATTATTATATATAGTGCTCTGTGCTGTAGAGTATTTTTGTTTTAGAAAGATGTGCTTTTGTTCTTGAGATAAATTTGGAATCATTAAAGGGGCTTTGCGTTTTCCTGTAAGCAATATATAGCACCCTCTTCCCCTCCCGTTTAAATCTGTGCTCTACTTGGGATTCATTTGGTCTATTTGCTTTAGATGAACGTAATGACAGCAAGTTTTATCTAAATGTATGTCATAATCTGGGCAACAGAAATGCCTCATTCCCTTGGTCTTTTCTGCTGGATGTTCAAGATAATCCTCTTTCAGAGGATTCTTCAAAGTTTATGATGCCACCATAAAAATGACACCTGCAAAAAATAGCATATAAAGGACTTCACTCAACACAGAGAATTGTTTTTCAACTTGGATCTCCTCTATCACAGTGGTGAACACCTTTGACAAGTATAAATCATCTTGTTTTATGGTTATATGCCTTGCCTGATGTTTCTGATTCAAAGGTTGGTGAGCAAGATTTTCTCTGTTTCATATCTTTCAAAGAATCTTGATTTATTTTGGTAGATGGATAATAAGTACCTCATTAGAAGAGAGCCTTTTAGGGGTGGCTAGATGGTGCAGTGAGTAGAGTACCGGCCCTGGGGTCAGGAGGACCTGAGTTCAAATCTGGCCTCAGACACTTAACACATACACACACAAAAACTAGCCATGTGACCTTGGGCAAGTCACTTAACTCCAAATGCCCTCCAAAAAAAAAAAGAAGAGAGCCTTTTAGAGGAGGTGTTTTGTTTCACTGAATAAAAGGCTTTTCTTTCACAATAAACAAACAATTAGCTTAATGAGATTGCACGTTCTCTACATATTCCTATAAATTGTGTGACAGTACAGATATTATTGGCTGAGGAAGATCACTTGTATAAAGTCTGCGTGTCCTACAAATACTTTTATACAATATGTCCTCACTGGATATGTAGATTATTCTAATAAACATTTAGCAAAGGTAGGAAAGTATACAAATAAATCAGAAAGGCTGATGTTTTCTCTATCACTTTTTTTGTATTAATAAGTTTTCAGGGTTTTTCCCCCATATCTTTAGTCCATTTCCTTCTTTTAAATACTATATGAATTAATCTATCAATATACTCACAATTGTTTTACTCCCCTCTGGTATCTTCTCTAACTACAAATATAGTTGAACCCAAATATTTACCAAAACATTCTCTTCAATGCCATTCCTACCTCCTCTACAAACACATCTGGGAGTAGTTTTAAAGCATAAATTTTGTGATTCTATCATGCTCGATAATGAAAACAATTTGTTTAAAAATTTTCTGCAGATCTTTTCTATTTTCTATTTCCTTTTGTCTTTTCATTTTAATCTTTAAATGTCCTTGAGATCATTCTCGTTGCTTTGATCTCTTGCCCAGATTTCTCTAAACTGTTTTTCCTTTACTGTTTCTTTCTACCATATGAGGTAATGCTGTTCATAATCTTCCTACTTCACAAAATTTTACAAAGTTTACCTTCTAAACCGTTGTTGTCCTTGGTCACTATCATTCTCTACTTGTCAAGGAAATAGAGTATTTGATGAATAGGCTTTCCTTGCTATGGCAATTGATCTGCATTGTTTAGAGACTTCTGAGTCACATAACCAGTGAGATGAAGGATTAGACAGTTTTCTTGATCCTCTTGATCTCTCAAACTTCTCCAAAATAAGAATTACTAGGAAGAAATGAAGCAATTTCAACTGTCTCCATCATCTAAGACATTAGAGCCCTAATGAGGGAACAACTCAATGAACTAAGAACAGAGAAGGCTTATCCTTAATCCCTACAGTACCCATTCAGAACTCTCCTTCCCCACAGATCACCACACCCTGACAGGACTGTCCAAGCCTACCCATATGCTTTTAACAATGCTCAACTCTACCTTCACTTCTTTGTGCAACAGAGAGAAATGGGGCAGGGTACTAGCATCTGTGTGGTACTCCACTAGGCCTAAAGGGAAAGAGACTGGCATCCAGTGTGGTCAGTTCTGTTCCCCTAGAAGTCACTTAAAACAGAGATCAAGGTTAGTGAATGATGAAGTCCCCAGTGTGGAAAGAAGCTGAGAAAGCTTTGAGGTTCCGCCATTGGGGAAAATACCATCAAAGGAAAAAGAGTCAAGAAGTAAGTAGGACAGTCATACCCCGGAGATATGGTGAATTCAGGTCCAGATCACTGCAATAAAACAAATATCACAATAAAGTCAGTCACATGAATTTTTTTGTTTCCATGTGTATATAAAAGGGATATTTATTGCTAAAAAATGCTGACCGCCATCTGAGCTTTCAGCAGGTTGTAATCTTTTTTGCTGGTGGAAAGTCTTGCTTCATTGTTGACAGCTGCTAACTGATCAGTGCGATGGTGCTGAAGGTTAAGGTGACTGGCAATTACACAATAATGAAGTTTGCTGCATTGATTAATTCTTTCTCTTATGAAAGATTCCTCTGTCACATGTGATGCTGTTTGATTGCATTTAACAGTAGAACTTCTTTCAAAATTGAAATCAGTCCTCACAAACCCTGCTGCTGCTTTATTGACAGCTTTTGTAATAGTCTTCAATATTGTTGTGTCTCAGGAAGAGAGACAAGGAATGGTGGATTGGCGGAGTAGTCAGAACATACACAACATTTATGATTTACGTTCACCATCTTATATGGATAGGGTTTATGGTACTCTGAACCATTAAATGTTGTATGGTCTGTAGAAAGACAACCACACTTTTGGTTAATTAAAATATTGACCTAATCATTTGGAGAGAAAGTTGGAATTATGCAAAAGGTCTATCTAAAATGTCTATAACCTATCACCCAGTGAATTAAATATGATAAAGAGTATATAACCCTCTGCTGGGCATGTGACCCTACAGTATCTAACAAGAAGTTCCCATATACAACAAAATATTTCTGGCAGAACCTTTTGTGGTAGCAAAGAACTGGAACCAAAGAAAATGTCCTTCAATTAGGCAGTGACTGAACTGCCATATGTGAATGTAATGGAACATTACTATCCTGTAAGCAATTATGAATATGAATAGTTCAGAGGAGTATAGGAAGACTTTCATGAACTGATGCAGTATGAAGGGCGCTGAAGCATTAAAATGATGTACACAACTACTATGACAATGGAAATGGGAAGAAAAAAGCAGCCATGCATTTGGTCATTTTTAAAGTAATTTTCTACTGTTTAATTTTAATGACTAATCTTTATCCCTCCAAATATGAGGGGCTTCTTTGCAGATATGGAAGACTATGAGAATGAGACCCTATACACACCACCAGGCTTTATTAATGCAAGTACTAGTTTTGCTAGGTTTTTCCCCTTCTCTTTCATGTTTATCTTTTGTAGCAGCTAACATTTACATAGTACATTGATGTTTGTGAAGCACTTTTATGTGTTATCTTATTTGATCCTTATAACAACCTAGGAGATAGAGGTTATTATTATCTTGACTTTACAGAAGAGAAAAGTGAGAAACAGGTCAAGTGAGTTGTCTGTGTCACTTTATTTGGGAGGCTAAGCTTTAAAGGCTGAGGAACCTGATATTCCATTTATTGGTAAATTAGCACTTTATTTTTAAACTTTTCATGCTCAGAATTTTGTGCCTTAATTTACCTTACTTTGGTTGTAGTAATACACAGATATGTGTATGCATCTATATATGTGTATATATGTGTACATACGTACACATATATACACATATATAAAGCAAGGAAGAGAGGGAGAAAGTGAGGGAAGGAAGAAGAATGTGTTCATATATGTACACACATATGTACACATATGTAAAATCTCTTCTAATCTTTACAGCAACATAATGAAATAGATTCAGTCAAATAATCTGTTCAAGCATTCAGTTGGATGGATAATCTAGAAAACTGGTACAATAGAACATGTATCTTGGACAAACACTGTTGAATAGTTGAACAATTAAAGGATAGAGCAAATTGCAGTTGAATAATTAAGTGGTCCCAATTTGATGGAACAATGGATGAGCGTTGATTTGGAGACAGGAAGACCTGAATTCAAATCTTTAGACACTTTTTAGCTGTGTGAACCCAAGAAATTCACTTAACCTCTATCCACCTCAATTTGATTAACTATAAAATGGAAATAATAGTACTTACCTCTCAGGGGATTTTTGAGAGTAAAATGGGATAATATTTCTAAATCATTTAATGCAACTGGCACATAATTCCCTCCTTCTCTTTCCCTTCCCTTTCCTCTTCCTTCCTTCCTTCCTTCCTTCCTTCCTTCCTTCTTTCCTACCTTCCTTTCCTGGAAACTGCACAGTGCTTTCAGTGAAAGCTTCTCCTTGAAATTAAAACCTGACCTTGAATATTAATGTCTTCTTGTTGATCTTATACAACTGTGAGTCTTGGAAAACCACAATATCTAAGAAATAAAAGTTCTGGTCCCTGAAAGGGATGCTTGGTGGGCATGGGCCAGCTATAGTACATTCCCTATGATGAACTGTGTATAAAGAGTTTCACAAAAGATATAAATTAAAAATGTAAAATGATAGTGGTCACTTGCATTGAGAGAAATGGATAACTTTGGAACAGTTCATATTCTGTCCTCTTGTACATGTTGAGAATCTAGACAGTTTCGAAATGTTGAGTTGACCCCCAATAGGGGGTTTATGGAAGGCTATGCATGAGGAGGCACTGATGGAATGTTGCTAGAGTAAGTATCCACACTGTTGATGTTTATTTAAATATTGTAGAGAAGTGAATTTCCTTTATAATGCTTTAGGGAACTCTTTTAATTAAATGTATATATTTTTGTATCAAATAAATATTAATTTTTATCTCCACATATGAAGAGTTTGGCTATTTTTGATTAACTTGAGCAATCAAGTCAGTGAATTTTTGGTCCCTGATCAATCATTATTCCCTCCATCCATAATGCCAGTAGAATATGTTACAATAACTAATGATAGAAAAAAAATAAAATCAGAGAGTTGTCAACATCAAAATATTCAATGTTCAATTATTCAAAATATATTCTGTATAACTTTAGTGTTTCACATGGTCATGGAGAGCATAATAAGTTGGATATAGTATTTGAAGAGATGTGCTCAATTAATTAAATAAGTGTTTCTTGGCAGGGAGCTAATTGTGGTTGGATTTCCAGTTTAATTTCCACTTGTGCTGTATGCCTGGCTACTCTCAAAACTAACCTGTAATAGGTTATGGAGTATTCATTCAATTTTCATTCCTTCTGCCCAGAGGTGACATGAATGAGGGGCTTCTCCTGAATCAGTAGGGACCTCCCAATTAAATGGAATGATTCCAGGTCATAATACAATTTTGCTATTTTGGAACTAATAGCATTGCCAGTAATCTGAGTCATCAAGATTTTCTCAAAGCGTCCATTTAAATGATAAAGTTGAAGTAGAACAGAATGGAAAAATAGTTATTAAGCACTTATTATGTGCCAAGAATTGTAGTGATTCTGATGCTGTGGTTTATTAGGTTGTACAGTGAAAGGGCAGTGAAATGTGCCCTTCCTCCAACTTTTGCCTCTGATTTCATTGGAAGAAGAAAGGGAAATTAATAAGCATTTATTAAGCACCTACTATCTGTCAGGAATTTTGGTAAACTCTACAAATATTATCTTACTTGATAAAGAGTTTGGGACCATTAAAATGTTAATGGTTTTCTAGTTTTCCAGGGCACTTGCAATATCAAATGTACAAACAAAAATAAAATATCACCCAACAGTGAACTGATATTCAGCTTATGATGCATTTAAAATTTCATTTTATTTGATTGTCTTGACTATTCTAATAATGAAATCTTTACACCTGTGTTAAATATAAGAGATGAGATTTAAGATAACAAAGCAGAACAGTAATAGCACTAACTATATACCACTGTCACCAGTTATCTAAAACTATCTTAGCATTATTTCATTTCCAAACTAGTATCATTTCTATAATACAGTGCCAGGTAAGATTCTAATTGTTTTTGTCAATTTAAAAATCAAATTCAGTAAAAATAGCATTATTCCTCTTAGTTCATTGAGTCTGATCTTGAAAATCTAACAGCTACTCCCAATTTGTTGTTGTTACTCAATCATTTCAATTGGGTCTGACTCCCTATCATCCCATTTGGGGTTTTCTTGGCAAAGATATTGGAGTGGTTTGCCATTTTCTTCTCCAGGTCATTTTACAGATGAGGAAACTGAGGGAAACAGTGTTAAGTGACCTGTCCGCTGTCACACAGTTAGTAAGTTTCTGAGACCAAATTTGAACTCAGGTTTTCTTGACTCTAGGAATGATGCTTGATCCATTGGGCCACCTAGCTGCCTACTCCTCCTTCAATTATATACTGTCAGGATCCCCATACCAAAACCACTCCTCTCTTTTTACTTCTCTCTCTCTCTCTCTCTCTCTCTCTCTCTCTCTCTCTCTCTCACACACACACACACACACACACACACACACACACACACACTGTTAGGAGATACTATGAGAGCTCAGGCCCAGCAAATAAGCTGTGGCCTGAGCTTGGCATAACAACAATTCTTTGTGCTCTCCTTCTGGATCAACTCTGCTGCAATTAAATCACAGAACTGATGGTCCAGGAGTAAGCTTGGGCAAGCATCCCACTAGACATGAAGTCATGCTATGAAGGGACTTTTTGTCATTAGACAACCTCACCTCACTCTTTCTGTTGTGCTTCACCACCATTGCCACACTATACTGTTTGATTCTTTGTCTAGTCACAAACATATTGAGCCCCATATGTTAAGCCCCACTGCCTTAGCTTTCCTACTAGAGGAGGCCCTGACACATGTTTAATTCCCTCCCCCAATGTAATAAAGAAAGCTTTTTGCTTATTATCTGTAAGCTCTTTGGTATTTTTTGGAATTAACAGCTGTTGCAAAACCTTTGTGACTCTTCGGTCATTTGTTACCAGAGTTGATAGTACTAACCTTTAACTCCCCTTCCAATACGCTCAAATACATTTAAATACACTTTTTATAAACCCTTTCCTGGTGTTTTTGTGTTGGTGCAGTGTTTTTAAATTGCCTTCTATGTGTGCTACAATATTCATGGAAAGTTAGGTCATCTGTTTGCAATACGGTGCTAGTGAGACCAAGAGGTCAATTTTAGTCAGAACTGGCATTTCTTTTCCTAGGGCTATAGACTATAGCTCTGAATCCATCCCATCATCTCACCAATGTAGCAGGGCCTGGTAGGACTGATTGTAGGGTGGCAAGTGATCTGTTATAATGCCTGCAACTTTATCACTTCGAGGAAAACAAGTCCAAATGTGTTGGACTGAGTCATGGACTTCAAATGACACTGAGTCATGGACTTCAATTTTGGTCATCAACATGGCTAGATTCATCTGCCTGTGCCCATCCAGCCTTAGATTTCATGTTCCCAGAGCATGGGAAGTTAGGCTATGCATTTTCCTTTGGGCCAGGCCTGGTGAATTACCACCTGTCATTTGAGATAGTTTTCTATCTGTGGTTACAGCATAGAGGGAAGCTCAGTTGAATGGGAAGCAGGAAGCCTGAGTTATAAACCCATCTCTGCCATTTGTTCTCTGTGCTTTACTTTTATGGACTTTATTTTCCTCATTTGTAGAAAATATTGTTGGACTTGATATGCCCTAATTTCCCTTCTAGCTGTCATATCCTACATGATGCTAAGGACAAAAATATCTTGCTGATCAAAAGTAACAGATGATACCTACAATAGAAGAGGCAGGCCCAGTAAGTGTTTAAATCTCTTCACTTTCTCTATTGCTTAGTGTTTTACTGAAGGTCATCCAGGACACATCATAAACTAGGGACAGTACAAATATAGAAAATAGGCTAGCAAAAAATACACAGCTTGAAATCTGTTATTACCAGATTTCTAAAAATGTTTAATTTAATGTTGTATAACCAACTTATTTCCAAAGACACATAACCCTCCTTAAGGTCAGAAGACTCTATGATTCTTCATACCAATTTTGGGGAAATAAATTTTTTCATATAAATCATGTTATTTGCTTTTTTAGGATGGGAGAGTAAAAGGAAACAAGATATATGAGAAGGAACAAACTTAAGAAAGTCATCACAATACTTTAAGAATCTTTAATAACAATGAGATACAGGGAAAAAAAAGTGGGGAGATTTAAGTAAAAGGATACAGTATACAGACAGTATCCTAAGGTTTTAGGACTGAGAGCTGTAAGATATCTTACTGGTCATTTTTCCAACTATCCTGTTTTACAGAGAAGGAAACTGAGAACTCATAAAGTTAAATTACTTATTTAAGGCCACACAGATAGTAAATAATGTGGAGATTATTAGACTAGCACATGTCACAACTTTGTCATGATTGTGCCTAGGTATTGGAATCACTTTAGAAAGGACAATAGACTTTGAATAAACTCAATCTCACTAGGTGTATACCTAAGCTAGAGGAGAGGGTGGTTTGTTATTTTTGTTTGTTTGTTTGTTTGTTTTTTGGTAGGAGTAGTGTATCAGCAAGCACCCTAGCATACCCAGGGCAGCTGCTAGCACAGGTTCTTAGATCTGCTTTACTAAAGGAAAGCAACTCAAAATGGGTTAACAATCTTTCTTTAGTCAAACAAACATATCATTTACCTGGTTCAGAGGAAAAAGTCAGCACCCTGAACTCCAGAGAATACAAACATAAGTTACAAACAGAGCAAGAAACAGATCAACAGATGGGCTTCCAACCATTTGACCAACACATCTATTATCCATTCAAGTTACCAGAGAGGAAAGCATCAACATCTGGGTTTTTCAAAGCCAGGGAGCTGAATGGCTTCCCAGAGTCCCATCTGGTCAAATCACACAGCTCTTCTCAAAGTGATCCCCAAAGCAAAGCCTCACATCAGGGAGTATATATAGTCTTCTCCTGGGTCAGCCCTTTTTTTTTTTTTAAACAAGTTTTGGCCTGGTTTATTAAAGTATACTTCTATACAGTTTACTTTTCACTGGTCTGTTCTGGCATGCTTCTAATGATATCAGAATCACCTGGATCAATGATAGCCAGAGTACATACTCTGTAGTACTTCCCACATGCTGTACCCAATTCAATGTTATTGCCACTATAGTGATGCACACCAGTTTTGGCCAACATAGC
>CM053597.1:96521501-96532485 GCA_028646575.1 Pseudocheirus occidentalis | reverse complement strand
CTATAGTGATGCACACCAGTTTTGGCCAACATAGCGTAATATTCGATCTCTGATTTCCTCAAGGCTGGGCAGTTGTTGGCTAAGATGACCAATTTGGCTTTGCCTTGTCTGATCATTTTCAGGGTCTGTTTGTAGCCTAGTACGTATTTGCCGCTTTTCATGACCAGCTGGAGCCTCGAATTGATGGACTTCAGCGACTTTTTCGTCTTCTTTGCGGCCACCATCTTCCTGCCTGCGGCGCAGGAGGACTCTAAGCCAGAGACCTGCCGCCAAGATGGCCGGGAAGCGAGAAAAAGCCTGGGTCAGCCCTCTTGACCCACTGTCCAGTTACAAAGCAACAAGGTGTGGCCATTCCTCCAAAAAAAACAAGCTTCTCGCCACGGGCTCCACGTGACCATTCTCAGAGCCACTTAAGCAAAGGGGATAGGGGCAGGAAAGAGTTTCAGCTTCCCATTACAAGTAGTAAGGGGAGAACCTAACCTAATTCTTCACTGATCCTATGTTTCCTAAACTAACATTCACCCTCAGGACCAATTGAGGCCCCAAACCCCAAGACATACATAAAAGTGCCAAATTCCTTTACTTGAACACTCATAAATAAATTACATTTTTGTATGTATGCTTGAAAAGATATAGAGATCTGCACAATGAGTCACACTCCTTTAAGGTTCCACACAGTCATATCACTCACCAATCACTTTCTTTCTCATTATCACACTATAGTATTCTACTCTTGTTTCCTGTACATACCTAATAACTTTTATAAGCTTTGTCACAAACTCCCAGAGCTGGGTTCTCTAGTAACAACTACTCTACTGATTGACAGCCTCAGGAGAATTTCGTGACAAGTCCCTTATAGTCCAGGGGGCAATCAATACCTAGAAACAACAGCAAGCCCTCTTTCACTCCTGTGCACAATTGTTCTTCCTTCAGATAGGTTAGATGTTAGATGGTGGTATGGGGAAGAGTTACTGCTGTTCCTAGGGACATTGGGATTAATTGACAAATGGTGAAAAGCTGACCTTGGTGAGGAAGGTGGGTCCATTCTCTACAGTGATGGTTGGACAGCCCAAACTAGAAGCAGGGTCAGTGGTCTGGGAGAACTGCTATACCCAAGGCTTTTGGGTTCAAGATCCTGGGTTGTCACCATCAAGATCTGAGGGAAGTGGTTGTGTCTGCGGTCTCTGGTACACAGTGGTCAGAGTCTTTAGTAGTAGATCATCTACTACTGCTACTACTACTACTATGATGACTACTATTAGTATTACTACTACTACTACTACTACTACTACTACTACTACTACTACTACTACTACTACTACTACTATTGCTACTATTTCTACTACTCCTGCTTCTGCTGCTGCTGTTACTGCTGTTGCTGCTGCTACCACTACCACCACCACTTCTGCCATTTAGATAGTGCTTTCTGGTTTGTGAAGTGCTTTACAGAAGTTACCTCATTTTAACCCTCCAACTACCCTGTGATCACTCTTCTGCAGATAAGGAAACTGAGGCAAAGAATTTAAGCGATGTGCCCAGTGTCACATAGCTAATTAGTGTTTGAAGAAGGATTTGAACTCATGTCTTCCTGACTCCAAATCCTTCACTCTATCCACTGTGCCACTTAGGTGTGTAAAATAGTATAGAGAGGCTGCAATTGGTTGAATGTAAAAGGATTTTCTATAATTAATGAAATCAAAGAAATTTGAAGTTCCACAAAATTTTTGTACACACAAAATTAAACATTTGTAGAAACACTCATACCAAGAACAATCATGTATAATATGCTATTAAATGTAAAAATTAATATATTGCTTATTTTTTATTATTCATAGATGATCTCTTCAGAATTATTTTCTAAATTTATTTCTTGATGTGTCAGTCACTAACTTTGTGGTCAATGTGGATAATAGTTAGCTCAGACCATTAGTTTTTATCATCATCTGTTAGTATTTATGAGCCTTTCAATGTGATTTGAGCAACCACAAATCCTTGTCCTTTCAAAGGTATCTTTCAACTAAATATCTCGCCTGAAATGTTCGTCACCCACATCATATCCTCCAAGCTTTGGTATTCTGTAAAGTTTATCTTGGCTTCCCTTTTCATCTTTCTCTGCATTCTTTCTTTGTAACCATATCTGCTGCTGTAAATTTAACTATTCTCTTCCTTCAGATGACTAATACTTTATATCAGTGTTTCTTTATAAATAAATTCATATATTATGTATGTGTATGCATGTGTATATATGTATATGTATACATACATATACACATACACATACATCCATATACATATACATGTGTGTATGTGCACATATATACATATGTGTGTGTATACACACACACACAGTGATCATAGGCCTATATGTTAAGTATATATGTCAAGCCTCAACCTCTTCTTTGAGCTTCAGTCCCATATTCCCAATCCCCAATAGGCATTGGACATTTCAAATCTGATATCCCAGAGACATCTTAAGGTCAACATGCTTAAAACCAAACTTATCTTTCCCCTTAAATACTTTCCCTCTTCTAAAGTCCCCTGTTTCTGTCAAAGTTGCCACCATTCTTCATGTCTTCTAGGTTTGTAATCTTGGCATTATTTAAGACTTTTATTCTCTCTTCCCTTACATATCCAATTAGTTGCCTCTCTTGCCATATTTACTCTTAAGAAATTTCTTGCATCTACCTCCTTCTCTCTACTCACACATCTACCACCTTGATTCACCTTTTATCTACATACAGCTGTCCCTTGCCCATCATGGGGACTGGGGCATGGGGCATCCCCTTGATCTGGAAAATCCATGTAAAATTTTTTGGGCCTTCTTCCATATCAGAGAAGTATGATTTTTTTCTTTTCCTTTTATGGGCTTATTGTTTTACAATAATACCTTATTGTAAAATTTGAGTTAAGTATTTGGTCATAGGCTCTGTGTTGTCTGTGTGCCATCTGTAACCCAAATGACTGGGTTACAACTCCCCCTAAATTCCCATTTAATTTCTTATGCCAGACTGCAATATATCAAAACCACAATGGGGAAAGTTGCAATGTGGAAGGGATAACTGTAATTATAATAAACTCCTAATTGCTCTCCTTGTCTTAAATCTATCACTGCTCTAGTCCTTCATAAAACTGGAGCCAAAGTCATTTTCCTTAAGTGCAGATCTCATCACATGACTCCTGTATTCAACAAACTTAATTGGATTCCCTAATATCAAATGTAAAGTACTCTGTTTAGCTTTTGAAGTCCCTTTCAATCTTGTCTAAACCTATCTTTCCAACCTCTTCCTTCCACACTTTTGAGTTCTAGCCACACTGGTTTTCTCTCTGTTCTTCACATAACATACTATGTCTCCCACCTTCATTGCTTTTCTTTGGCCATCCTCCATGCCCAAAATCACCTGCCTGTCATCTACTTCATAAAGTTTTGCTCTTCCTTTCATGCAGCTCAGACACAATATTTTCCTTTTTCTTTTCCTGATCCTCCCAAGTGCTGTTAACCACTCTCTTAAACTACCTTGTATTTAATTTTTGGTTTTGTTGTTATTATTTATTTAATTAATTGTTTCTGATAATTTATGACCCCATTTGGGTTTTTTTTGGCAAAGATGCTGGATGCCTTTCCTTCTCCAGCTCATTTTACAAATGAGGAAACTGAGGTAAAAAGAGCTAAGTGACTTGCCCAGGGTCACACTGCTAGTAAGTTTTTGAGGCCCCATTTGAACTCAGGGTCCCCTGATTCCAGTCCTGGTATTCCAACCACTGTAGCACCTAGCTGTCCTAATTTTTTGTATACACACACATGCACACACATTAATTTTATCTTTATGCTGCTTCTTTTTAAAAATATACAACTGCATCCTTACTAGAAAGTAACCTCATTTCAAAGAGTAGTTGTTCCATTCATGTAATTTGTCCCCATAGCTTAGCATGTGGTTGGGCACATTGTAGGTTTCTGGAATGGGTAAAAAGAAGAGTAAAAGCTAAATATTAACACCCATTATTGATGTTCATTAGAGATTACTTCAAAAAGTAAAAGGCAAAACTCTGAAAGAATAAAACATAAGACAGATAATGATGGAGTAAAATATAAATCAGGGAAAAATAACACGGGAATGGCAGAATAAAGCATGATATCATTGTGGGCCCCTAAATCATCAAGAACCAGCTTAAGGGCATTGGGTACCTTGCAAAAGAAGGAGGAAGAAATAAAAAGAAGCATTTTGGAAAAGCAAAAGATAAACAGCCAACTTTATGATTTTTGCTTAGGCTATGGAAATGAAAGATAAACTATAAAGAGCTTATCCTACCTTTATACTACATGTAATCTGTAGGACAGTACAGCGAAATGTGACAGTACAGTAAACTGCAAGTCAAAAAGTAATTTATTCAGATGCTATCTTGACTTAGGAGACATACAGGTGGCTAAAGAATTTTATGACAAAGGGAGCTATTAAATAGCAGCCAGCAATAGGATATTGGCGGAAGTGATCAACTCTACTTCCCCTCAAATTTATCTATTCTTACATTGAACAGCAAAAATTAACTTTGTATTGGAGAAGAGAGTGACAGTATTGGAACAAATAGTAAGCCTCTTAAATGCCCTTTCGGTGCCATGATTCAATCATGACAAAGACAGACCAGACAAAAACTAAACATACGCTTGGAGGGGTACTTTCAGTACATATTGTTTTTTAAACTATACTTCAACAATAGTTTTTTAAACTTTTTTTTCTCCTTCTTTTGTGAGCAAAACAAAGACCACTGGGCAAAAGTTGCCAAGGCAGATCTCATTTCTATACAAAGAAATATTTTCCCCAAGTAAGAAGTATTTTCAAATGAATGGAATGGGCTGCCTTGAGAGGTAGTGAGTACCCTCTGACTATAGGTCTTTAGAGTAAGCTGGATGGTGATGTATTGGGGGCATTTTGGAAGGGATTTCTGCTCCAGTCTGAGTCCAATGCCATGACTTCAGAGGTTCCTTACAATTTTCACATTCTATGAATCTGTTTCCTATTTTTAAGAGAGTACATAATCTCTATGCTTTTTTTTAAAAAAAGAACAGTACAGAAATATGATGAATTACTTCCAAAGCAAAAGATATATAATTTTGCATATCAAGTCCCTAACTAGATTTTCACATAATTTATATGGTAGAAATTTATATTAAAATTTTTGTGGTTAAACATATTTTAGTTTGAGATAAATGACTCTTTACAAGTCTTGTAGAGAAAAGACATTTCATTTTTCCTTCAAGTACTACTTCCTCCACACTCGAATTCCTTGTGGCACCTTTCTGACAGTTTCATTATTTGTCTATGAGAAGATGCTAAATTTGAAATAAATATCATTTTTACAATTTAGTGGTGTCACTAATAATCCACATAATGTACCAATCAGTATGTGCACTAATAGGATGTACAGGACTCACACCCTTTGTATTTAGTTGCTTAGGATTAGATATAATCAAAATGGTGAATTGATCTTTGGATTTCTGCATCTTCATTAAATAATCCATGTAATATTTAATATAGAAGTATATTATGGCAGAGATAATGATTTTTGTAAATAATGCAGTAGGCTGTCAGGTATTATGAAGCCTCTAGCCTTTGAGCCATTAAAAATCAG
Organism: Pseudocheirus occidentalis; assembly: GCA_028646575.1. Classification (NCBI taxonomy): domain Eukaryota; kingdom Metazoa; phylum Chordata; class Mammalia; order Diprotodontia; family Pseudocheiridae; genus Pseudocheirus; species Pseudocheirus occidentalis. The sequence goes on along the minus strand of CM053597.1, from coordinate 96,526,860 downwards.
CCACCAGAAAACATCACAGCTAATCCTATATACTTTTATCATTTATTCCCCAATGTTTGTTTTTTGCTGTTACTGTAACTTTTCATCATATTTCTTTAAGTCCTTTGAGATCGTTTTGATTGCTAGTAGAAGAGGCAGTGAGATCATCATTTGTGATGTTGCTGTTCATGGTATGATAGATAATAGGATAAAAGGTGATAACAAGAAATAGATAATAGGAGGGATATATGGGGTATTTAGGGAAGACTAGAACCTCTGATGTGAGGGCTTTCAGTGTCCTTTTCAGGCCTGCTCATCCACCTTTGGTGTCTACTTGGTATTCAACTCTCACCTGTAGCTCCAAGAAGCTGTAGCATGCACAGTAGCCATACCCTGGCAAACTGTCTTGCAGATGGGTTAAAAGAAGTTGAGGGTAACCAATGGGCCTCAAAACCATCAGCAAGTGGAGGGAGAATGTCTATCCCAAACATGTAAAGACTGCTTCCAGAGGAACAGGCTAATGAGAACAATGTGTTCCAGTGGTCATGAAAATAGCTGAAGCAGGCACTACTGGTCAGACATTGAAGACACCAAAAGGTATCCCTTGCTTTCTAGGCCATTACAAGTTGTCTTGACTTTTGTCTTGTCATTGGATGACTGGAAGAGATAGCATGCAATTCTATCTCACTGCCAATTCAATCAAGACATCACTCCATGATATCATTGGTTCTCTTCAAAAATGGAGGATAAATAGCAACATAATAGGATCATAGAATAATATAATTAGAGCAGAAAAGTACTTTAGAGATCATCTAACACAAAGACTTCATTTTTTGGATGAGGTTACTGAAGCCAAGAGAAGGTAAGGCATTTTCTGATGTTACCACAAAAAATGGCAGGTGGGATTTTTACTCAAATCTTATGACACCAAATCCAAGTCTTCCCACTGAAATTGGGAAAAATAGGTTCTAGGATCAGTTCTGTTGCTGGCCAAGTATAAGAGCTTAACCAGTCTAAAATTCAATTTCTTCATTGGTATAATGAAACTGTAGTATTTGCTACCACCCTAAATGGTATAATGGATAAAGTACTAAACTTGAAGTCAGAAAGACCTCATTTATTATCTTGTCTTGCACACTTACTGATTATGTGACTCTGGGGAAATAACTTTATTCCTCTCAGACTTAGTTTCCTCATTTGCAGCTGGATAGTTGTGGGGGATAACATGAGATTACATATGTGAAATGTTTTACAAACCTTAAAGTATTGTATGAATGCCAACTATTGTTATTATTTCTAAAATTCCTTCCAGTTCTGAAATACTAGAAGCTCCAGGATTCTCTGAGGTAAAGACTCAGTAGTAAATCTTCTCAAGACTTCCCTGCTCTCCCAGGAGGCACTTGAACCTCAATGGGGGTTCATCACCTCTATGGAGAGCAGAGAATAGTCTTGGTAATATTTGCTTTGTGAATTAAAGAATATTCCATTCATATCAGAAAAAGGAGTATTAGGCATATTAAATTTATTTCCAAAACTTTCTTTCAGTAATAATACTATTATTTTAAGCATCTCTATTGGCTATTAGTCAGATTGAATTTCTTGTTGTTATATTGAAAAGAAATAAAAATATACAAACACATATTCAGGTACTATTAACTGAAGTGGGGAGACATATTTCTTCCCAAAGAGCAAAATTTTGATGAACAACCCAAGATGTTAGTCAGGTCAAAATGATATATGATGAAAGGAAAATAACATTTCCCAAACCCATTTTTTTAGTCATAAAGCTAGATGTCTCCTGATTTAAAGTAGTACTATCTCACCTTCTTTTAAGTACAACAAAATACAATGAATTCAGAGAACTTTAAATGGTTAAAAATTGACGGGATGAATCTGGTTTGAAATCTACACTTCATCCTGAAAATTTATCCTATGACCCTAAGTGAAAGATTTAAAGTAATTACCCTAAGAATGATTTGCAAGATCTCATATGAAAGAGAACATGCCTAATAGGTTCTCTTTTAAAAAAAAAGAGAAGTGAAATAAAGTGTCATCTGAACTATTAGTGGAAGAGACAATTCCATATGGAAAAGTAAGATCCAGATATAAATTTGCTTTTATATGTCTAGAGAAACATAGATAGGGACAAAAAAAGAGTACAGTTAGCAAAGACAGAAAGAGATAAAGGAATTAGTCTCTTTAGTCATACGGGCAAAGTGGCATAGTGTATATAGCCATCTCTGAAGATTAGGACATACTAGTTTTACAATGACATGTTCTACACCCAACTGATCCCCTGGAGTTATGAAATACCTAGGTACAAAAAAACAGAGATTAAAAAAATTTGAAATATAATTAAGAAAAATTGGGGGAGCCAAGGAGGCTTTTTAAAAAAAATTCCCTGCCTTTCATACATTGTAATTTTTCTGAATGTTTAAAAATAGGCTTTAGGGTCATATTGATGAGATAAGGAAGAAAGAATTTTCAAATAGGATTGTGAAATCTACCTTAGGTATAGCCACATGGCTAATTTTCCACATGCATTTCAAAGCATATATGCATATATGTACATACACACATGTACATATCATCAATATATAGCATGCATATCAAACCCCTACCTAGACTTCCACATAATTTATATGGTAGAAATTTACATCAGGATTTTTTTGTGATTAAATATGTTTTAGTTTGACATAAATGACATTTTATAAGTCTGCTAGAGAGGATATTTCATTTTTTCCTTTAAGTACTACCTCCTCCCCATTCCAATTTCTTATACATTTATTGTATTCTTGTATATTTATCTCAATCACTTTATTCTTTGTATTTGGACTCCTTCTCAAAAGGAAAATGCAGGAGCTGATCTGGTGATATTTATGTGTGTATGTGTATATATATGTATGGGTATTGTACATGTATGTGATTAATAAGTGCCTGTATGTGCATGTGTTTACATATATACATACATAACCCAACTGAATATACATAGATACATAGATATCACCCAATTATCCCTAGAATTTGAGGGTAGCTATAGAAGGTAAGGTCCCTTTCTGTGGAGAATTTATTTAGTTCGTAATTAGCCAATTTAATTTTGTATTTCTCTAGCTAGGATTTCCCCTAAGGTGACTTCATCCTTGCAACAGTCTTTTTTCATTATCTGATTAAAGTTGTGTCTAAGTGACACCAAAACAACCTTTTGGTTCAGTCAGTTCAGGAGATGGCTATTTCAGATTTTCTTTACAAAATACTAAAATAAGTGGTCAGGCCAGTTAGTCATTTCAAAGAGGAGAAAAATAAATCAAACTATTTTATTTGACTGAACTATTAAAGCTCTAAGGTAAAATGATCATTTCAGTAGTTCCATGAAGAGAATACAATATAAACTTAAGTTTGGTGATTTACTTAGAATCTTTGACTCATTTTTTCCCCAATCAAATAATATTTTCCCATTGATACCTGACATGCCAGGAAAAGACAAACATTTAAATTCATACACAAGCATAGCTTCTCTTACAAGTCTTATTTATAAATGCATTTTATCAACCATAAAAAAATGAAAGTGACCATTTGAAAAAGATCGTAATTCTGGTAAAAATACAAATTTTTATAATTAAGACATGTCTATAATTTCCTTTTCTGCTAAGGCAGAATTGAAAGACATACAATATCCTTATTGAGAAACACTAATGATAACTACTTAGAAATTTGTCTAGACTTATAGAAGAAACCTATTATGGAAAGTGCTTCTAAATATATTTAAATGTCTCTCTTTTGTGTAAGCAGAAGGATATAATTAAATGAAATATTTGAAAAGTGTAAATATGCTCTGATTAGAGTACTCATTGTTCTCTGTTTTAATAATGTAGGAAGATATAGCATCCCAAAGGAAGAAAAAAAAAATTCCCTAATGTTTTTGTCAGCATTAGCTTCATCTAATATCAGCATTAAAGACACCAGCTAAAGCATCAATTCCAGCTTCTCATAAAACTTAAAGAATTAGAGAACAATTATTTTCAGAAGGAGAAACACATTTCAAACAATACAATATATATGTGAAGACTATCATTTGGTGATATTTATGAATATATACATAAATATATATATATATATGCACACACATAATTGTGTTTGTATGAAAATACAGATGCCAATTGGGTGATACTGATGTATATATTATCTTACACACATTACACAATCATATATAGTGAATATATCAACCAATCATTCCTGGCATTTTTCTTTTGAGAGTAGTCATGGAAGGTGAGGTCCTTCTCAGTTAGAGATTTATTTAGCTGTTAATTAACAAACTTAATTTAGAGTGAAGGAATTTTTACTTATAGCACAACATTTAAAACACTTGTATCAACCATCACACTCTGTGTATGAAAGTAACCAAATACACACACACTTCAATCATACACATCCAAACATACATACAATGAATAAATACGTAAGTATGTATGTATTGTGTGTGTGTGTGTGTGTTGAATTTTCCTATAACTTTGGATTTATTGGGAAAGGAATACAATTTTTAAATAATTTATGTAGGAACCCTTAACACTATGTTGATAATGAAACCTCTCTAGGTATATTTAAATTTCCTCAAAGGTCCATGTTTCCTGTATGCTTAAATGCAATCTGTCTTCTTAGTTTTCAGGTTCCACTTCATGAGATTCTCCCCTTCCAGAATCCTGTATCCTCCTGGGGCTAAGATCAGAGACTTAGTAGGGGAACCTCTGACCCAAGACTTAATTCCAAATTTTACCCTAAAATGATATGAGGTCATAATATTTTAGCTAATTTTGATGAAAAAAAAATTAACAAAATAATTGAGCTGAAATGATCAACTTTTTGTTAGTGGGCCTCCTTAGAAAAAGCAAACATACTTGAAATTGAAGAGCACTAACAAGATTAACTCCACTCTTCTTATGTTCTGTGACCTTTAGCAAATGACTTAACTTCTTCTTTCATTTCCTTATCTATAAAACGAGGGTAGCTACCAGCTTCAAGGGTTGGCAAGAGTAATAACTAATAAAAAGTATTCTAAATCACTTCTTCATGAGCTTAGAAAGTGCTTTATAAAAGCTTGCTAATAATTTTACTCATCCATATGCAGAGACCCAAATGAAATGAAAAGATTTCAAATTACTACAAATGTCAGTCTGCAATGAGGACTAATCACAGAAGCAGTGGCTACATTCATTCTCATAGTATCTGCACTCTGCTCAAGCTGGGACAAGAGATTTAAGACCTCGTCAGTCAGAGATATAAAAGACATTGAGTCATTTCCACCCCACTTCTCAAGGCCAGTATGGCATTATTTTACCACATTCTTTTTTTAATCATCTAACCATTCACGTCAAGGATCAAGGAT
>CM053597.1:96462682-96512840 GCA_028646575.1 Pseudocheirus occidentalis | reverse complement strand
AGTAGGGAGGGGGGTGGGGAGGTGAATTTTTCACCAATGAAAAGAGGCAGTTGGCCAGGAGAGGGGACGTCCTAATTAGGTCTTTAAAATCCTAGACCTGGTCTTAGGAGCTCTCTCTCTCTCTCTCTCTTCTGGCCCGGCCTCATGCATCAGCATGGGTAAGAAATCTGAGATGGTGCATCCCTTTCTTCCCGGGGGAAAGGGAATAAATTCCTCTTCTTATCTAAGGCATCTCTGTGTTTACTTTTCTAATTAAATTAAGAATAATGGGTATTTTTTTTTTACCACAAACACAAAGAATAGTGTGATTTGCTTCAATCAATCAATCAATAAAAATTTGTTAATAGCCTATTATGTGCCTATGGAAGTAATTTCTCAGCTTGCTCCACCATCCTACCTTTACTTGGATCATCATTTTTACTTCTTTCCCACTTGTAACTGGTTCTCTCATCTCTGATAAGGCAATTTTTTTCTAATTTTATTAGGGCCCAGGGTCCATTATATTTCCTGACCCCTTAGAAATCATCGTGCTTATCTATCACTTCCACATCCTCCCCACCTAGATTCTGCCCCCTAACTCCCGTTGTTTGACAAATCAGCTTTTAATTTATTTTCCCAGGCCTCCTCACCATTTCCTAATCCATTCCACCATACTCCATTCTCCTTTCCAAGATACTCTTTATGTGTTGTCTTCCTTCATTAAAACGTAAGAGCTTATTTACTTGACTCTCCCTCCCTCTCTCCCCATCCTTCCTTCCTTCCTTCCTTCCTTCCTTCCTTCCTTCCTTCCTTCCTTCCTTCCTTCCTTTCTTCTTTCATTTCATCCTTTCTTTCCTTCTTTCTCCTCTCTTCCTCTTCCTCCTCCTCCCCCTCTTCCTCACCCACTAGGTATATCTCGTCTATGCCATTCATTCTCTAGCGTCAGTGCCTTTGCAAGGTGATCTATCATGCCCAGACTGTACCTCTTCCTCATTTCTGTCTCAGAATCTCCAGCTCCCTTCACAGCACAGCACAGGTACAACTCCCCAGTTGTTTAGTGTGCTCTCTTTACTGAAATTATTTGATATACATTTTGCATTTGCTTCTCTTTGGGAATGGTATATCTCTCCCCACCCTCCCATTGAAGGTAATAATGCTGAGATCAGGACTCTTTTGTTCTTTTTTGTATCCCTAGCATGTAGCACTGCCTTGACCACAGTAGATTACTAATAATTTTTGTTATTGCTGTTGAATCGGTTTCTACCAGACACCATGAAGATGAGCAAAAACTATGTATGTTTCCATAACAGCTTTGAATCACTCATTTAGCAATATAGCTGTCCTAAGTACTAGCTGCATGACATCAGTTATTAAGGTTGAAACTGATCACTTATCTTTCCCTGTGACTTACCAAATATTCAATGAGCTACCCACAAGGAATTAGAGATCCTTGAAAACCACATGAGAAGGGAAAATTCAAGATTAATTAGACTCCCTGAAGCTGTAGAGTCTAATGGCTTAATTAAGTATTTGGAGAAAGAAACTCTTCAGTTTTTCAAAATGAATGCAATGAAATATCTGGCACATATCAAGGGGAAAAGCTATATAATCTTTTCCTCACATGCATCAAAACAAACAAACCAAGAATAACAAAGAAATTCTTCCTAATTCAAACTCAGAAAATTATCTAAGATGACCAGTGGCAACAATTACTATTTAAATAAGGAAACAAAAGAAATTTGCTGAAAATAAAGCCGCAGAACTAACAAAATTCACTTAAATATATATTGAGTGCCTATTATATGCTAGCACTTCCTCAACTTCCTTCAAGTATCAGCTAAAATCCTACCTTCTGAAAGATATATACAGCATTTCAAACTCATAGTCCACCATGTCTGCAAAGAAAGTTCTCATATTTGGATCGAAAAATCTTAGTCATTAAAATTGCACAATAGAAAATTATTACAATACAAAATGTATAGCTTCATGTTTTTTGTTCTTTCCATTTCCATTGTTATAGTAATTATGTACATAATTTTTCTGTTTTAATTCCCTTGTTGCTGTATCAATTCATGAAAATCTTCTTATGCTTCTCTGAACTATTCATATTCATAATTGCTTAGAGTATAGCAATATTTCAGTACATTCACATATCATAATTTGGTTAGTCACTGCCTAATTGAAGGACATTTTTTTTTTATTTCTAGTTCTTTGCAACCACAAAAGGTGTTGTCAGGAATATATGTTTTTTTTGTATATAGGAACTTCCTGTTAGATCTTGTAAGAATATGTGCCTAGCAAAGTGTTATGTACTTTTTGATCACATTTAATTCACCGTGTGGCAGGTAATAAGCATTTTAGATAGCCCTTTAGCATCATTCCACATGCTTTCCAGGTGATTGGACCAGTATTTCAGTAAACCAAAACTGTGATTGTCTTTCTACAGACCCTACAACATTGACTTTTCTCATCTTTTGTTAACTTTGCCAGTTTGGTGATGTAAAGGGAAAAGCTGTTTAGATGTGCATTTCTCTTATCGTTAGTAAGAACAATCTTTCACCTAATACTTAGTAGTTTGCAATTTTTGAAACATTTATTACTATCTTTTGGGAATAGATTCTTTTTTATTAGGCTCTTATAGATCTTGAATATCAGACTTTTATCAGAGATATCTGAGGCAGACTATTCTTTATTTAACAGTTTCCCATCTTATCCTAATTGCATTGATTGTTGTTACTGCAATTTTGAATTTCATATCACTGAAATGATGTATTTTATGTTTTGTGATCATCTCTCTCCTTTGGTTAAGAACTCTCTTTGTCAGTAACTATATGGGGCACCTGATCTGGTTCTTTTCTAATTGTTTTTATTGCTATGATCTTTAATATTTAATTTGTATATCTCTTTTGAACATTTTGTAGCATGTTACAAAGTTTGTTTAAACCTATTTTTTTAAGTGAAGAAGATTTAACTATTTTTATCAAGCCCTTGAGGATGTCTTTTGATGAATTCCCAGGTATTTTACATATTATAGTAGTTCTTTTGAATGAATTTTTCCTTCTTATTACTTCCTCCTTAATTTTGTTATTGCCCTATAAAACTGATGATGGTTTTGTGTATTTATTTTGTGCTGCTTTGTGAAAGAAAGTTTCTTAATTATTTTCTTTCTTGGTCTTCTGGAGATTCCTAAGTAAACATGTCATCTCTACATAGGGGTATTTTTTTCTCTACTTAGCTGATGTTTATGACTTTACTTTCTTTCTCTTGTTTTATTGTTATCATATTGAATATATAGAAAGAACTATGCACATTAATAGTGGGGAGAGCTAAGGGAAATGACAGTGGAAAGAACTACCTAATGCTTTCTTTACTAATATATCTATTGAAAAAAAACTACTAGTATTTCCCAATCCCATACAACGAAAGTTTTTGGTTTCAGTATTTAAGGTTTAATCATATTAAAATGGGCTTTCTATTCCTATATTTTTGAGGATTTTGGCATAAATTAATATTGTATTTTGTCAAAGTTATTTTTCTCATACTTCAATTAATATAATCATGTTGTTTCAATTTTTTAAAAAATGACTCTCTGTTAATTATTTTTCTATTATTGAACCATTTTTGCATTCCCTGGTAGAAATCCACTTCAATAATAATAAAGTTTTTATATGCTGTAGTGTCTTGTTAGAATTTCATTTAAAATTTTTGCATTAATACTCACTAATGATATTGTTTTCCAAGGTTAACTTTCTTGGCTTTATCCTTTAGTTAGGTATTAGGTATTTAGTCTATCTCATAAAAAGGAGTTTGGTATAATGTTTTCTTTCTAACTTTTTGAAAATACTTTGTATTCTAAGAAATCTCTTTTTCATAAATTTTAAAATACCAACTATTCCCCACATACAATTATGAATTTGTGGATTGTAAATTATAATATTTATTTCAGATAAACTAACTCATAGTTGATATCTTTCTTTAACTGTTGACTACACTGTGTGCTTTATAGCTGGATGATATGCATAAGGAAAAGAGTGAAGATATGTGAATGTTGTGTGTTTTATCATATACTAAGGTGGTAGTTTGACTTTGTGAAGAGAAAATGATCTTAGAGTCAGAAAGAGTTAGGTTCTAGTCCTGTCTCTCTCATGCATATATAACTAACTGTTTGACCATGAAAGGAGAAGTCATTTAACTTTTCATTGTCCCATGTATTCTCTAAAACTATAAGCTAAAGATGTTATCAATTTGTATCTGTAGAAGGATATACTAGAAATAATGAGAAAGTCAGAATATTCTTTGCCCCTCATTATCAAATCTAAAATTCCTCTGTCCCCATTAACCAGCAACCTCCCACCCTTTGAGGTTCATTCAATCCATTATCTATCACTCAGTCAAGATTCTGGTAGCTGTAATCTACAGACTTCCAGAATACTCCCTTCCTTCTTTAATGAGTTCAATACTGGCTCATGATCCTTCTTTCTACCTAACTTCTGGCCTTATTACAATAGACATCAATATACATATTAATACGCCCTCAAACATCCTAACTTCCTAGTTCCTTAATATATTTATTTCCCATGACCCAGTCCTGTACTCTACCTTAGTTTCACACAGAGAAGATCATCCCCTCAGTCTTCTGTCTACTCACAAATGTTCTACTTCCATGTTTGTAAACTTGCCATTCCTTCATTTTTTGATCACAACTTTTTATCATTTTATCTTTCCTTCTGCCTTATGACTTCTAAACCTGTTCTTTGTTCTTACCATTTCCTCCATTCTTTCCACCCTCCAGTTTTTTCCCCTTCCTTCTCCAACTTGGCCCTTGGTAAACTAGTTCAACTCTCCACAATCCTCTATAATTGAGTTCCTTGCCTTTTATACCATTTCTAGTCATGCTTTGTCTAACCCCAGTCTTTGATTACTAACACCATCCTTTGTTATTGGCCCCATTTATGTGTGTCTGAATAGCCCTGGATAAAAATGACAAAATCATAATGATGAGGTCCACTACAAATTTATGTTATAAAATCTTAACTGGGCCCTCAGGAATTTACTTGAGCTTGTTCCCAATTACCTCCAATACCTGTAAAAATGACTCTAAATGAATTTTAGACCTACAGAACCCACAAAATGACAGAGTGAAAAATATCTCCATCTGAGGACAGTCTAGTAGGCCAACAAGAAAGGTCTATCACACTAGGTTGGGAGCAGAGTATAGTTCCACGTGGGCCATACCAGCACAGACCAGCAGCACAGATGGCTGGAGCAGATCTCAGGAGATTGAATCACTGGCAGCTGTGGTGGTTTCCAGATTTCTTAAACCATAAACACCAAAGAGAAAGTTAAAAGGTCAGTGGGGAAATTGCTTTTGTCCTAGCTGAGAGAAGAGTGCAAACTAGTCCCTGCCCCCAGGGCAGTACAGGTAGTGGCGGCTGTGGTGGGCAGTATGAGCAATGGATATGGCAGTGGAGGCAGTGGCTGCTTTTAGGGTTCCAGGCCCACATGTAGAGGGGGGAACCAAGTGGCAATTGCAGGAATAGCTTTGCTAGTGCTGAGGCAAAATTCTCTTGCTTTGCCCTGCTTGGATCTGGGTCACAGTCTTGGGTTCATCCCAGTTGGTTCTGCGGTGAGAAGTTTGGGTGTGGCAGAGCTTGTTGAGGCTGTGGAGAGGCAGTCCTCCTCACAGTTCTGAGGCAGGTGCTTAGAAGAAGCCCTGACACCAGCTGTACAAAACCCCAGAAATTTGGCACACAGTACTCTCCACTCTGGAAGCAGAGTTCTACTGTGGTAAAGAGCTCAAAATTCAAGTAATTGGCTGTCAAGATGAGCAAACAGGAAGAGAAATCAGACTATAGAATCATTCTTTGGCAACAAAGAAGATCAAAACATAGAATGAGAAGAAGAGAACAAAGTCAAAACTCTTGCATCAAAAGCCTCCAAGAAAAAATATGATTTGGTTGCAGGCCATGGAGGAGCTCAAAAAGGATTTTGAAAATCAAGTAAGAGAAGTAGAGGAAAAATTGCAAGGAGAAATGAAAGTGATGAAAGAAAATCATGAAAAATGAGTCAATAGCTTGGTAAAGGAGACCCCAAAAATACTGAAGAAAATAACACCTTAAAAAGTAGACTAAAGAGGTCTAAAAAGCCAATGAGGAGAAGAATGCCTTTAAAGGCATAAATGACCAAATGCAAAAGTAAGTTCAAAAGCTCACTAAAGAAAATAATTCCTTCAAAATTAGAATGGAGCAAATGGAAGCTAATGATTTTATGAGAAATCAAGATACTATAAATCAGATTCAAACAAATGAAAAAATAGAAGGTAATGTAAAATATCTCATTGGAAAAACCACTGACTTTGAAAATAGATACAGGAGAGATAATTTAAAAATTATTGGACTATCTGAAAGCCACACAAAAAAAAGAGCCTAGACATCATCTTTCAAGAAATTATCAAAGTAAACTGTCCTAATATTCTAGAATCGGGGCGTAAAATAGAAACTGAAAGAATCCACCAATTGCTCTTGAAAAACATCCCAAAAAGAGAACTCCTGGGAATATTCCAGTCAAATTTCAGAATTCCCAGGTCAAAAAGAAAATATCACAAGCAATCAGGAAGAAAAAAATTGAGTATTGTAGAAACACAATCAGGATAACACAAGATCTAGCAGCTTCTACATTAAGGGATCAGAGGTCTGGGAATATGGTATTCTGGAAGTCAAAGGAGCTAGGATTAAAACCAAGAATCACCTACCAAGCAAAACTGAGTATAATTCTTCAGGGGAAAATATGAATATTCAATGAAATAGAGGACATTCAAGCTTTCTTGATGAAAAAACAGAGCTGAACAGAAAATTTGATTTTCAAATACAAGAATTAAGAGAAGGATGAGAATGTGAACAAGAAAGAGAAATCATAAGGAACTTACTAAAGTTGAATTGTTTACATTCCTACAGGGAAATATGATATTTGTAATGAAACTTTTCTCACTATTAGGATAGTTGAAGGGAATGTATATGTATATATGCATACACACATACATATGTGTATGTATAGGTAGATGTATGTGTGTACATGTGTGTGTATGTATGTATATGTGTATATATGGATACATAGACAGAGGGCACAGGGTGAGTTCAGTATGAGGGGATGCTATCTAAAAAATAGAGGAATATATTGGGAGGAGAAAGGGAGAGATAGAATAGGATAAATTATCTCACATAAAAGGGGAAGGAAAACTATTGCATGGAAGGGAAGAGCAGAGAGGTGAAAGAGAATGAGATAACCTTACTCTCATTGGATTTGCATTAAGGAGGGAATAGTATGCCCATTCAATTGGGTATCTTACCCTACAGGAAAATAGGGGGAAAGGGGATAAGGATAATGATGATTGAAGGGAGGGCAGATTGGGGGAGGGAGTAGTCAGAAGCAAACACTTTTGAAAAGGGGCAGGGTCAAAGGAGAAAATAGAATAAATGGGGAGTGGGATACAATGGAGGGTAATAGAGTCTTTCACAGACTACTATGGAAATGTTTTTCATAACTACACACATATAACCTATATTGAATTGCTTGTCTTCCCAGTAGGGGTGAGTAAGGAGGGAAGAAGAGAGAGAATCTGGAACTCAAAGTTTTAAAAACAAGTGTTAAAAAATTGTTGTTACATGCAGCTGGGAAATCAGAAGTACAGGCAATGGAGTATAAAAATCCATCTTGCCTTGTAAGAAAGTAAGGGGAAAGTAGGGAGGTAGAGGAATAAAGGGGATAAAAAAGAGGGCAGACTGGGGTAAGGAATAATCAGTATCCTTACTATCTTGGGGTTGGGGGTAGGGGAGAAATGGTGAGATAATTCGGAACTCAAAATCTTGTGAAAATGAATGTTGAAAATTAAAAATAAATAAATGTATTCTGAAAACATATATACGTATTCCTTTATTGCTAAAATATAAATAACAAAACTAAATGACTCAAATTTCTATATTGACTTATTTATACACATTGCAAGAGTTCCAGGTGAAATTTTTTTTTCATTATTTTTAGCAGAAATATCATGCCTAGGCTTACCCAACAGTTATATATTGTACATAAATATATAGATACAGCAATTTGTTTTATCAGTTGCTGCTCAGTTTATAATAACACTTAGGAGCTAGAGCTAATTCTTCAATCTGCCTTCTCTCCCTGTTGCTGTCCCCAAATGTATTTACAGTAATTCACTTAGAAGGGTCAGAATTCACATACAGCATTGCACAAATCCCTAGGCATACCTATTTTCCTACTAACGGATGATGTGAATCTTTCATTTGATATTTGTAATTTCATTTCTGTTATTGACACATAAAGGAGAGAACTGGAATGCCAACAAATGCAATAAAAAAATAAAAGTTTGCAAAGGGAAGCAACTTTCATTCAGTGATCAAAGCCTAGTCTTTACACTGATTCGTATTTTGACAAAGAACACCATTACAAAATGTCTATATGCACTAAAATTTATTTGATATGATATGGTTGCTGTGTGATAGATAAGAAAACTGTGTGATACAGTTTAACTCAATGCCACCAGTCTTGTCTTTTTCAGACTGGGGGCTTTTAACATGTATGTGTCTCTGGTTGCATCATAGAAGATCTTGAAAACATGGTACTGTGGGTTAAGAAATAGAGTAACTGCAAATAATCTGACTCATGGTGTTAAGCATCTGGCTTCAGTCTACTCCTGAAATCTTCCTTTACAATTTTCCTCAATCAATTTTGATCAGTATTCTTTCCTCCACCATCATGCTGGTCCTTTTCCTCTACTTCATTTAGATTTTCTGCTGTGCCTGCCACCTACTTTCCACGCAGAAGATTATTGACTTTAAAACTGGAAAGGGACCTTCAAGGTCATTTAGTTCAACCTTATTTTACATATGAAACTGAGTCCCAGAGAGCTTGAGTGATAAGCCCAAAGTTATAGCAGTAATAGTAAAATTGGGATTTGAACTTAGGTCTTCTGGATCCAAATTCAGTATTTTTTCACCCACTACACCAGATTTTAGAGGTGTCCAGGGCTTGGTCTCCTCTCTTTCCCTTATTGTGTCAGTTTCCACCTTTACTATAAAGCCATCCCTATCTCCCTAACCTAGCCAGGATCTTTCCCTCCCTTTCTTTCTATTTAATTTCTAATGGCTTATTCTTTGAACTCTCATGTGCTCATCACAATCTAACTCACATTGGCATTATTTGTGCATGTCATATTTTTGTAACAAGGTAGAAGGTCAATGAAGGAAGGATTTGTGTTGTTTCTGCATCTTTGTATTCCCGGGATCTTGCACAGTGCATTGCACACAGCAGGCACTTGATGAACACTTTTTGAATTGAATTCTTCTTCAGTTCTCAGCAGAATAGTTGTTAGTCTTGCTGCCATCATTAAATATTAAATTCCACATCACCACAGAGCGTAGCATGATAATGTACAAGTTAGTGCTCAACTCTAGGAGACAATATCACAAGTTATTGCAAGATTGATTTGAATACATTACTTTTCCTTTGCATGATGCCAACAGAGCTGAAAAATTAAAGAACTTTGGTGGGGGTGTGGAAAGAAAAGGTAGTCCAAGCAAAATAAAAGTAGTTGATTTGACTATTCTTTCCCTATTGAATTAACCCATTAATTTTTCAGACATAGCCTCATTTATTTGGAGCATGGCTCTTCTTTTAATATAATCTAATCGTTTCTAAATCAACTTCTTTTTCACCACTGCCCTTGCCCTATAATGTTCTTCTTAGAGACATTCTTCCACTTTTCATCTCCTGCTCTTCCATGTTTAAACTCCTGAAACAAAAATTACCTTTAACTTCATCACTCTGTTACTAAATCAAGCCTTGATTGAAATCAACTCCCTCAGCTTCCACTCTCCTCTTTTTTCTGGAGTCAAGTGGAGTACTAAACTCCTCCTAATGCCTTACTTTATAGAGGGCAGACTCTTAACTCACTCTTCTTTGCATATACTCACCTTCCTGGTTTCAATTCCACAGAATAAGATGTCTCCACATTGAGTACTCTCTGATATCTTATCCCCCGATGCCACTTTGCAGCCTCCTTTTTTGCATTGTCTCTACCTTTAAATTGTTAGCTCCTTGAGGGGAGGCATTGTCTTTCTTGTTATTAATTGCATCCCTAGTGGTTAGCACAGTGCCTGGCACATCATAGGTACTATTGGATTACTGGATTAGATTGAATACTATTTAAAATTTGAGTTCCATTCCATTCAATTCTTCCAAAGAGTTGCATTAACCTATTTGAATGCACTGGATACTTGTTATAACACATTTTCATGAAGTTTGTAATTTAGACTAAGTTAAGTCTATCTCATATATCATGCAAGAATTACTTAAGCTCCAAAAAGACCCTGTTGGAAGGTGATTTCCCTTTGAATTATACCCTAGAGACAGACCCGTGGCTTGAGAATGATAATGGGGCTCCAAGGTCTTAAGCAATTTGAAAACCTGTAGAATTCAAGATAATCGAACTTGTTTGTTCTTACAGAACAAACATTAGGTAGATAGACATAACCCAATAGAGATGGATACATGAAGCCAGAATTTACTTTCAAATTAAGGAAAAGTACAAAACAAAGGTAGAACAAAGATAAGATTTGCAAGGAAAAGAATAACTTCTTTGGAACAATTTGACTTATATCTGTTTCCCAAATAACAAAATGCTTGAGCCTTGTCATGAAAAGACTGGCCATTATAATCAGTAATACAGCTATATAATTTGCAAATTGATTTAGATGGATCAGGTCTGGCTCTAATGTCCAGCACACACAACATGCTGAAGGTGGGTAATGACCCATGCACAGATGCAGCAGAGGGGGAATTTAGCAAAACTGGCATCAGCTTTTATTGGATCTCACATGGAGAAATAGCATTTATTTGATATTAAAAAATAGACTCAGTGAATTACCAGAAGGAACAGATGCCTGACTTTTTAGAAAGGTTGTAAATATACAACTGTTTTGGTCTCACAATAGCTCATCAGAGAACATGACAACCTCTAAAATATTTTCTACAAGGTGAGAACATTATTAGTTATCAAAAATTTTTCACTGGATTGAATGAACATGACTTCCTCTTCCAAATACTTATTCCCTATATTCATTGGAGAATTTAGTAACAAATACACTTGATTTGTTAAACATTCACTTTTTTCCAAGCTAGAATGCTAAATATGAGTTGGTATGACTGGTGAATGCTGTAATTGGAATGATCATTGTGTTTTTATATATGCTTATAGAGTTATACATCGTAAAATGATCTAAATACATTTCTTCTAAGTTATAATTTCAGTTGTGGATCTTGTTAAAATTATCCATTCTGCTGGGAGATTATATCTATTCCATTTTTCATATTACTTAACTCTCCACATGCTCAATATAATATGAACTTTTGTTATAGCTAATTATTTTTTTTAAGTCAAGAGCAGCTTTCACTTATTCATTGTTGACTTCTACATGTATGACCTCTTTTGCCTGTTTCCTCTATTATTCACTTATCTCTTCTACAATTCTTTGGAAAATCTAACAAACTGTGCACTGTTTTCATTCCAATCCCTTACCCTTTGTAAGTCTCAGGCAATGTACCCTATGGAATGAATTGAGATTCTCAGAGATATGCCTCAAAAATGCAAGAAGAGTCAAGGCTAGCGACTCCAGGAAGAACTACTGGGGCCAAACAGAAGATTTCAGTTTAATCAGCGGATTGTGACTCACTGTGCCTTCTTTGTCTCTCTCAGATGAAAAAAAAAAAAAAGGTAGACTAGAGCCAACAATGACAAAGCACTGCCCCACCCCGGTTTCTACTGTTTTTCTCTTCAAGAATTAACACCTGTCTTGACTCCTGAATGTTGGTAGTGGGTACCAACAAAGACCCCGTGGAATAGGCTATGTAGTTATGTAAACATTCAAAACACAATGTCATTGTTATAATTCACTCATTTCATTTTGGTTTTGGTTTCAAAGTGAGTTTTGTTTTTTTAAGGCTAGTCAGAAGGCTTCCCTCCTGACTTCCCAAATAAAACTCATTTGCTCTTCTTTACACCTAGGTAAATGTCTATTGTAACCTTTGTTACCTGAGATTTGTTCACAGTTTGTTGTCTACATTAACCACAGTATATAATGGTAGAACTATCAGGCCAACTAAGAGAATGTAAAAACAGGGCCTTGAATTATATGTTTATGACATTTGAGAGCACATGAAATTAAATAATTCCCCTCAAAGTCATGCTATACAGGGTGGACCATAGAGGGGGATGCATTTGAAGACCATTCTCAGTAGCTCAAAGGTAGTCTCAGACATTAACAACTATTGAGGGGAATCATATGTAGAAGAAAAAATGCTACCTTTTTAGAATTTGGGTTTGAATTTTGATTCTACCACATCCTAAGTCTATGATAATCTACTTTCTTTGGGTTCCAGTTACAAAATTTGTAAGACAAGCTTAGATTATTTCTTCATTTCCTTCCTAAATCTCTGTGATCCCATGACATTGGACCTATGACTAGAAAAGTAAGAGAAATAGTAATAAGCTATAATATTGCTTTACTGTAGTAAAGCTCTAAAGCAGAATACTAGACTGGGTAGGGATCAGAGAAATGCAAAGAGAAATCACATTAGGTCATCTTTTCAGCAGAAGATCACAAATTTTACTCACAGGCAAATGACTAGAGCAGAACCTGTAGAAGAAGGTGTGGGCCAGGATCTTAGAGCCAGACCCAATAGGAAGAACAAAGGTAATCTGTCTCCCTGATCCCAAGACAAAGAACAGGGTCACATTGCAGTGACTCTCCTGGGAGGAAATCCTAAAGGTGGAACTCTAAAGCAGAACAGGGCTCCAGTTATGTCAGTGATCCACAAAAGGAGATCCCATACACAATCAAAGGAAGAAAACAAGAACTCAGCTCTGTTCTTACGATGCCGAAAGGGGATTTCAGACTCTGCCCAGTGGGGAAGATTAATACTAAGAAGCAGAACCACATCTCTGAAGCCTCAGAGCTTTCCAACTGACAGGGGGTGATATCATCAGCTTTCTACTAGAGCTCTGCCCAGGGTAAAGTCTAAAGCTATGTTACCTAGACTTAAACTAAGATCAGGACCCTGGAAACGCCAGTCAGTGTGATATTGGTAGAAAGAAGAGTAAATTTAGATGTAGACAACCTCGATTCAAATCCTGGCCCTGACACCTACTAGTTGTATAATCATGAACAGTCCATTTAACCTCCTGTACCCTTTGACCCAACCATACCACTAGTGGGACTGTTTCCAAAGATGATTAGGGAAAAAGAAAAATAACATATATGCCCTAAAATATTTATAGTAGTTCTCTTTGTGGTGACAAACAACCAGAAATTTCAGGGATGCCCATCAATCAGGGAATGACTGAACAAGATGAGGCATACGATCATGATGGAATACTACTTTTAAGCCCCATGAACCTTCTTTTCTTTACCTATAATGTGGGGATAATAATACTTGAAATCTTTAACTCAGGGTAGTTATGAGTATAATGGGGAAACCGACCAATGAGGGTCTACTTTAATATTCTCTGCTGTTTTCCACCTACATGGATAGAGACTTGATAAGACTACTTCCTGAAATGGGTAATGAAATGATCCTTTCCCTGACTAAAAACATGGACAAGTATCTTCTGTCTCCTGTCCTTTTACTTTGTGGTGACAAAAACAAGCCTTTTAATTGGACACTGACCTGAAACTGAATATTTATATAAAAAAGCTTTAATGGACAAAATCTCTCTCTTCCCTGACAAGTAAGCAAGGAGAAAGTGAAGAGAAAAAAAAGAAATATTCCGAGCCTCTAGTAGAGGCCAGTAGGAGATGCTTCCTTTTATTCACATCCTAGTCTCCATGTCAATGCCTATATAGCTTCTGTTTCTGTTGTTTCTCCTCTTTCCTCTTATGTGAATGATTACTGAAGATGGATAGATCAGGTTATGAGTTTATGAACTTCAAAAGGTTGAAAGAGAGGCCAGAGGTCCAACTCCTGGAGTACAAAGGAAAGTTTGCTAGCACTCATAGCTGTTAAGCCCAGTGAGAAGCTAATTCTGAGGAGTGACTGGTCATTTTTTTCTTTAGTGGATCCTGAAAACTATAGCATTATATAGTATACTATATATATACATACATACATATATATGTATATATATGTATGTGTATATATATACATATACTATATATAATACTATATGTTACATATAGTATTATATATAGTTTATAGTATAGTCCTAGGTGAATAATTGGTCCCCTTCTATTGTATTCCCCACAAGTGCAAAAGGTTCAGTGTTTAGTTCAGAGAAAACCCTGCAAATAGCTAATAAACTCTTGGCCCATCTTCCTAACTGCCTGTTACCACATCACATTGGCCAGTTGAACTAGAACATAGCTAACTACATCTCCCTTCAGGGGTCTAAGGTGTAGCCATGACTTTTGGGGGGTGGGGAAGATGCATCTTTCTAATGCTATCATTTATGAACCCCCATCAAGTGTGATACTCCAATATTATTTGATGGTTAACATTTCCAATATCAATTAAACATGAATATCAATTTGTTTTTATAATGGAATATTTACTAAGAAGATACAACAAAAACAAAAATATAAGCACTGCTGAACCTGGGAGCCTATTCCCCCTACTAGCTCTGTCTTTGGGAAACATGTACTCAGACTTAAAAAATATTTACCAACCATTGCCTCTCATCAAGTTAACTTCTGACTGTATAGCATAGCTAATGAACATTTCAATCCCTTGTTTATAGGCGATGATCTCTCAGCTGCAGGGTTGATTCACTGCTGGCCTCAATGCAACAGGTTGTTTCTTAGAGCTGACACCTAACTGGGATCAACTGCTCTGGTTATTAGCAAATTTTGCTATGTTCTCCAATAGCTGGAACTCTGGTGGCTCATCCAACTTTACAAGATTCACAATTATGTGACCTGATCCATCTGTCTTCCATATTCATTTCAAAAAAGAATAGAAGTGTATGAGGGAGGACTAGAACCTTTAGCATAGAGGCTTGCTGATTCCTTTTCAGGATTGCTTACCTACACTGGTTGCTCAAGGTTGCCCAAGTCCCTTGTGCAGCTCCAAGAAGCTGTAGTATGTGCAGCAGCCACCTTCTGGTAAAACCATCTTGGCAAACAGGCTAACCCATGTTGAAGGTAACTGATAGACCTCAAACACATCCATGAATTAGGGGGGCGTCTAACCAACACATGTGAAGACTTCCCCTGGTTACATGGGCAGATAAGAATACTTTGTTTTAATGACCATGAAGATAGTTGAAGCAGGTGCTTAGAGCATGGTTAGACATTGAAGATGACAATGTCATCCATTGCATCCTGGGTCATCAGTCATTTTGGCTCTTGTCTTGCCACTGGACTTTGATGACTCTGGAAGAGAGAGTGAAACTGATGACTTTGTGCAACTCTGCCTCACTTAAATGAAATTCACTCTCAAGTAAAGACATTACCCTATTGTCACTGATCCTCCTTGAAAACAAAGGGCAAGCAGCAACAACCAAAGAATAAGAAAAAATAGAAGCCATAAGAACAGAAGAAACATGGTTGCTCTGGTTTCATGGCCATGTGGTAGCATAGGAATGAACATTAGGCAGCAACATCATCAGTACTGGCCACTGCCTCTGTCACTGCATCTCCACCTCCTATACTAGACACTCACAGTTTCTCTTCTCCATCTTTGTTTGAAAGTCACCCAATAACAGAGAGATTTTTTTTTCACTTTCATCTTTTGTTTCTACGTCCCATTCCAGCTCAACAGGCAAGTAAAAAGCTTTTTCTTTTTAACATGTAGTAAGTTGACAGGAAACAGAGGCTATCTCTGTATCTTCTAAATATGGGACATCATGCATTTCTGGAAGCAGCCTTGCTAAGCCTCTATATTAGCTGATACTGGACTGGATACATTATACATAACCTCACTGGACATTGCCAAAATTATATGAAAAAAATTTATTTGTAAAACTTATTGCATTATTTTAGTGTTAGCCATTCTCCCATTCTCATCATCACCTACCTTATGACCCTGTGGTTAATGCAAGGTATAAAAGTATTTTTGAAAATAGTATGCCCATTGCAAGAATTCCTTCTACAAAATTTCTGAGAAGTAGTCATTCAACCTCTCTTTAAACACCTTGAATAACGGGGAACTCACTATTTCACTTGCCATCCCGTTCCTTCTATTGGACTGTTCTCTTTATTAGAGAATTCATCTTTATTTTAAACAGAAATCCAACTCCTTATAACCTCTACCTTTTCTGCTCTTAGAGCCACACAGATTGAGTCTAATTCACTCTCTGCATGACAGCTCTATAAATATTTAAGGATAACTTTGCTGCTATGGACTTGCCTATTTATTGGGATCAGATGGAGTGAGAATATTTTGCTATCTCCCTCCCACAATGCATATAGCTTTCTTTTGCAGATTTTAAAGATGTGGGTTTGGGCCATGCAATCCCAGATAGTCATGCAGCCCCTTATGAGAGGGAAATGATAGAGGCTATTGTTGTTTGTTCTTCATTTTCAAAAAGACCAATGACATCATTTAGACTACAGCTAAGAAAGGACAAGTCACAATTCTGCTGCCTATTTTCCATTAGTCCTGGGATCAGTTTGCCAGCTCAAATTCGCCAACAAGTAAATACTGAGAGGCAGATATATCTGGGAGTGAAAATTCAGTATCATGTAGTAAATTAATCTGGATTGGGAAAACATCTAAGTATCTCAGGGCTCCAGGCTGAGAGAGGCTTAGAGCCCATGTGACATAATCTAGTCAATACCACTAAGGGCTGAGCTAGCCAGGAAAAATCAAACTAGCAAAAAATTTGCTTTAGGAAGACTAATGGAGGGAATAGAAGGACATAATGGAGGTAATGGGATAATGGGAGAGAGAAGTTCCCACAGGCAGATCATGGAAACACATTCCCAAATCCCCAAGAATAATGAGGAAAAGAGCTTTATAATTCAGATAAGGAAGGTTTTATTTTCCCCTCTTATTGGAAACCTGGGGACTGATCAAGTGGCATTTTTCAGACCATGGATCAGGGTCAGATTGGAGGAATATGAAAATGACTAAGTTAGAGGGCTAAAGGGAGAATGGCACTAGGATATATGTTTTAGCATCTCTAACAGAAGCCTAGAAGGCTCAAATTCTAGCTTCATTGAGTCAACAAACTTTTACTAAGCACCTGCTTTGTGTTAGGCACTATACTGAATGCTGGGTATACAAAGGAATGCAAAAAATACCCCTAAAAGTAGCATCTTAACCAGACAAATCGATGCCATGTGAATAAAAACTGAGTTAACATAAAGGCCAAGAAACAACAGTATGATGAAGGGAATAGAGAGCTTGTCAAAATAAGAAAGACTTTGTTTGAGCCCTGCCTCCAAAATATGTTGGCTATCTGACCCTGGGCCAATAACTTAACTTCTTAGTGCCCCATATAAGATGATAAATTATAGATGCAATTTCGAATCTGCATCAGCAAGGCAAGTTTCTTTATTGGAAATTCTCCATACTAAAGGAATCTCAGGTTCTGTCCAGATATTAATATTCAGACTACCCCTCTGGCTCAATGGTTTCCTTTTTCCATTGATGTGTTCCTCTTGCAGGGTCCTCCATTTTGTGGAAAGGCTCAGACTAGCCATTGTTATTTTTTTTTCCTCTCAGTTCTACTTTTGATTTTCTATACTTTGCTACTTCCCAGCCCTCATGTGATTGCCAGCTTTCTTTTATGGGCTGTCTTCCTCTAGAAGAACATAGGCTCCTTAAGTATTGGCATTATCTTTCTGCTAGAATTTGCATTTCCAGTGCTTATTATCATGTCTGACACATAATAAGAGCTTGATATATACTTGTCAGCTATTGACTGAAATGCACACACACACACACACACACACACACACATCCCCCTATACATATACACACTATCCCAGAAAAGACCTGGTGGGAGGTTACGCAGGTGAAAGCTAAGAAGTTTAGGATTACTATTTTTGGTGCCAAGCCTTAGTATTAAACTAGAACAAATTTTGTAGTTTGTTAAACTAAACATTTTTTATGTATTACTCTCTTCCCACCCCTACCCCAACCCTCCATTATATGTTTTCTTTGAAGTACCTTTTATTAGATTCTTTTTAATAACACTTCACCATAAAGTCAGAAGGGGGAGGGGGAGGATATAGGTGAGAGCAGATTAGGGGAGGGGATAAATTTGGGATCGCTGTTTTGGGGTGGTGGGTAGGGGAAAGATGGGGAGAAAATTTGTAACTCAAAATCTCATGGAAATGAATAATGTAAACTAAAAATAAACAAAAGTTAATTTTTTTTAAATAGTGAAAAACACTTCAGAGATTGGTTTGCCATGATTGAGGACTATGTTATATCTGGACTCTCAGACATACTCGTTGATTACCAAGTTTCCACTACCAATATGATGAAAATATTAACCTCATTTTATAGACAAGGAAACTAAGGTTTCTGGAGGGTAAGTGAATTGCCCATGATTATATAACTAGTAAGTATCAGAGCTAGGTCTAAGTTCAAATTTTTTATTATCCAACACAATCATAAAAATAATGCTACTTCCCTTTCTCATTCTTCACAGAAATGAATAGGCTAAGGACTTTATTTATAGAATTTAGCAGTCTCAAAACCATTGCTTTTCCAGAAGTGCATCCAAAACAGCAACTGAATGACTGTATCATCAAACTGACTCCCCACTACCAGGGAAAGAAAGCTTCAGATGTAGAAGCAGCGCCTAAGTCCAGGGGTAGGGAAATATAGACATTACAATGGTCCCCTGGCTACCTTCCCACATGTTAGTGTACCAATGGGCACATATAGAGTTGTGCTCCCATCAGCCAAGTTTATTAGGGAAACTTTTTAGTGGGAAATGCTGCTAAGCAGCTATGCCCTTCTGAGACTCAGAAGATTTAGCTGGATGTGATTTTCACTCCATAAACAATCAAATCCATGCAAAGGAAAATGAGTTCTGGCCATCCTTTTAAAACATTGTCTTCAATGCCTTTCACTCATTTTATATCACTAAATACTTTTCCTTATCTTAAATGCTTCAATTAAACTTGTCCTTTACATGAGCATAATAGCTCTCAATGTAGCTAATTTGTTCTGGGTGCATCTACTGACCATCCTATAATACAGCTTAATAAATTAGAAAATATAGGTGGCAGAGCCAAATGGTGGAGAGAAGCCAGGAAGTTTCCTGTGCTTTCCCCAATTTCCCTCTGAAGCAATGCTAAATCAAGCCTCTAAAAGAATTCTGGAGTGACAGAACCCACAAAGAGATGGAATGAAATAATTTTCTAGTTCAAGATAACTTAGAAAGACTTCAGGAAAGGTCTGCCTCACTTGGATAAAAGGTGATTAAGCCCAGCATGGGTGATGTCCAAGCAATACAGAACAGATCAGGAACAAAGGTCCCTCTGTCCAAGCTCAGAAGACCAGTGGCATAGCAGGGCAATTGTGAGTCCTTCGGCCCTAGCACAGCAGACAAACTGCTAGCCTCATACCCAAAGTGCAATAGGTGTGACTAGGCTGGACCATCTTAGTGCAATGAGAAAGCTGCCAGCCCCAAATGTACTGGTGCAGAAAGTTAGTGAGAAGAATCTGGAAATTTGGGACAGAGTCCCCTGTACCCCAGGAGCAAAGCTCAACTTTAAAAAGTAAGAAAAAAGAGACCTGGCTATAGAAAGCAACTATGGCAACAGGGAAGATCAAAACAGACCCTCCCAAGGGGGCAACAATTCCAAAATGCCTACATGCAGAGCCTCAAAAGGGATCATGAATTGGTCTCAAGCTCAAAATGTCCTCTTGAAAGAGTTCAAAAAGAATTTTAAAAATCAAGTAAGAGAGGTAGAAGAAAATTTGGGAGAAGAATTGAGAGTTATATAAGAGAATTATGGAAAAAGAGACAACAGCTTGGAAAAGTAAGGACAAAAACTGACTGAAGAAAATGACTCTTAAAAAAATAAAATTGACCAAATGGAAAAATATTCCACTAAAGAAAAGAACTCCTTTAAAAGTAGAATTGGACAAATGGAAAAGAAGGTACAAAAGCTGACTGAAGAAAACAATTCTTTAAAAATTAAGATTTGGCAAGTAGAAACTAATGTTTAGTCTATGAGATCAGTCAAAAGATATCAAAAGAATGAAAAAAATAGAAAAAGTGTAAGATACCTCATTGGAAAAAGAACAGACCTGGAAAATATATTCAAGAGAGATCATTTAAGAATGATTGGACTACACGAAAACCATGATAAAATAAAGAATGTGGACAGAATTTTTCAAAAGAATCAAAGAAAATTGCCCTTGATAACCTGGAGCCAGAGTGTAAAATAGTCATTGAAAGAATTCGCTGATCACCTCCTGAAAGACATCTCAAAATGAAAACTTCAAGGAATAGTGTAGCCAAATTTCAAAACTATCAGGTCAAGGAGAAAATACTGCAAGCAGAAATATCATGGAGCTAGAGGCAGTATTACAGAGGACTTAGCTTCAACACTAAAGAATTGGTGGGCTTGGAATATAATATTCCAGAAATCAGAGGATCTTGTATTACACCTAAGAATCAATTGCCTAGCAAAAGTGAGCATAATCTTTCAAGGTAAAAATGAATATTCAATTAAATAAAGTACTTTCAAACTTTCCTCATGAAAAGATCAGTGCTGAACAGAAAATTTGATCTTGAAATACAAGACTCAAGAGAAGCACAAAAAGGCAAACAAGATAGAAAAACAACAACATGGTATTCAATAAGATTAAACCATTTTACATCCCTACATGGAAAGATGATACTTGTAACTCTCATAATTCTTAAGAACTATACATATATTAGGACAGTTTGAAAGAGTGTATGTAGAGAAAGAGTGTGTATATAAGTTGACTTTGATGCGATGATAAACAAAAACAAGCACTGACAAAAATGATTGTACTAAAAGAAGAGCAAAGGGGGAGCCAGAATGGGGTGAATTATATCACATGAAGTAGCATGAAAGACCTATTATAGTAGAGAAAAAGAAGGGAGGGGGTGAGCATTATTTGAACCTTACTGTCATTGAATTTGGCTCAAAGAGAAAATAACATACACAGTTAGATGGGTAAAGAAATCTGTCTTACTCTATAGGAAAGTAGGAGGGGAAGGGGAAAAGAAAAGGGAGAGGAATGATAGAAGGGAGGGTATATTGAGGAAGATGGTGGTCAAATGCAAACCAATGATGATGAAGGACACAGAGAAAGGAGAATGATAGAGGAAGGTATAAAAAGGGGGAAAATAGAATGGAGGGAAAAACACAGTAATCATAATTGTTGGGTGGCTAGGTGGCACAGTGAATACAGCACCGGCCCTGGAGTCAGGAGGACCTGAGTTCAAATCCAGCCTAAGACACTTAACACTTACTAGCCATGCTGTCTTGGACAAGTCACTTAACCCCAATTGCCCCTCCAAAAAAGCAAAAAAAAAAATTGAAACCCAGAATTCTACAATATATTATTTACAAGAAATGCACTTGAAGCAGAGAGACACACACAGAGTAAAGGTAAAAGGCTGGAGCAGAATCTGTTATACTTCAGTTGAAGTAAAAAAACAAAGGAGGAGTAGCAATCAGGATCTCAGTTGAAGCAAAAGCAAAAATAGATATAATTAAAAGAGACAAGGAAGGAAACTACATCTTGCTAAAAGGTACCATAAACAATGAAGTAATATCCTTGCCAAACATATATATGTACCAAGTGGTATAACATCCAAATTTGTAGAGGAGGAGTTAAGGGCATTACAGGAAGAAATAGATGGCAAAAGTATACTAGTGGGGGACCTCAATCTCATCCTCTCAGAACTAGATAAATCTAATAAAAAACAAACAAGAAAGAAATAAAGGAGGTAAATAGAATTTTAGAAAAGTTAGATTTGGTTGACCTTTGGAAAAAATTGGATGGGGATAGAAAACAATATACTTTTTTTCATAGTATATGACAACTACATAAAAATTAACCATACATTAAGGCATAAATATCTCACAATCTGATTGATAATAAAGGCATAAACATTAAATGCATCCTTTTCATACACTGATGCAATAAAAAACACATTAATAAAGGGCCATGGAAAGAGAGACTAAAAATTAATAGGCACCTAAATAATCTAATCCTAAGGAATGAATGAGACAAACAATAAATAATAGAAACAATCAATAATTTCATCAGTGAGAATAACAAGAACAAGACAACATACTAAAATCTGTGGTATGTTGCCAAAGCAGTACTTAGGGGAAATTTTGTATCTCTAAATATGTACATGAATAAAAAAGAGAAAGAGGAGATCAATGAATTAAACATGCAATAAAAAAGAGTTAAAAAAGGAACAAATAATAAATCCTCAATGAAACACAAAATTAGAAATTCTGGGAGATTTATATAATTGAAAATTAAAATAAATATAATTGAAAGTAAGAAAACTCTTGATCCAATAACTAAAACTAAGAGCTGGTTTAAGGATAGTATCAATAAAATAGACAGACTTTTGATTAATATGATTTTAAAAAAAGAAGAAAACCAAATTACCAGTATCAAAAATGAAAAGATGAATTTGCTACCAATAAAGAGGAAATTAAAGCAATAAGTAGGAGTTATTTTGCTCAACTGTACTCCAATAAAACTGAAGTAGATGAATATTTACAAAAATATAAATTTCCCAGATTAACAGAAGGGGAAATAAAATACTTAACCCTATTTTAGAAAAAGAGATTAGATAAGCCATCAATGAACTCCCTAAGAAAAAACCTCCAGGGACAGATGGATTTACAAGTGATTTCTACCAAGCATTTTGAATGAGATATTTCACATTGCCTTCTATTTTTTCATTTGTTTGGATCTGTTTAATAGTATCTTGATTTCTCATAAATTTGCTTCCATTTGCTCCACTCTAATTCTGAAGGGATTATTCTCTTCAGTGAGCTTTTGAGATTCTTTTTCCAACTGGAAAATACAACTTTTTAAGGCACTCTTCTCCTCACTGTCTTTTTGGGCCTCTTTTGCCATTTGAGTTAGTTTATTTTTAAGGTACTTTTTTCTTCAGTCAGGTTTTTCACTCTCTTTTCATGATTTTGTTGCATCATTCACATTTCTTTTCCCAATTTTTCCTCCACTTCTCTTATTTGGTTTTCAAAATCCTTCTTAAGCTCCTCAATGGCCTGTAACCAGTTTACATTTTTCTTGGAAGATTTTGGTGCAGGAGTTCTGACTGTGTTGTCTTCCTCCTGATCCATGCTTTGATCCTTTTTGTCCCCAAAAAAGGAATCTAAAGTTGGGTTGCTGTGTTTATTTTGCTTCCTTTGCCTGCTCATGTTGCCAGTTATTTACTTTAGTTAATAACTAAAAGACTTTTTAGTTCTATGGAACTCTGCTTCCAGAGAGGAGAGCTTTGTCCAAATTTGCTAGGGTTTTTGCAGCTGACAGAGCTATTAGGAGGCTGCTATCTCTGCAGCCCCCACCAGCTTTGGCTCACTGGTCACACACCTCAGGACCACCATCACCCAAGACCACAATTCTGATCCAGGCAGCTTAAAGCAAGAGCACTTAGCCTCTGAAAGATCACTCCCCCCACCCTGCAATCTGTAGACCATGAGCTCTGAAGCAGCCACATGGAGGTGGCTGCAGGGCCACCACTTCTGCTGCTTTCTTGCCCTGGGGACAGACAGCCAGACCCACTTTTCTCCCCCAAATTTACCCAAGTTCCACTTTGTGGGCTTTTCACTTTGTCCCTGGTTCTTATGGGTTGGTAATTCTAGAAACTGCCACAGCAGCCGGTGATCCACTCTCCTGAATACTGCAGCCACAGCTTGTCCTTGCCTCCTTGGGCTACAGCCAGGACTGGTTTCGGCTCCCAGCATGTTGTGATGAGCCCTTCCCCTCCTACCTGATGTACTGCCTTCAGTGGGAGCTTTGTTTCTCTGTACTTTTCTGGGTTCTTGAGCTCTAAAATTTGTTTAGAGTCAAATTCCATAGGTATTTGACATGGTTATGGGGGGAGCTGTGAAGTTTTCCTCCTTCTACACCTCCATCTTGACTCTGCCCACTCTCTCATTTCTACTAAACATTTAAAGAATAATTAATTCCAATACTATATAAACTATTTGGAAAAAACAGTGAAGAAAGAGTGCTACCAAATTCCTTTCATGACACAAATATTGTGGTGATACCTAAACCTGGAAGAACCAAAACAGAGAAAGAAAATTATAGACCAATTTCCCTAATGAATACCAATGCAAAAAATTTAAATAAAATATTAGCAAAGAGATTGAAGTAATTTATCACCAGTGTAATATACCATGACCAGATAGGATTTATATCAGTAATGCAGGGCTAGTTCAATATTAGTAAAACTGTCATGATAATTGACCATATCAATAGCAAAAACCAACAGAAATCCTATGATTATCTCAATAGATGCAACAAAAGCTTTTGCAAAATATAGTACCCATTCCTATTACAAATACCAGGGAGCCTAGAAATAAAGGAAACATTCCTTCAAAAGATAGGCAGTATCTATCTTAAACCATCAGCAAGCATTATCTATAATGAGAATGAGCTAGAAGCTTACTGAATGCATTGAGGGTTGGAATAAGGATATGCATTGTCCCCATTATTATTCAATAGTGTACTAGAAAAGCTAGCTTTAGCATTAAGAGAAGAAAAAGAAATTAAAGGAATTAGAATAGACAATGAAGAGACAAACTAACACTTTCCAGATGATATGATAGTATAGAGAATCCTTGAGAATCAACTACAAAATTACTTGAAATAATTAACAACTTTAACAGTCACTGGATATGAAATAAGCACACACAAATCACCAGCATTTCTATGTATTACCAACAAATTGCAGCAGCAAGTGATTGAGAAATTCCTTTTAAAATAACTGCAGACAATATAAAATATTTGGGAGTCGACCTGCCAAGACAAACCCAGGAACCATATGAACTGAATTACACAACACTTTTCATACAAATAAAGTCAGACCTAAACAACTGGAAAAATATCAGTTGCTCCTGTGTAGGTCAAGATAATGTAATAAAAATGACAATTCTACCTAAATTAATGACAATTCTACCTGTACTTATTCAGTGCCATACCAACCAAGCTACAAGAACTTTATTTTATACAGATAGAAAAAAAATAACAAAAAATAAAATAAATAAAAATAATAATAATAAATATAATAAATATATATTTATTTATATATAAGTAAATATAAAAATAATAATAAAAAATAACAAAATTCATTTGAAAGAACAAAAGATCAAGAATATCAAGAGAATTAATGAAAAAATGCAAAGAAACTATATTGCAAGATGGCAACCATTAAAACTATTTGGTACTGGCTAAGAAATAGAGTGGTGAATTAGTGAATAGGCTAAGTATAGAAGACACAGCAATAAGTTACTATAGTAATCTACTATTTAAGACCTCACTATCTGACAAAAGCTGCTCATAAAACTGGAAAGTAGTGTGGCAGAAACTAGGCATAAGCCAGCATCTCACAATGTGTAGCAAGGTAAGGTCAATATGGGTACATGATTTAGGCATAAAGGCTGATACCATAAGCAAATTAGGAGAGCAAGGAATAGTTTACCTGGAGAAGGGAAGAATTTATGACCAAATGAGAGGTAGAAAACAGTATGAAATGGAAAATGGATAATTTTGATTACATTAAGTTAAAAAAAAGTTTTTGCACAAGCTAAACCAATGTAACCAAAATTAGAAGAAAAACAGAAAGCTGAGATACAATTTTTACAGTCAGGGATTTGGATAAAGACCTCATTTTTAAATATATAGAGAACTGAGTAAAATTTATAAGAATACAAGCCATTCCTCAATTGATAAATGGTCCAAGGATATTAACAGGCAATTTTCAGGTGAAGAAATTAAAGCAATCTATAGTTATATGAAAAAATGCTTTAAATCACTACTGATTAGAGAAATGTATATTAAAACAGCTCTAAAATATCACTTTACACGTATCACATTGACTAATGTTACTGAAAAGGAAAATGAGAAGTGCTTGAGAAGATGTAGGAAGAATGGATCATTAATGCAGTTTTGGTGGAGTTGTGAACTGATCCAACTTTTTGGAGAGCAATTTGGAACTATGCTCAAAGGGCAAACAAATCACGCATCCCTTTAATTCAGCAATAACACTATTACATCTGTATCCCAAAGAGATAATAAAAAAGGGAAAAGGACCCATATGTACGAAAATATTTATAGCAGCTTTTTTTGTGGTGACCAAAAATTGGAAATTGAGAAGATGCCCATCAGTTGAGGAATGGGCTGAATAAGTGTTAAATGAATTTAATGGAATACTATTGTACTATAAGAAATGATGTGTGGGCAGATTTCAGAAAAAAATTTTGAAAGAACTGATGCTGAGTGAAGTGAGCAGAACTGGGGAAACATTGTACATATAAACAGCAACACTGTGCAATGATCAAGTATGATAGACTCAGCTGTTGTCAGAAATGCAGTGATCTAAGACAGTTCCAAAAGATTCATGATGGTAAATGCTTTCTACATCCAGCAAAAGAACTACAGAATCTCAATGTAGATCAAAATATACTATTTTTACTTTCTCTTTTTTTCTCTTTTTCCTTTATCACATTTTTCCCTTTTGTTCTGATTCTTCTTTCACAGCATAATTAAAAATTTTGATATCATTGAACAATGACCTTCCTTGGGTATCCACATTTTGATGGAGTGGTCACCTATCAATGATTTGGTCTTCAATTCTATATTTTTGGAAGCTCTATTTTAAAATCATTTCAATCAAATGAGAACACGATCTGGTCAGTCAATTAATGTTAACTTGACACAAGAAACTGCTTTCTAAATCAGAAAGATAACATTAATTTACAGTTGAAATATACTCCTTTCCATGGTCAACTGGGTAGCACAGTAGATAAAATGCTGGATCTGGAATTAGGAAGATAATTGTCCTGAGTTCAAATTTGGTCTCAGACACTTACCAGATGTGTCTGGGCAAGTCATGTAACTCTATTTGCCTCAGTTTCCTGATCCATAAAATGAACTGAAGGAGAAAATCACAAACCATTCCAGTATCTCTGCAAAACAACAATCCAAATGTAGTCATGAAAAGTCAGACTTTACTGAAAACAACTCAACAGCAAACATTCCTTTTCAATGCAGCTAGGAAGCTGAATTTTTCATCGTTCATTGATAAACATGGGATCATAAATCATACAGGGGATTGTTGGTGAATAGATGGTTGATCAGTCAGTGAGTTAGGAAGAACTGAGTTCAAGTCCAAGCGCAGACACTTTGTAGCTTTGCAATCTGGGCAAATCTCTCAGTCTCAGTTTTCCTCAGTTTCTTTATCTGTAGAATTGGGATAATAATAACACCTGCTTCCCAGAATTATTGTGAGGATACAATGAAATAATAATTGTGACTAGCACAATGCTATATATATTTTTAAATTATTTATTATTATTATTTCACCCAGGCTCTGACAGAATTGGAAGAATAATCCATAGTATTGAGCACACTATCAAGTACAATTTTCTAGTTTCCAAGATATATTTATGTATGCAAAATACAATATCTTTCTTCTTTTATCATAGTGAGAAAGTCTGACATTTTTTCTATTCAAATTTATCTTTTCAATATTTCTTCTCAGTTGCCAAAAGCTTGTCATTACAATATCACCTCATAACAAACAAGTTACTATTAATTAGATCACTTATTATCTTATATTAGTAACATTTCATATTGGTATCTCTTTTGAAAGACTTTAGAGAGGCTCTGATGGAATTTAGGAAATACCCACCATCTCATCAGCCACATTAATAAGAAATTTCCTGGAAAGATTTCCATAGATGGATAATCTCGATCACTTTAGATCAATTCTTATTAAATCCAGTTTCTCAAGGTGAAACTATGAATTCTGGGACTGTACCCTATCTGGATCTTGCAGTTCCTTATGTGCTGACTAAAAATGTATGATTTTAACCACATTTTCTCTTTCACATTTTGTGTATAGATTATGAGAAAGCCTATGTTACATTCCCACAATTCTCAACAGAGGAACCTTCATGTTTTATTAGTGAGTTGGAGGATTGTCTGGATTTGACAGTCCTAGAACAGAAATAGCTATCTTGAATAGCCATAGATGGGGAATACATTCAACAAATGGAATGGCATTTGTTCTTATGACAATTCTTAATATGGAACCCAGAGTAGATCTCAGGTAAAATTTTGATGCAAGATGTTTTCAGTGTGTTAACCTACCAAATCATAACAACCCAGTTCTCTATCTCTCTTTACCCCACCATGTAGTGCCCTTTCCTTTTCCTTTCTTCCACTGAAAATCTAAACTCAAAAAAAAGGTTCATATAAATTCATCAGCCTCAAAGTATAAATAACTGATAAATTAACATGCTTTTTACCTAAGTATTTTTATTTAGGAGGCAGTTAAGTGTCTCAGTAGCTAGAGTGCTGGGCCTAGAGTAAGGAAGACCTGAATTCAAATCCATCCTTGCACACTTGCTAGGTATGTGATCACTACTTGTGGCAAGTCACTTAACTTCTGTTTGCCTTAATCCCCTGGAGAAGGAAATGGCAAACCACTCCACTGTCTTTGCCAAGAAACCTCATGGAAAGGTCCATGGAAAGTCAGACACAACTGAACTACAATTTTTATTTAACAAATGTAAAAGCCTTTAGCTAGAGTAACAAGGTAAGATTTCAGATGCTAGGATACAAATTGGAGAGATTTCAAAGGGGTACTAATTTTTTTTATTAATTGCTCCCAGTATTATACCACCAGTATAATGCTCTTCTATGCCTGAGAATAAGATCAATCTTCCAGAGCAATAGGAGGAAGATGACCTTCAACTATTGCTTAACATTTAGGATTTCTCCCTGAAAGGGAATGAATCTCCCTCTGGGAACTTTCTTCCCAACTTCCTTGTCTTGAATGAGTGTGAGATTCATTGGCATGAACGGGCATGAAGCATAACCTCACTATGGATGCCATTACCAGAGTCCTATATTATGGCATGCTTCTCCCAAGGTTGCCTTCCCATCAGCCTCTCTTTTGGCAGTAGGCCATCCACTCTTTCCGTATAGGTACACCTGTAGACAGATTCTCCTGGGCCTCTGTAATGGTAATGTTATTTGAATTTGAAGACTCCTTTTTGTATTGGCAAGTAAACAGGTACTTGGAACCTTGTTTCAAGTCAAGCAAAGTAAGCAGGCATTTAGCACTTAGTAACTGATCAAGACACTGTTGGGGAAACAGAAGGTATGAACTCCTGTCTCCTGTTACTGATGGAACAGGAAGGGGTTGGCTGAAACAAGAAACTAATGCTGTGTGTATATAAGGAAAAGCCCCAGGAAGGGACAGTCAGAATTTCTTGGAACACTGTGGAGGTATAAGCAACTGCCAGGAGGAAGCTGAAGAGGAGCCCAGGAGTCCCCTCCCACCCCCATACCCCCTTTCCAAGGTGGATAAGGTGATTCTGATTTTTTGAATGAGCTACAGAATACTGAGGAAGCATGACTGGGATCCTAAGACTGCCTGTTTGTGGCTTGGTTGAACCTTGAATTCCCTGGAATAGAAATTTTGAAGGACTGGAAATGGACTGGACTCTGTGAACTTCAGTGTGGAACAGGACTTACACAGAGAACTGGACAAGGAACTGGAAGCTGTCTGCCTTTGAATCTAGGTAGCTGTTTGGTGAATTCAGGTAGGAGTTGCCTGCCCTGAGTCAAGATGGAAAGACCTCTCCATGGGTAGAGTAGTGATGAAATTGTAGTTTACTAGTGACATAGGGGTGGAGAGTATGTGTATTTTCTAATGAGTGCATTTAGGGATTAATGATACTGCAATAATAATGGCATTTGAAGATCTTGTATGCCCCTTGAACTTGCTAACATAGCAGGAAGGGTGGAGCAAGAGAAAGCTGGAACCAAGCTAGAGTCTTTGCAGTTGTGACTGGAAGCAGCGGCAGCGGCAGTGGCAGCGGCAGCAGTTGTGGTGCAAACTCCTTTTGTTGAGCCAGCCAGAATCTCTGCTAAGGACTCCTGCTGAGGACTTCCTGGGACGGGAGCTGCGGGGGACCAGAGCTTCAGGGAGGAAGCTGCCTGGACATTGAGCAGTTGCCATGAGTGAGGAGAGGAAGATCTTTGCCTGAGGTAGCCTGTCCTGTATTGAAGACTTGAGAATGTGGGTGTTTGCTACATTAACTACGTGTGTGCCAACTTCATAACTACTGTGATGGCTTTGACTGTCTCGTTTTGGGACTCAGTTTTCTGGTATTTGAATAAATATTCTAGCTATATTTTCCATGTAAAGAGCCTGTTACATTTTGTGATTAATAACCATATCAGCATATTTAGTTACTAAAGGCATTGTGAATGCTGCATTGTTGATACAGATACTTAGTAACTGATTGATGAATAAGTGACTGATTGAGTTAACTTAGTGTGCCCAATGAGTGGAAGACTTAGACTATTGTACTAAATGATTGTTCTTTGTTCAAAATTTTGTGGCCGCTGTGGTGGAAACTATGTAGCCATTTTAATGATAAGCTGCTGTGAATACCATACTGTGATTTTCTGTGATAAGTTGTAATATTGTGAATGTTCTACCTTGATTTTCTGTGAATGTTTTGCCTTGATTTGTTATGGAATAGAGTGTTCACTATACTGTGTAATCAGAATATTGGAAGCTATTCACAGTAGCTTTCTTCTGGAAAGCTGCTTGTGCATGGCATTACAGCCTCTGCCTCCTGTTTTTTGCCCAATTGCATTTGCTTCACGTAAAATAATTCCCAGCTATGGCTCTTTAGACACAATCAGCTCTTCAGCTATCTGTATCCTTCTTACCTTGTTGTAATGGCAAGAAAAGTAGTACTTTCCTGCTTATTTCAGCTATTCACATACCCTTGAGCCTTGTATTTTATTGTGTTAAGTCTTTGTTGGAAACAGTGTACATTGTTTTGTCCTTAATAGGCCTAATGGAGTTTGGAGACCTTCTCTGCCCCTAATGGGCCTAACACCATCACATGGAACCCACAGTGGGAGGAGCTTGCTCAAAGGGTGGAACAGGAAGGATGGAACAGGAAGGAGCAGAGCAGATAAAAGCTCTAGCACAAGCTGGGACCAAGCAGAACCAAGAGAGAATATTTGTGATGCCATTGTTCTGTGTGTCTATGTTGATTTTTCAGATGGAGGTCCTGTCTGTTGTTCTATGTCAATTTCTCAGAAGGAAGTCCTGTCTGTTGTTCTGTATTGGTTTCTCAGACAGAAAATTAATTGAGATAATAGTGCCAAGAATATGTGTAAATATTGTTGTAGCCGTGTTGAGCTTTGTTTTCCTAGAAACAGAAACTGTGAAGAGCATCGAGGGGAGTAGTGACCATGAACTGTGACATAGAACAGGAGCAGAGAGCTGCCTACCTGTAAATCCAGGCAACAGTCAGGTGAATCCAGGCAAGAGCTGGGAGTGTGGAAAAGGAGCCATGGGGTGCGGAAATAAGCCTCAAGTTAAGACGAAAGAGACTTTACTTGGGTACTCAGTACTGCCTGATGATATTGAAGCTTACTGTGACCTAGGGGTGGATGGTGTTTGTACTTTCTGCTACCCCTTAAGGATGATTGACTTAAGGATGATTGCCCCTTAAGGATGATTGGAAGCCAGCCTGCAGTGAAGATGAAAGAAGACTTGATTAAGATGTTCTATATTGATTAAGGAGATTGCAACTTACTGAATGTTGTGTTTTGTCTAAGATTATGTGGCCACCTTAGTAATAAGTTGTGATGTTATATTGCTGTTAATGTTTTGCTTTAGTTCATTGCTAAATAAAAAGAGAGTTCACTATACTATGGGATTAGATCCTTAAAATTATTCACAGCAGAAGTCCTCAGGAGAGCTGCTCACGACTGGCTTTACATTTGGGTATTTTCCATCTAAGCTAAACAATTAGGATATTTGAAGTTAATCAGAGATAAACCTCCAACAGTCATTCTGCTTTCAATGCTACAGGGCAGAGTAGTTTTTCAACCATGTGCCTCTAACTAGGCAGATGAACTAGAAGGAATGTGTCTGAGATCTTGTTCTGGAAGTTTGGTTCTAAATCCTTACCTTAACCAATTAGTGTGTATTTATGAGTTTACTTGGCTATTTGTGGTCTAAAGCCATCTCTCCTAAGATTGTAAGTGTGAGGACCAGAATTCTTTCTCTATGAATCCCAAAGAGGAGCAGAGATAAATCAGGCACTCAAGAATCAAGGATCTATGAATACTAAAGGCAAGAGAATGCAAAGCAGGTAGTCGAAAGTCAAGACATACTGTAAACTTACCTTTCATTTACAAATAATAGAGTATCTGATAGTAAAAGGTACATTCCTTTTCCTCTTGTAAAGTTCAGTCTAATACAGAAGACATGAACTATTCATAGCAATGTCTTTTCCATGGGGATAGGTCTGGGTCCTGGCCACTCATAGTGACACATATTATTAAGAACTGAGACACAGTCTCATCATTCCATTGTCTCTGTTAAATATTATGCAAGGCATGAAATAAAAATTAAATGAGAGGTACAAACTAATGTAATAAAAGAAAAAAAATGAACAAGGTTAATACCTCAAGTTTTATCAGTCAGCATTTATGAAGCACCTGCTATATCTAAGGCATTGTGCTAAGTGCTGGGGATACAAAAAGGCAAAAAATATCCATTGACCTCCAGGATCTTATCAGTGCTTTTCTCTACCAATGCAGATTGCAAGCCCCACTTGGTCTTAATGATTTACTCATTTTTTACTGGACTCATCTTTTAATTGGTTAAAGGAAATTCCCTGGTGAGCAAGCTCTTTCTCTAACAATTCAATTCAACAACTCTTCTGCAATATCTCATCTTACAGAGTTTCCTGGGGTTTAGAGAGTTGATAATTTACAGAAGAATGCTAGCCTTGGAATTAAGGAGACATGGGTTCAAGTTCTACTTCTGATATATATATGTGTGTGTGTGTGTGTGTGTGTGTGTATGTATGTATGTATGTGTGTGCGTGCATATGTGTATATATTCATATGTATATACATATATATTAAAAGAAAATTGTTACCTGATAGTCAGCCTTCTAATGATAACTTTCTCTACAGTTAGCTAGAATGTTCCCCAAAGAAGAGATGTGCAATGTGTTGCTGGCCCAGTACTTGAAGCTTTATTGAAAGTTGATAGAAATTAATGGTATTCCATAGAAAGAACTGATAATGATTTTACATATTTGTGTCTAGTGGTAGTGATCTATAAGGTATTGGGGGGGGGAGGAGAGAAGCAGAAGGAAAAAAAGAAAGTTACACAATAACTTCATTATATAGTTAAAAGGAAGAGCAAGTTGTACATAGTAGATTTCCAGTTTTATGTGCAAAGAACAAAACAAAACAAATCCATGGGTCTTGTGTTCATTGGGCACAGCCTTCAAGAACCCATGATAATACCCATACTATGATGTAACAATGGGATAGACATTTAGTAGATACAAATATACATTAAATATTAATAAATATAATTAGAAATGATTCATTCATGTTCTCATGTATTTCTTCCTTAGGGATATAATAGCATTGAAGTTTCTGACTGAAAAATACGATGCAATCCACAATAGAAGTTCAAGCCTTCTGAATACAAGACAGCCATAAAATGCCTTACAACTGTGAATGAGTGACATCACTGGCAACACTACACATGGGTATAGAGATATGTTCCTGGGGCAAAGAAGTCTATGGCTTTTGAAATTTATATGACCAAACAAAAATGACTTCGCTCAATACCAACTATAATTGTCCTTTGTTGTAAAGAATATAGAATCTGAATAATTTTTCAAAGGTTCTGGGATCAAAATCTTTATTTCATTTTTTAAAGAAGCTTAATTATATTCTAGGTTTAATAGAATTTTCATGAGAAAGGACCTATAAAAGTTAAATGAAAAAAAAGTTGAATGGCTAGTAAAACACAATACATCAGCTTTACAATATTCCCCAGAAATCGGTAGACCAAAACCTTGTTAATGATGGCTGTGATGGCACAGAAGCCCAATGGAGACTTTAATAATAAAAAGTGCATTATTTCAGAAGTGACAGAAAGGTATCCAGGTCATGTGAGCAACCAAATGGAGGATCAGATTTTTTTTGGAGAGGGGAAGGCAAGGCAATTAGAATTAAGTGACTTGCCCAAGGTCACACAGCTGGTAAGTGTGTCCAGTGTCTGAGGCTGGATTTAAACTCAGGTCCTCCTGACTCCAGGGATGGTACTCTATTCATTGTACCACCATCATAAATATTTTTTCTAATCCCTATAACCTCTTAAACCTCACTAAAACAGAAATTATGTGAAAGATAAAGAAGCCTTAGCTATTTCTATGATTTAGGACACTCAGAATCCAAAAAAGGGTAAAAACAAACAAACAAACAATCCTCCAAATGCTCACTGACCCTAAGCTCAGTCAGCACCCCTCACCTACCTCCCATGCTACCAGCAGAGAGGCTGCTTTAGCAGATACAAGGAGCCAACATAGAATTACAACAAAACTCATGCCTACATCCTGGTCCTCCCTCCCTCTTTTCAGGCTGTGGTGATCCCAGTTCCAATCTGTGGATGTTTGCTTGGCCTAACAATCATGGAAGCCATAGCCCTCAGGAGCAAAAGCCTGGTGCATCAACACCCCATGCACTGCAAAGCTCTGTTGCCAGTGCTTGGGCAAAAAAAAGACTGCAAAGCCCTGAACAGGCAATCCTACACTAGAAAACTGAAGAACAGATGGAATGAGACAAGCCTCTGGGACAGAATGCTATATGTGAGGAGGGCTAGGCAGAACTCCATTAAACCTGAGGGAAAGAACACAGCACCCAACTGGGGCCAATTCTGGGCACCCAAAATCCACTTGGGGGCAGAAAAAGCAACTCTAACCATATGTTGCCTAGTGTAGGAAGAGGTTAAGATGCTTTGAGATCTAGATGCCAAGGAAGATATGATCAAAAGGGACAAAGTCAAAAAATGAATAGTGGAAAGTCAGGAAAAAAACAAAACAAAACTCAAATTATCAAAGATCCCAGGAAGAAGAAAACAGAAGCAACAAGGACCCAATCATTTCTATGATGCATAGAGAAAATGCTAGTAAAAAAAATGACAAATTGTTTAAGAAAACATCCTAGTAGCTCTCTGCATCAGTGCTCCTACTGATGCGGTATGGGATGCTTTTGTCTGTAACTCCAATTTGTAAAACCTCCCTTGTGTTTGGGTACCTATGTATGCAACATCAGTTTGTAACAAGTCTGTGCAATTAAGTTGTAGAAGTCACACTTTCTCCCTTCCATAAAGGCATAAACCCTGCTTCTCCCTTCCCCCAGCCTAAAAGTCTTTCCCCCTTAGCTAGAAAGTCTGCCTAGAAACAAGCACCTGGGAAAGTTTCAATAGTGTTCTATAAACAAACCCTTAGATAAATGCATAGCCCCTTTCTTCTAAGTGCCCAGCTGCACCCAAAAGCTTTGAACATTATCAGACAAGATAATTCCGTCTCAATATGGTACCTCCTGAATCCCTAATCAGTCTAGTTCCCAGACTTGAAACCTATCCTCCCAAAGCCATATTGAACATATGTCATTCATCCTTGACCAACCCGCAACCTAGTGACATGTCAAGCCAAAAACCACACCTCCCTCTAGCCCACACCTAAGGAATTTACCAGTGAATTATGCGTAATCTGCATGCGCAGTTG
Organism: Pseudocheirus occidentalis; assembly: GCA_028646575.1. NCBI lineage: Eukaryota > Metazoa > Chordata > Mammalia > Diprotodontia > Pseudocheiridae > Pseudocheirus > Pseudocheirus occidentalis. Next base: position 96,476,988 of record CM053597.1, on the reverse strand, counting down.
ATATCAAAAGTGCATGTCCCTTTAAGCACTGACCACTCCTAAACCACTCCCCAACTCCTCCCTAACTCCACTTTTGCCCACCTAGTTAGCATAATTAGCTTTTAACTGACAGTTTTAGGGTTACAAGAACTGTCCTTCAAGCCCAAACTCTTTGCAGGCTATCTCTTTAACCTTTCCTGCCCGCTGCAGAGCATAAAACTTTATAACTCTACCTTATATCCCTGCACTTTGCAGGTCCCCCTTTCTCCTGCCAGCTACTAAGCCAGCACATCAATAAACTTTATAACTTTGCCAAAAGACAGCTTGAGTCCTTATTCTGTTCCAGATAAAGAACCCATGAGGATTTATAAGACATCCCTCAGACACCCCTCAAACACCCAATCTCCCACACCTCTTCACTACTATGCAAAATGCTTTCAGTGACTAAAGGGAAAAGAGTACTGTCTGTTTGATGTGGATGAACAGAACAAATGAACAGAAATCCAGGTAGAGTTGTTTATCTCACTTATAATATATTCTTACCTATATGGAAAGGGTACTACTATTTTGAAACTATTAATCTCAGAGTTATCCTTAACTTTGCATTCTCCCTCACCTCCATTTTCATTGAGTTGATAAATGTCACTGATTCTACCTTTCCAACGGCTCTCACACCTCTTACTTCTTTCCACTTACATGACCAATATTGTGTTCAAGGCCTCATCACCTCCTTCCTAGACTACTGAAATATCCTGCTAATTGATCTCTCTATACCTCCATTCTCTTACCTCTCCAATCCATCCTCCACAATGCTGCTAAACTGATTCTTTTAATGTACCTCTGATTGAGTCATACACCCACTTGAGAAGCTTCAGTGGTTCCCTGTGACTTCAAAACAAGATACAAACTTTCTACTTGGTTTTTAAAGACCTTTACAATCTGTCTCTAGCCTAGCTTTACAGATTGATTTCCCATTATTTTCCCCACACCCCCTGCCATGTTTCAACCAAACTGGTTTTTCTGCTGTTCATCTCACCTCTGTATCCCATTGATCAACTTTGTACCTTTATACAAACTCTTCCTCATGCCTGGAATGCTCTCCTTCCTTATCTCCAAGTCTTAGAGTCCTTACCTCCAATTACGAGTTAACTCAAGTGTCAGTAGCTACTGGTTCTGATTCTGTCAGTCGTTAGAATTTACTTCCTACCTCCTTAAAATTACTTTGGAGGTACCCAGTATATCTTTTACATTTACTTATCTGAGTACATATTGTTTCCTCCAATAGAAAGTAAACTCTTTGAGAACAGGGACTATCTTCAATTTTTCCATTGTGCTAGCAGTGTCTGGGCATTGTATTGATTATATTTCTTAAATGATTCACAGTTGTTTTCTTTTATAATATTTCAGGGTTTGCATATTAAATACCTGCTATGTGTGCCTTTCAAAATTTCAATCACATAGTTGGCACTTAATGAATGCTTATTGACTTAAATTGAACTCAGACTAAATGAAACCTGGAAGTTTTGATGTTTATTTGACATTTTGATAATTTATCTGGTAAAAATCCAGAGGTACTAAATATCACTTTAGTGAATCCATTTCAGCAAAACATAGTCTTCCCTGAAGTGTGCTAAGAAAGTGTATGCAAAAATGACCAGATTTGCACCTTGTCTGTTTTTGCCAGTAATTTCTCTCTGCCCTACCCTTCCTCCCCACCCCCGGAAGCTAACCCTACATGTGGCTTAATAAGTGGCTCAGTAAATGACCTCCCAGTAATGAGGACATTATTTTGAGTCTTGAGCGCTTTTCTGGCTATTGTTCTTTCACTGGCTTTTCACTCATGTCTAATTTACATCCACAAGTGTTTTCATGCCAACACAGAGGTTTCCTGAATAGATACTGCTTGAAAAAAAAATGTCCACATGAGGACAACCATTACATTATGAGGATTATGATTAGGTAGAAACAATGGGTGATAAAAGCACATAGGATCTTGAAACAAAAAAGAATGTTTCTGCATCTATGAATTAGCAGACTTTCAGTAAAGGACAGCAATCTTACAAGGAAAGAAAAGCACATTGATTACAGGGTGTTGGTTTGTTTATTTGTTTGTAGTTTTCCAAGTCTCAGGTAAACAATATCCTAACAGAAAGGTTTCCATTTCAGCTGAATCTGTATCTTAAAAGCATGACTGCTACTGGCTTGTAGGAAACATGCAGAGATTTGTCAAAGTGTAAGCTGGCATGCCTCTCTGTGTAGTGCTAATTTAAATGTAGCTCTGTTATATTTCTCTAATATCATAATTTGTCTGTCTGTTGCACATGGGATTCCCACTGGTCTAGGAACAATCTCTAAACTGACATTCCATTAGCTCCTGAATTAATGGCCTGATATTGTTCCCTCCTCTCTTCCTTGATTTTTACCCTACCAGGACCACCTGCCTCTCTAAGCATTTCATCTCAAAGTACAGCCACATAATCTTAGAACTGTTGATATTGCTAGCTAACCCAATGCCCTTTTGGCCTTCAGTAAAGGCTATCTTCTTACCTCCCATATAGCTTGCTTACAGTTTTCTCTCTCCAAGGAAAGGATGCAAAAGGAAGGGAGAGAGAGAGACAGAGACAGAGACAGAGAGACAGAGAGAGACAGAGACAGAGAGACAGAGAGAGAAACAGAGAGAGAGAGAGAGACAGAGAGAGAGATATGAAGGAAGGGAAAAAAGAAAAGGAAAAAAGGGAGGAACAAAAGAAAAAAGAAAACGGAGAAAGGGAAAGAGTAAGGAAGAAAGGAAGGAAAAAGAAGGAAGGGAGGATAGAAGGAAGAAGAGAAGAAAAGAAGGAAACAATAAAAGGAGGGAGGAAGGGGCAGTTAAGTGGCACAGTGAATAGAACACCAGCCCTGGAGTCAGGAGGACCTGAGTTCAAATATTACAATTCTATCTAAATCAATTTATTTCTTCAGTGTCATATCAAACGAACTACCAAAAATTATTTTATAGAGGTAGAAAAAATAACAAAATTAATTTGGAAGAACAAAAAGTCCAGAATGTCAAGGGAATTAATGAAAGAAATACAAGGGAAGGTGGCCTATCTGTACAAGATCCTAAATTGTGTTATAAAGCAGCAATCATCAAAACTACTTGGTACTGGCTGAGAAATAGAGGGGAGGATTAGTAGAATGGGTTAGGTATGCAAGACAGAGTAGTCAATGACTATAGTAATCTACTATTTGACAAACCCAAAGACTCCAGCTTCTGGGGTAAGAATTCACTATTTGACAAAAACTGCTAGGACAACTAGAAAATAGTATGGCAGAAACTAGGTATAGACCAACATCTTACATTGTATACCAAAATAAAGTCAAAATGGGTACATGATTTAGATACAAAGACTGAAACTATAAACAAACTGGGAGAACAAAGAATAGTTTATCTGTTAGATTTACAGAGAACAGAAGAACTTATGACCAAACAAGAGATAGAGAACACTATGAAATGCAAAATGGATGATTTTGATTACATTAAATTGAAAAGGTTTTGCACAAACAAAACTAATGCAACCAGGATTATGAGGGAAGCAGAAACCTGAGAAACAATTTTTACAGGCTGTGTTTTTGATAAAGGCCTCATTTCTAAAATATAAAGAAAACTGAGTTAACTTTATAAGAATACAAGCCATTCCCCAATTGACAAATGGTCAGTAGATATGAACAGTCAGTTTTCAGGGGAAAAAAAGTAAAGCTATCTATAGTCATATGAAAAAAAATGGTCTAAATCACTTTTGACTAGAGAAATGCAAATTAAAACAACTCTGGGTTACCACATTATGCCTATCAGATTGGTTAACATGACACAAAAGGAAAATGATAAATTCTGGAAAAGATGTGGGAAAATCGGAACGGTAATGCATTGTTGTTAGAGTTGTGAAGCGATCCTCCTATTCTGGAGAGCAAGTTGGAACTATCATCAAAGGATTATAAAACTGGGCATATCCTTTGACCTAGCAATACCACTACTAGGTCTGCATGTCAAAGAGACCATACAAATAAAAAAAGTACCCATATGTACATACTTATAGCAGCTCTTTTTGTGGTGGCGAAGAATTGGAAATTAAGAGGATGTCCATCAATTAGGAAATGGTTGAACAACTTGTAGCATGTGAATGTAATGGGATGCTATTGTGCTATAAGAAATGATGAGTAGGCAGACATCAGAAAAACCTGGAAAAACTTATATGAACTGATGCTGAGTAAAATGAACAGAGGCAGGAAAACATTGTACATAGTAACAGCCACATTGTATGATGACTAACATTGATAAATTCTCTTTTTAGCAAGCAAGGATCTAAGACAACTCCAAAAGACTCATGATGGAAAATGTTGTCCACATCCGGAAAAAGAAGTATGGGGGCCAAGCACAGATCAAAGCATATTATTTGCACCTTCTTTTTTTGTTTCTTCTTTTCGTAGTTATTCCCATTGGTTCTGTTTCTTCTTTACAGCATTGCTAATATGAAAATAAGTTTACTATAAATGTATAGGTAGAGCCTATATCAAATTACACATGGTCTTCCCCCTCCTTTTCATTTTTCCTCTTCCTCTTACTGTCTTCTTCCTTCTTGTCCTCTTCTTTTTCCTCCTCCTTTGATAAGGTGATAAAATGAATAAAGGGCTAGCCTTTGAGTCCAGAAAAATAGGGCTCAGGTTTTGCCACGTTCTGACTGTAATCCTGGACAAGTTGCTCAACTTTTTCTTGCACTCCGCAACATTCTAGACAAAAAGTAACAGATATGTTGCCAATATCTATTGGTGAAAGATGTTTGTATGCCTCTAGTTCCCCTACTGATGAAATCAAGATCCAAACCCTTGTCCCCTTCAACTATTTATACTTCTTTACCTTCATATATCATAGAGACCTCTATAGATTGTTATTCTCTTTGCTTCTTAGAGTACATAATGTACCATATTTGATGACTAGTATTAGATAGACAGGCCAGGCCAAATTATAGAGCCATCCTCAGTAAACAACAGATCTGTTCCAGCATTGTGGAACGTTTCTGTGGTTCAGGTATGCCAGTTGATTGTAGCCACATAAAATTTCCCCAGATCCTTTCCCTCCTTGTGTTTCAGGTAAAACTATTACCTCTGTTGTATGAACAAATATAAAGAAGGCAGGGTAGAATTTTAGTAATATTGTTGTGGCAGCCAGATGGAAGTTTTATTGGGGGAAGAGCCACTTCCATCAGGAAGACAGGGAAGTTGATATGTGACAGCAGAAGAGCAGCATCTGTTGCCAGTAGCCCTAACAAGAACATGGCAAGATAAAAATAACAGCAAGAATGTAATTATCTGTGTCAGTGGTCAGGCTAGACTAGCCCATGATATTAAAGATATAGAACTAGGTGTTTTGCTAGAGGACAAAGCAAGACAGTCTGATGATGATGAGAATGATGATGGTGATGATGATGATAGCTAATATTTATACAGCATTTCTCATGTCAAGCACTGTGCCAAGTACATAGGAAGCACTATATAAATTATTACTATCTCATTTGATCCTTACAAATAGCTCTGTGAGTTGTGCTATTATTATCCCCATTTTACAAATGAAGAAACTGAAGCAAACAGAGGCTAAGTGACTTGTCCAGAATCATACAGTTAGTAAATATCCGAGGGCAGATTTGAGCTCAGATTTTCCTGACTCCAGACCCAGAGCTCTATCCACCACACCACATGGCTTGCGCCTATGGGACCTGTATTTCCAATAAGACCTTTTTGTGACAGAATGGCATGGCTCTGGGGAAAGAGGGTTTCTGTATTCCTGAATGGCTTTTTCTTTGTGTTCCTATTGATGTACCTTTGTATTAAGTCCATTTCATTGGGAAATCTTGTACATTAGACTGTAATTTTATTGAAGTCTTGGACCCAGATAATATGTAAGAGTTGAGTGATGGTGACTACCACAAAGTCAGTGACACATTTTTTTTGTCAACAACTTCTTGAGTCCTTAGATAGTTTCTCGGGCATATTGGTATCCATTAGCCACAGTACATACCTTGGGGGAGGTGAGGGTGAGGAAGGATAAAAGAGGTTCTTTAGCAGATTTGTATTGGAGAAAAGAATAACTTTCCTTCCCCAATTGTGAGCATAGCAGGTCAGTGTTCCAGTTCTCTGACACCAAGAAAGGGGGGTTTGGGGATGGGGAAAGAGAGTAGTGGTGAGGGTAGTGATAATCACCATGAAATTTCTATTATTATTTTCATTCTCTCCTATATAATACCCAGGAGATAGCTTTCCTACACTGGCTTTCCATAGTAGAAAAGGTCATAAGTAGGCTTATGACTGAGTCGTAAGTGATTATGGCTGCTCTTACTAAGTAATCTTGTTAGTTTGCCATCTCTTCAATGTCATAACCAATGTCAGCATGTCATTGGTTTTCTTGTTGTTTTTTCCAAGTCAGATATTAGATCAAAAGCCATTTTTTTTCCACAACAGAACTGGTACAGAAGTATTTATTACAAAAGAATCAATCAGTTGTGGTAAATTCTAATTGTAATAGATTTTAGGGACTTTCACTACTAGAATTATGAGCCCCTAGTTATTCTTTTACTTTTCTAATTGTAATAAAATGGTAAAATCTTAAACATGCATACATACATGTATGTGTGTGTGTGTGTGTGTGTGGATTCATAGAGAAAAAATAAATCTATGACCACAGCTGACTTAGAGTGGTATAGAGTATAGACAGTGGTGGATTTGGAATCAAGAGTACAAGTTTTTTTTCATACTATCTCTGGAAACTAATAACTATATAACTATGGGCAAGTTTTTTATTTAAAAAAATCCTTTCTATACTTCAACTTTTTCATCCCCCTGCAAGAGTTGTAAGGAAAGCTCCTTATACAACTTAAAATTTTATATAAATTTGTGCTAGTACTATTGTTATCCTTTTAAGGTTTGTCAGAAGAAATGAGGTTGGATGATATGATCATTGAATTTCCATGCAGAGGGCCTGAGTTTGAATCCCAGGTCTATCCCTTAGTGACCTTGAGTAAATTACTTCTCTTCTTTGGGCTTCATTTTCTTCATCTGTAAAATGAGGGGACTAGATGAGATCATCTCTAAGGTCTCTTCAAAATCTCAAATTCTATGGGTCAAGTTGACCTCTATGTGCCTTATAGGTCTAATATTCTGCTATGCCTGGCCGTGGCTGTGCATGTTTCATCATCCGGGTAAATCAGCCATTGAATATGTTCAAATGATTATCTGCAATTATGAGAGTTAAAAACATATTATCAAACTGATAGTGCTAGATGTTCCTGGACTAGATTTATGTTGGAAGTTTAATTTTATATTAGCATAACTTGTGATGTGCTATATTTTGTAATTACCTTGACGTCAACTTTATATTCAACATGCAATGTATATTCTGTCTTAAAGACAGTACTAGCTTGAAAAAGCAATTATTTTCTTTTTCCTATAATGAGTATGTTTTTACTGTTGGGTTTTTCCTCATAGTCTGATGTTAAATTAAGAAACACAGATGGTGAAAGTTTTTTTTTTAATTTCACATTGATTTGAACCCCATATTTTTCCATTAAAAATCTCATTTGTAAGTTATAGTTTAATTTGATTGGGTTAATCATGTGACACTAAACATATCTGACTCCCTATATATCAAGTTATTGGTTTTTAAACTCTTTTGGTCATTTGACTGAGGCCCAACCCATTCATTAGTGAGGCTAGAGTTCATGATATATGTGGAATACTTGAAGGAAATTAGGAATGGTTAGCCAAGGGAAGAAAAAAAAATAATTAGGGGGCTAGGAACATATATATCTTTTATGTGGAAGAAGGCTTAGCCTTGGTCCTCTTGGCCCTTGAAGGCAGGGGGGATGAGTAGAAGCTGTGGATAGAAAGATTAAGCTCAATGCAAAGGAGGGAAAAAAACCAAACTTTGCAACATATCTATACAAATGTGGCATAGATAAATGGCAGCTAGGTGGCCACTTGTCACACATTTTGTAGAGGGGATTTCCATGTACTAGACCAGGGCTTTCAAATGACCAAGTTGGGCCCTTGGCCAACAACTTCCAATGAAGCCCAATCAGTAATTAATAAATGTAACTGGGAATTTAAAAAAAATTAAAAGTAATTATAAAATTAATTGAGAAATATTTTAAATGAATAAAACTATAATACAACATAGATAATGTTAATTTGTGGTTTTCAAGTCAATATATTTGGACAGGAATCAATTTTTATTTGAGGTTGACACAAATGGACTAGATGATATTTCAGGTTCCTTCTAACTCAGAGAACCTGTAATTCTATGCTTTTGCAGCATTACCTTGCTACTCAGTAAGCCACAGTGGTTCACCACCCTGGGAACTAGGAGTGCTAAATGACCCAAAGGATTTAAAAGCCAATTACCTGCTATATTCACAGTTATGGGGTCATGAAGGTTCAGAAATGTCTGAAATTGACTGAACAACAACAAATAATATCCACAGTTCCATAGGTTTAGTGTTTTAAATTTAATGTAGTTTAAGATCCAACTTCAACAATTCCACCTATGACATGCATATGTATATATGTAGGTATATGTGTATGTGTTTGTATGGGTATCTAAATCTGTATATCTACATTTCACTAGTTTAGTTCTATAGGGGCTTGAGCACATGACCCAAAGACTTAAACTTATGACTATATATGCCCAGAGCAAGATATATTGAACATTATAGGTATTGTAAAAATTTAAAAATAAACTCCAAATCACTTAGCTAGTGCTCTAAGGTCCTTCAATACTTGGTAATTTCTAACTTTTAATTTTATCTCACTCTATTCCATGCTATAAACTCTCATAATTGTAGGCTGACTGATCTATTTGTCGATTTTCTGAACCCACTTTGTGCCTTTTTGCTTCTGATCCCTTTGATTAAGTTCTTCTTTCTTCCTAGAATGAAGAGTGGCTTTTCCCCTTCGCCACTTACTCATGATATAATTTGTTTGTTTACAATTTTATACATGATATGATTTATAGCTGTAACTTATAACTTAAATGGAAAAAGGATTTAATTATGATAGTGCAAATACCCTTTTCTGGGGTGGGTTGGCCATAGAACCCTCTGGGGCTGTACTTTTCCTACTTTGGGAAGACCAGACACCAATGAGAGATCAGTCTGATGGTGAAGGTAGAAGAAGGGCTCATTTATGGCTATGATGTGGTTTTTTTGGAGGGTGGTATTCTAAGAGAGAGAAGAGGGAAAGGAGAGATAGGTCATCCCCAGAGCACAGCTGCACTACCTCAGCAACAGCTGGTATCTGTAACATCTGCAATTCTTTCCTATAAGACCATAAGTGATGACCTTCATCTAAAGGGTAGGAAGCACATGTGACTGTGTTTGTGAATTTTATTCTAGTAATTCATACCTGCAGCAGGAATAGGGAGAGAAACTAGGAATGTTTAACCAAGGGAACAATGGGAGGGCCCATCCTGCCCCAACCTTACCTTCTTTGTATGTTTCCAAATTAATTACATTAAAGCATTTGCCATATTTAATATTATTTCTCAAAAACACTTGTGGTTAATCCTGTGGTGCTGGGTCTTTCTGTGTTTGTGGTGTGGGGGTGCAGTAAGAGCCATGAAAGAGAGAGGGACCTTACCTAGCTCTCAAACTAAGGGAGCATAAGTACAAGTCATTTCATAACTACCCTTCTAAGGGCAGAATCAGACATTGTGGATGTGAGCCTAGGTGTATAAATCTACCTCTCAGGACAGTTAGCTGACACATTGGATAGAGTGCTGGGACTAGTGTCAGGAAGACCTGAGTTCAAGTCCTGCCTCAAAAACCAGGTATATGACACTGGGCAAGTCACTTAACCTTATTTGCCTCAGTTACCTTATCTGTAAAATGAGCTCAAGAATGAAATGGCAAAACATTCCATATCTTTGTCAAGAAAAAGGGACCCCAATCCCAAATGGGATGGGGAAGAGTTGGATATGACTGTAAAGACTGCACTGCAACACTTGTCTGATATGAAGTGGAGAACCAAAAGCAATCATGGAATCACTTCAGACACTTATTAGGTATGTGACCCTGAGAAAGTGTTTTAACTTTTGTCTACCTCATTTGTAAAGTCATGATAATAGTACCAGCCTCCTAGGGTTGTTATGAGGATCAAAAGAGATAATATTTTTAAAACTCTTATGAGCGTGGTGCCTGGAAGATAATAGACACTAAATACATGCTTGTTTCCTTCCTTCTGGAGGAAATGGGGAGTCACTAAAAGCTTTTTTTTTTAATTGAGGTTTTATATGACCATAGAGTTATATCGGGAAGATTATTTGGGTACCAGTGTTAGAGATATAGTGGTCTCTTCTTGTGGAGCATAGAGTCTAGAAGCTAAGACAAGACAGAGACATACATCAATACAAGACAAAGTGGAATGTAGAATACATATGAATAGTGAGAGAAGCTCAAAAGATTTTGGGAGCTCCATGTGGGGGCAGGGTGTCCACAGACATTGTGAGCCACCTGTCTCAGCACTGTGTGGGGCCGGCATAGTCTAAGAAAAGAGCAGAGCTGCCTAGATGATTTGTTAATATGGTAAACTAATTTTCTTGTTGTTCAGTTGTTTCAGGCATGTTCTACTCTTTGTGACCTCATTTGGGAGTCTCTTGGCAGAGAGACTGTAGTTCGTTATTTTCTTCTCCAGCTCATTTTAAATAAAAGGAAACTGAGGCAGAGTTAAGTGACTTGCACAGGGTCACACAGCTAGTAAGTATCTGAGGCCAAATTGGGGTCATGAAGAGTCAAACATGACTGAAACAACTAAAATAAATAACATTGCAGCAGCATACCCTAAATGCCACAAGACAGGGGAAAAAAACAAACAGTGCTCAAGCATGGGGAGAGATGGTTTGACTTCAGAGCCTGAAGCAGAAAAGGAGAAGGTTTCTTAACAGTGTGAAGTCCACTGAAAGAGAGAAGAAAGAGTGAGCATCAGGAAAGATGAGAGGGATATGACTAGGAAGAATGTCATGAGTCAGATAAATTGAACCTTATCAGGGAGACTGGTTAAAAAAAAAAAGGATTCTTAGGAGGAACAAAAAGGGAAGACAAGGTAACCTTGGAAACAGAAAGTTCAAGCCCTTATTTCTAGGAAGGAATAAAGGGAGATTGAAGCAGTAAAACAACAACAAAAAAGAGAAACTTTAGAGGGAAAGAAAAGGTGGCTTTATAGTTTTTTCTCTCCCCCCCACCCCCCGAAACAGACACACAGAGTGGGATATCTGCCAAAGTACCTAATGATGACAGAGAAAGCAAACTATAGAGCCTTATGTCAAGGCTAAATGACAGCGCAAGAACCCAACCCTCAATCATTTGTCTTGCCAAATGAGTTGTGAAACTAAATGCACATTTTTCACTTTCAGTGTCTTCAAGAAAAAGAAGTCTAGAGATGGAGTAATTATTGAATTGGAAGACTTTGGTCTTACATCCTCTATCATGCAATTTGAAAAATGTTATTTTATTATTATTACAATCTGGAATTATGTCCAAAAGAGTTATTAAACTGCCTATACCCTTTGACCCAGCAATATTGCTACCAGATCTATTTCAAGAGATGATTAGGGAAAAAGGAAAAGAACCTATATTTATAAAATATATATAGCAACTCTGTGGGGGTAAAGAACTGGAAATTTCAGGGATGCCTGTCAATTGAGGAATGGATAAACAAGTCGTGGTATTTGATTCCATCAGCTCTGATTAGTTGAAATGTACCATAGAACTTTGGCCCATAAATAGCCTTCAAGGCATTATTATATATTTAAAAGGAATGGTAATTTGTACATAATAAATCTGTAGTCTCACATACAAAAAAAAAAGGAAAGTGTTATTTAAAGTTAAGGATGCCAACCAAGCATCAGAGTCTTTCTTTCTGTTGATCCCTGGCCCCGGAACTGGGATCCTTATCACTGAGTGTCCAGAACCAGAGCTCTATTTGGGATTTCCTTGGGCACTATTGTGCATAAATAGGGAAATTGTTACCCAGACTTGGAATATTGTCATGGCCAACAGCCAGAGGGACTCTCATATGCTTCTGTTCTAGCCTCTGGCTCAAGAACCTCTTATTTGTACTTTAAAAAATATCTGAGGAGTTCAGAATCAGCTCCCGTGAGCAAGAGAAAGCCTAGCAATCATAATATGGTAGATCAACCAGCTGCCTGAAAAGTCTGCCAGTATTGAAGCATACAATGAGTTTCACAAGAATTTATCATTTTAGATTAGGAAACCAGTCAGTCACTTTGGCTGTGGCCTATCAAAAAACACACCAAGAGACCAAAAAAAGTGATAATGATCTTTTCATAAAGAAGGAGAGAGTGTCCTCTGGAAGTGTTACAAAAAGAAAGGGGACCCCAGCTGGCATCAAATTTCAGATTGATGCCAAGTGTTAGCCCTTTCTATAACTCTCAAAAGTGTACCTGCCACAAATATTTTTTGCAGTAGTTAACTTCACCTGAGAATAAGATTTAAAATCAAATAGCTAATAATTCACAATAAAGAGGAAGGACAATTGTGATGTGAAGAAGACACAATCATGGAGTGGCTGGCCATACTACAGCTATCTGCATGAGCCCAGGTTCTAATCTTTCCTTCCTGTTTACAATGCAGTTGTTTCCACAGCTATGATATAGTACTGTCATGTGGTTGCTTATATTATATGAGCTGATTTACTATAACAGAGGGTGGACAAGGGGGAGGATGAGTGGATGGGAAGGAATAGGGGCATGAGGGGAGGATATCAGAGTAAAAAACCTAACATAATCAAAGAGTTTTAGTGTTGTAGGCCAAGAATTTCAGGGGCCTTGGCCGCATTAGCTCCCCAGTTCTACAAAGGTCATTAGGCTGATACACAAGGATAGTACAATCTAGTTGGGTGGATGTTCTCATTGCTTTCATGAATATCTAAAGAAAGTACTGAGTTAATTTGCAAGTCTTGATTGTAACACCCTGTTTGTGCCTCTGGACATGGTCCTAGGATAAAGAGCTTAACAAGTGATTGGCTTTGGGCTGGGGTAGAGAAAGATCAAGACCAAGGGTGGTTCCTTGCATTCTGCTAAGAGTATATAAACCTTGTATCTTTCATGTATCTTTGGCTCTGTATGAAATAGTTCTGCAATAAACAGACTATGGAATACATCCCGTCTCTCTCCCTCTTTCTTATTCAGCTAGAAGCTCTCTCTCTCTCTCTCTCAGTCCTTTTATTTCACTCAGCTGGTAGCTAGGCCCAGATTGTGCTAGCCGTAGCATTTTAGAGTTCTAGTCCAACCAGTTCCAGAAAAGAATCCTCACTACAATGTGGGAAATAGCAACTGGTGTCTTGTTGGAAGATCTCTTATGAGGGTTCTCTACACACTACCTCCCAAGGCAGCCCATTCCACTCTGGGATAGATCTAATTGTTAGGAAGATTTTCTTTACTTCAAGCCTAAATTTACATCTTTAATAATCTACTTATTGTTTCTACTTTTGCTGTCTCTGGTCATATAGAACAAGTCTGATTGCTCTTCCATGTGACTACTCTTCAAATAACTGCACTGAAAAATACATATAGATATAGATATATATATACATATACACACATGTGCGTATACATATACATACATATGTATGAATATATGTATATGTGTATAGATATGCATATACATACATATATACAGACAGATATAGACATAGACATACACAGACAATAGACATAGACTAGATATAGACATAGATCTAGGCGTAGATGTAAATGTAGATGTAGATACAGATATGTCATTGTGATATCATTGATATAGGGAAGTCCTGATAATAAAGTACCCTCTACGTGTGCATAACAATGAACATCCAGCAACTTAGAAATTGCCTGGGGCACTAAGAAAGTTAAGTGACTGACCCAGGATCCTGTGGCCAATAGATATCAGAAGCAGGACTTGAATCAAGGTCTTCATGAATATAAGCTCTCCCAGTATGTACTCTGTCTGGCTGCTATTTTATATATATGCTTATATATTAATACAGTATATGCACAGATGTGTGGTTGTAAAGCTAGTCAGCAGTAGATTCCTGAGAGAATGCTACTGTGAGGAGCTTTTAAGATTTGGATTACACAGTATTAGTGAACACTCTGTTTATTCCATTACAAATCTTTATTCAGTACAACGTTCACGGTTTCCGCAATTCACAATATTACATACAATCTTCAGAACAAGAAAAATCTCTATGTTATATCTTATTACAGAAAGTAACAAGGAACAAGAGAAGAATCAGCTGGTTTCCCTAAG
>CM053597.1:96439274-96462182 GCA_028646575.1 Pseudocheirus occidentalis | reverse complement strand
AGTCCAGTCCTCAAGGCAATTCCAGGCACACACTGAAGTTCACTGGATTCAGCACACCTCAAACCCTTCAGGACTTCTCTTGCCTGGAACTCAAGGATCAGCCAGGCTACCAACAAACAAAGTCCCATCCTGTTCATGTCTTCAGTCAGCCACTGAGCCCACAAAATCTGTCTCTGAAATTCTCCTGCTTATAAACACTGGCCTTCTCCCAAGTCAACATGGTTCAGGGGAGTGTCTCAGCCAATGGCATTCTTCCAAGTCAACAGGGAAATTCACACCTTTGGGGGGGGGGAATTCACACCTTTTCACCAATGGAATTCACACCTTTTCACCAATGGACAGAGTTCCATACTTAACACTAGGCTACTAGGATCTACTTAACATCTGATCAAAAAAATTAATTACCATTACAGTGGTGTGTATATTTCTATGCATATATGCACACACATAAAAGGCATTAAGATACACAGAGAATAAAATGATGGGCTTGGAGTCAGGAAGACTCATCTTCCTGAATTAAAATCTGGCCTCAGTACTTAATAGCTGTGTGACCTGGGCAAATAATTTAATCCAATTGGCCTCAGTTTCCTAATCTGTAAAGTGAGCTGGAGAAGGAAGTGGCAAACATTCTAGTATCTTTGCAAAGAAAACCCCAAGTGGGATCACAAAGTGTCAAACATGATTGAAACAACTGGACAACAATAAACACATACATGAACAAATTAAACAATTTATTTATATAGGTTCCAATTTGACCAACTTAATTCATCTACTTTATAGAGCTTCACCTTGGAATGCAAGACTCTCTTTTTCTTATGTAGCTATAGGTTTGACCCCCATGTGTTAATACACACTACTACCTTTTTAAATCAATGGACTACTGTTAATCAATCAAACCTTCATTGAATGCCTTCATCATATCAGACACTATGCTGGTTGTATCCCACTCTCTGGGTTTGCATAATCAAAGTTTTTTCTTTCTTTTAACACTTCTATTTCTTACATTACCTGTTCTAGGTCATATTCAATAGTATACCATATTATTGCACTCCAAACAATGTATGCTTTAGACACACTGAACTTCTCTCTAAATTTTTTGTTGTTATTTAGTTGTTTTCAGTTGCATGCCACTCTTTATGATCCTTTTCAGGGTTTCCTTGGCAAAGATTCTGGAGGGGTTTTCTATTCCTTCTCCAGCTCATTTTACATATGAGGAAACTGAGGCAAACAAAGCTAAGTGACTTGCCCGGGGTCATACCTAATGAGTTTTTGAGGTCAGATTTTAACTCAGGATTTCCTAACTGTGGGCTCAGTACTCTACTCATTGCTCTACCTAGAATCCTGTATTTCACAGTTTCTGTGTCTCTGATTATGGTGTTCCTTACTATGCTCCCTCACCCTCTGTTGAATTCTCATTTATACATTAAAGCTTAACTTGTACATAGACTCCTAGAGGAGAAATGAATATCTGATTTGGGAATTAAATTTAATTAATTAATTAATTGTAAGTTGACAAAGACCTTCTTCTTAGGACTTCATTTAGCACTTTGTTCCACCTGTGCATAGGGATAAATATCCAGCAACTTAGAAAGTTGCCTAGGGCACTAACCCAGGATCATGTTGCCAATATATATCAGAAGCAGAACTTGAACCAAAGTCTTTATGAATATAAGCTTTCCCAGTATCTACTCTGCCTGGCTGCCTTATTATATGTGTGCATGTTGGAAACATATTATATGTGCATACTTCACTTATAATGCTACATTGCACATTATAGCTATCTATGTGCATATTATATCCTCCTAGACTGTAAGTTCCTTAAGGGCAGGCACTATACTGTCTCTGAACATTGTAAATTCCTTCCTGGTAGAATATAGTCTTCTTGGTAGAAGGTTCTATATTCTCTTCTGATACCAAACTGTGGTTTTCTAGCAATGACATCATAGCTGGGACCCAAAACTATTACTTTTCTGAGGACATAACTGGGTCCACACTCAATCAAAAAAAACAAAACAAAACTCTATGACCTTTCTTTTGTACTTAGCCCAATAAAACCATATTTGTTACAATCATAAGAGATCATAATGAATGTAACAAGTGGCTTTGAATTGTAATAATAATAATAATAATAATAATAATAGTGGCTGTTAGGTGACACAACAAATAGAACACCAGCCCTGGAGTCAGGATGACCTGAGTTCAAATCTGACCTCAGACACAACACAAAAACGAGCCATGTGACCTTGGGCAAGTCACTTAAACCCAATTGCCCTCCCTTCCCCCCTCCAAAAAGCAATAATAATAATAATAACAGCAACAATAATAAATAATTATAATAAAAGAATCTAAAGAGACAGAGGCAAATCTGAATCTATGTCAGAATTTTCCCTATAAAAGGATGTGACACAGAGAAGGAAAGTTAGAAAAGAACAGCACATCAACATTTTGTTGTAGTTATTTGCTCCCTTGCTTAACCTTACTGCTCAACTACAGTTATCTCTTCCACATTGCTACTTTGCAGTTTGATATATTGCCAGTCAGTATAATAAATTAAATGGATTTTTTTGGAACTTCAGATGACACATGAAGGCCAACAGACCAGATAATTAATCGAAATTTTAAAATAAGTTATGATAAACACCCTATAAAAGCAAAGGAAAAACTTTAGACTTCTCTGGTGTGAAGGTAGGGCCAAAATTTTTAAGTGGATTTTCCAGATTGCAGGGATACTGTGTCCCCAAACCCCACAATATGGAAGGGATAACTATATAAGCAACTTGAAGGCAGGAAATGCGTTACTTCTCATCTTTGTATTTCCAATACCTAGTATTGTGCCTTGCAGAGTCTAGATTTTTTAATAAATATTGGTTGTATTGAATTGAACTAAACAAGAGAATATACTAAGGCAATTTTAAAAAAGTAAGCTGTATCTGTATGTCTGAAATGTGAACATTGGGGAGAAAAGATGAGAACAGGAAAGGTAAAATGAGGCTGGAAGCTGAATTTCTACATCAGACCTACAAACAGAAAACACCTGAAGGAGACTTTTGTTTTCATTAACATTACCAATAATGTGCTATTTACAGATGAAGTACAACTCAACAAGTTAACAAGTAATGGCACACATAGCATGAGAAAAGGCAGGACAACCTCTCCATGCTCATGTGCTAGTGGGGACAAAAGATGCTGGTACAAGTGTCAGAAAGTACCTGAAATCTGGACAGTGAGGAGAGGAAAAACTTGAAAGAAGAGGCAGAAAGTGGGTGGAAGTATTAGCTTTTCATAATGTCTTGTACCTGACAAGAGATTAAGATGGCTTCTGGGTAATCTTAGGCTTCAACAGGAATCTTTTAATTAAAGATCCAAGCTAAGTAGGTGAGAAGAATCCTATTTAAAGAAATTTCTTTTTAAAAGGTGGGAAATCCTACTGGTCAAAAACAAAACAAAACATTGCTTAGGGGTATGTAGACATATATGGCAGACAGTTTGCCATGGCAGTCACTTACATGAATGAGCCAAAGAAATAACATAGAACTTAGCTAATTAGGCTAAAAAGTTTTTAAATAATTTCTTGTATTTTCTCTTAAATTGTTCTAAAGTCTCCTGTTTATTTTTGATGCTTTTCTCTTTAAATAAAAATCAACTTAGATATCTGATTTTTCAAATTAAAGTTCCCCCCAAAACCCATAGTAATTATGAATTCAATCATTTTTTTCCTTACAAATATATAAATCACTTTGTTGCTTCTCAGAATTCTACTTTTGTCCTGAGTTGAGAGGTTTTATTTTTTTTTGATTTTTTGTTCTTCAAATCTTCCCAATCCCAATTTATGTATTTGTTAGTGCGTCTGATGAAATGGACAATGAAAGCATTCCTTTTGTTGATGAAAATATTTACATATATGTATGCATACACAGGTATATATCCCCACGGAAGCTCTTTAGTTTTATTCCTTAAGTTTTGGCATGATTTTTTCTTTGATGACATTTTTTCTTTTTTTCTTTTTTTTTCTTTTTGGAGGGGGGAAGGCAGGGCAATTGGGGTTGAGTGACTTGCCCAAGGTCACACAGACAGTAAGTGTGTCAAGTGTCTGAGGCTGGATTTAAACTGAGGTCCTCCTGACTTCAGGGCTGGTGCTCTATTCACTGTGCCACCTAGCTGCCCCTTGTTGTATTTTATTGTTTTTATACTGTGTTTTTTTTGTAATGACATTCTTTAGAATTATTTTCTCCAGTTCTTTCAATTATTTCTTTGGGGGTACTTTTTGGATATAATCTTACTGCTTTATAATCAGAATTTCTATTTTTCTACATTTTTGGTGAGGTCTTTATACCCCAATAAATGGACAATTCCTGCAAACATGACGTATTACAGCTAAGAAGTATATAAATTCCTTTCTATTTCCATTCCATAATTATTAAAGATCTAGCATCTCTAATTTTTTTATTCAAGTCCTTAAACTTTTTTTTCTTTATCTTTGTAGATATAAAGACAGATCAAAATTAAGTGCATATACATAGATCAAGGTGATATAATAAAAATGACAATATTGCCTAAAATTTTATGAAGCAAAAAGATGAAATTCATATACAGAAATAAAAGGTCAAAAATCTAAAAGAGAATAATGAAAAAAGTGGTAAGAGAATGGATGTTTCAGTATCAGATCTCAAACTATGCTACATTAGAATGCTTTGATACTGATTAAAAATAGAGACTAATCAGTAGATTACATACATAACATATAGAAGCAAAAGTGTTCAATAAACATAAAGACTCCAGTTACTAGAATAAGGACTCACAATGTGACCAAAACTGCTGGTAAAACAAAAATTGAATTTGGTCCTAATTAGGTATTGACAAACTTTTTATACTTTATATGAAGATGAACTCCAAATTGATACATGTTTTCTGCAAATATGACATCATAAGTAAATAGAGTAGCAAGAAGAGATTATTCTATGATGGAGGGGAGGGGAGAGTGGGGAGGAGGGCTGCTGGAAGCACAAACTTCTGTAATGGGACAGGGACAGGGTACAGAATAGAACAAGGGTGGGGGGGACGGGATAGGAAGGAGGGGCATATAATCAGTCTTTCACAATATGTCCACTATGGAGATGTTCTGCATAATTACACACATACAGCCTTTATTGAATTGCTTGTATGCTTCCAGTGGGGGTGGGTGATGAGGGAGGAACCGAAAGAATCTAGAACTTAAAGTTCTACAATCTAATATTAAAAATATATATATATTATTATTATTATTATTATTATTATTATTATTAACTACATGCAACTGAGAATTAAGATATACAGGCACTGGGGTAGGGAGACCCATCCTGCCCTACCAGAAAGTTAGAGGGGCGATGGAGGAGGACATAGAAGAGAGCAGATTGGGTGAGGGACTTTACAGTGGGATCACTGTTTTGGGGTTGTGGGTAGGGGAAAGATGGGGGAAAATTTTGTAACTCAAAATCTCGTGGAAATGAATGATATAAACAAGGAAATAAATAAAATAATTCAAAAAAATTTAAAAAAAGTAAAAAGTAAAAAAAAGCACTGTATAGATTAAAAAAAAGAAGAGATTATTCTTCAGATCTATGGATAAGGGGAAAGTACATAACTAAATAAAGTAGAGAAAGAGTCAGAGAAAATAAAAAGGTAACTTGATTATATAAAATGTAAAAGGTTTTGCCCAAACAAACTTAATGCAGTTAAATTAGAAGAGAAGCGGTTAACTGGGAATAAAATCTTTGCCACAAGGTTTTCTAATTAAAAAAAAAAGTGGCACTACTAGGGCAATGGTTAAATTCTACTGCACGAATGTAAAAGAATATTATTGTCCCATAAGAAATTTTGAAATAGACCATTTGATAAAACCAGGAAGATGCACATTAACTTTAAATTGAAATGAGCAGAGCTAGAAAAACTTACAAGTGATATTATAGAAAATAAGAACTTTGAAAGACTTTAATCAGTGAAATGATTAAAAAAAAATGAGACTAGAAAACTGAGAGGAAATATACCCTCAATCTCCCCCCAGAGATTTAAAATGCACAGAAACACACTTATGTTATCTACTGTCATTCACTTGTTTCAGTCATGCTTGACTCTTCATGACCCCATTTGGAAGTTTCTTGTCAAAAGACAGTGGAGTTTGCCATTTCCTTCTCCAGCTCATTTTACAGGTGAGGAACTGAGGCAAAGAGGGTTAAGTGACTTGCCTAGGGTCACAGAGCTAGTAGGTATCTAAGACCAGATTTGAATGCAGGAAGATGAATTTTCCTGACTCTAGGTCTGGCACTCTATCAACCATCCCACCTAGTTGCCCTATTATATTATCTGGTGTTTCATTTGTCTTTTTAGCCTTAGGCAGTGGGCTTCTCTGAACATCAGAATGGACATTTTAAAGACCAGAATTGTTATTATTATCATGATTATTTTTGTATTCACTTTCTCTAAATGGACTTATCTCCTTGAGGAAGTAGTATTGATGAGGTGCAGGCTCTGAGACACCCCTTTTTTGTACATGGGACCTCATTTTCCCTCCATGTTTTGTGAGAGTGTCATAGAATGACCTGGCACTTACTCTGTGTCAGAAGTGCTCTGGCCCACTTGCCCAATGCAAGTTTCACAGATACCCAGGCTCCTTAAGAGTCTACCCAATATAGCCAACTTTTAATGGACTTACCATGGGAAAGGCCATGGGAATTCAGGGGAGGTCTAGAGGAAGAGTTTGGGGAGGGTCTTCAGGAGGAGTCAGATGAGGTAAGATTTTAGCAATGAGTGATCAAGGGTGAGAAGTTGCTGGAGGCCACCTGGAGACCATAGACTATGGTGGGCTAGGTCAGTTCTAGGGCAGGACCTGAGGATCAAGGGTGGGAAACTGCTGGACAAGAGTGCTAGTCAAAGACCTGGGTAGAGCCTCAAGGAAAGGCCCATGGCCCCAGGCAAATGCCCCACATGGGAAGATTCAAGGAGAGCTCAAGGAGGCTCCCAGAGCCTGCACATCATCAGTATCTGCCTTCAGTCATCATGAACTTACTAAGGGGGTTTAGTTCTGTAGATTAAATTAAAATTAACTTTTCTTAATGATGATTACAGAGAGAAAGGGGTCGATAGTGAAGATGAAAATTCATTACTTCTCATCAGAATCCTAATATGACCAGGAAAATTTTTGCATTCTTAGTCCACCTTCATTGGGAGACAAGAAATTGACATTGAAAGAACCACATGTAGTAATGTAAGATGTATCCCCTCAAGTTTAGGTCAGGGGTAGAGAACTTGTGACCTTAAGGACAAAATCTTTTTGGAAAGATTTGTTTCTGTAAAATTTGGATTCAATCAAAAGGCCTCACTCAAGCACCTAGAAAGCCACAGGTACCCCACCCCTGGTTTAAGCAGATCATCTTCTTGAAAGTCAAGGAAGATTTGGCAGTGGAGGGAAGGATAGTAGACTCTAATTACATGGGAAGTTCAAGTAACCCTGAATAATTTGAGCTTCTTACTGAAAAAACAGAATTCCTTATGAACATGGGGATAATAACATTCTGGCCAGAGAGTATGTTTTCTTGTATCTAGCAATGGATTTCCTACAAGGGAGAAGTAGTAGCCAAATAACCAAAGAATAAGAAATATGAGTAGCAGAGAGAAGAGAAGGGAGATATTTAAGACTGAGATACCTATTGTTGGCAGATTTTGAACACTTTGCTTCTAAATATTATTTAGAACAGTGGTTCTCAACCTTCCTAATGCTGAGACCCTTTAATACTCATATGTGGGCATATCTGCATGTAGGCAGACCTACCTGGAGATGGACAGGGGAGCAGTGTCTCGGTTCCTAAAACCATTGGAAATATATGTTTTCTGATGGTCTTAGGCTACCCCTGTGCAAGGGTCATTCGACCTCCAAAGGGGTCGTGACCCACAGGTTGAGAACCGCTGATTTAGAAGGTTCTATTTCCAAATATTCTTATATTTGCTGATGTTTTAAAGCAGAAATGTACTTTAAGCCCCTCTAGTTTAGGTAACGTTTTCTGGTGGTCCTGGTTACTAGCTTCCTAGTTCTCTCTTCAATTGATTTCTAGATCTGTTGTGACCTTACTTTATAATCTTGGTGACATCACGGTAAGTATTTTTTTATTTGCTTTTCATAGGAGGGAAGGCAGGGCAATTGGGGTTATTTGCCCAAGGTCACAGGGCTAGCAAGTGTTAAGTGTCTGAGGCCAGATTTGAACTCAGGTCCTCTGGACTCTAGGGCTGGGGCTTTATTCACTGTGCCACCTAGCTACCTCCCATCATGGTAGTTTTGATTTTGAATGGTTATTATGGTTCTGGTTGTGATTTTTTCCTTTGTAAATAAAATTATTATTATCAGTCATATCGAATATGTAATTAGCCTCATTTATTCAATCTCTGTAGGTCCTGAGTCTGTATCTGACATGCATTTGACCACAGGCAGATGTAAATTCCACAGTAAGATCAGAAATAGATGAGTTTAGGCAGCAGAATTACAGAGGTAGATAGGGAAGAAATGGTGTCTGGAATCGTGTTCTCTATAATGCTTCATGATTTCTGTGTCACATTCTACTAGAGGATTGGGCTTAGACTACAGTATTCTGAAATCCTCTCCCCACTCAACAATGATGCTGCAGCTACTAACCAACATCATGCCCTGAGTGACTGGATGAAATGTTATTCATGTTATGTAAAGGGGGTGGAAAGAGAGCTCTGTGGGGGCTAATCAAGAATCGCTACTAGAGAATCTTTGGTTGTAGTTTTGAGAACGAATGATAAAAATGCCTACTGTTTGAACTTGCCTCTTCTTATTTACTTTTTAAGTTACTACTAGACTTTTAAGTAAAAGTTTTTGACTTTATTATGATGTCATATGATTTATTCTGCCTCATTTAGGGTAGACTCAGGAGAAGCAGGGATTTGTTAGCCATGGATTGAAATATGATGAATATTTCTTGACTATCATGGACCAGAGAAAAACAACAACCCTATTGTGGGTCCCAGGGGCTGCATATCCATTACTATTTATGCAAACATGTCTTCCTCCAAATCAGATGGTGAAGGGAATCAAATTTATAATGAATGAGAACCAGTTGAAAAAAAATTCAAGCTATTTTGGTTGGAAAAGAGAACACTTGGAAAACCATATCTCTCTTCAAAAATGTGAAGGCCCAGTATATTAAACACTGATTAGATTTTATATCTAATGAGACCAGTTGCACAGATACTACAGGGACCAGATTATGAATCAATTTAAAAAATAATTGCCTAGTAATCAGAATTGTTCAAAAATGAAATGGGTTGTCTCATGAAAATGAGCCTCCATCACCGAAAAATAATAATAATGTTAGAATAAGAATAACCACTTAAGGTTACAGTGCTTTAAGGAAAAAGCATGATCTACTGGCAAGAATACTAATTCTGAAGTTAGACCTGAATTCAAGTCCCATTCTGATACTTCCTACCTATGCAAATTTATGTCTGTGTGACCTCTTTGAGCCTCAGTTTCCTCTTCTGTAAAATAAAGATGTTGGACCAGATAGACTCTGGGGTCCATTCTATCTCTGCCTCTATGGCTCTTGGATCTCCAGTTCTATGAACTAGTTCACTTTCCTAAGAGCTACTTTGTGAGATGAAGAATACAAGCGTTATTAATCCTCTGTTTTCAAATAGAAATGTTCAGAAGAGGGGCAGCTTGGTTTGGCTTTGGCAGTGAATAGAGCACTGGCCCTGGACCAGGAGGACCCAAGTTCAAATCCAGCCTCAGACACTTAACCCCCCCCCCAAAAAAAACTAGCTGTGTGACCTTGGGCAAGTCACTTAACCCCAACTGCCCTACAAAAAAGCAAAAATAAAAAACATTACTTGGGGCAGCTAGATGGCACAGTGAGGGGCAGCTAGGTGGCATAGTGCATAGAGCAGCAGGCCTGGAGTCAGGAGGGCCTGAGTTCAAATCTGGCCTCAGACACTTGACACACTTACTAGCTGTGTGACTTTGGGCAAGTCACTTAACCCCAATTGCCCTCCAAAAGGCAAAAAACAAACAAACAAACAAAAAAAATCCAAAATGCTTAGAGGCTGGATGCTCACCTCTCAGAGAAGTGATGGAGGCCATTCTTGTTGGGGAAGGAAGTTGGACTAGATTATGTCAATGGTTCTTTTCAATTCTGAGATTTTCAGATTGTATGATTCAAGTAGGTTCTCAGTCAATCCTTACTAATGGTGGGATGATTAAAAATAATATTCTTTCGCCAGTTTAGGGACATGAAGCTTGCTCTTGGGCATCCCATTAAACAACGGAAATGTTCTCTAAAGGCAGATTTGAGGATATGTAGCATCTGTCCTCTGGCAAGGGAACCAGTACTGATAATGAGCTCCACATGGCACATCATGTGGGTATGTTTTAATATGTCTTCACTTATGGCATCTCTCCCCTAATGCATAGAGCCACAGAAATGACATTAAAATAATTACAGGTGTTGTGGCAAGCCAGTCTGGTGGTTTTCTACAGGTGCATTCACTTTGATTGTTATGGAATTCCTTTAGTGACTCTGAAGAATGAAAGAAAAATTTGCTGACAGCTTAAAGCAGAATATTATATTTGTAGCTCTTATCTTCCCATTATTCTCTTTTATAGAGTGCCACCTGTCTATGAAGGGGAAAGAAAGTGTGGGAAAAAAGAAACCCTAAGGAGTTTATATTTAAATCTTGTCACCAGCCTAACGATAGACAGAGATGCCATTTCTTGACAGGAGAATCATTAACGAAGATCATTCTTTCTTTGAACAGTTCTTCTCAAATTGCAATGGAAAGAAGAATTAAAAGAGACATGAGAACACACAAGCACACACAGAGTTAATATAATGGAGTCTAAGTGCACCTGGTGTAGGAAAAATCAGAGTAGAAAAGAAAAAAAAAAGAAACCTCTCAGCAGAGAATAAACCTTTATCTTTTCAGACCTTAAGGAGATCATGTATATTAAAAGAACTACATTATGATTTTATGCAGCCAAAATACATTCAAGCTGATTGCTCCGAAAATTTTGGTTCCGTTCTATTTTCTCACAAATTGGCATTCTTTTTATGCTTTGCTATGACTGCATCACCAATTCTTACTTTGTACAGTTTCTACTCTTGATCTAAGAATACATCATGGTTTGTTTTGTTTTCTTTTTACAACTTTTTCTTATACTTTTTTCAATGGAGACTTCAATTTCAAGAGCTTCTAAGAAGGAGTGTCCAAATTAAATCATTTTCATTTTCTACTTTGCTAATGAAAAATTATCCCTTTGCGGGTAGTCCTTGTACATGTTACAGAAAGAAAGCTAAAAGTAATGGATATACAGATAAAAATCAAATGTCACTGTTTACATTCTCTGAATGTCTTGACAGGAATAATGTCCTCTAAAGACAGAACCCAGAGCAATGATACATGCTGTTTCCATGTTTCCCAGGCATGCTAATCTGACTACAATTTCACTGAAAAGCGATCATGAGGGAGGCATTTCCAGGGCAGGCATAACTAGGATAGACTCTCATATTTTGGAAACAACCCTTGATGGCTCCCTGAAGCATCCACATAAAAGAGATTGTTTCTCTCTGTCACCTTTTAGATAGAAGGATATCTTTACTCAGAAATACTTGAACATATTCCATTAGAAAGGGATATTCTCAGTTTGGCAGCAGCCTGGAGTAAGATTCCTAAACTACTCCGGGAGGGTTGTCCTTCATTTTCCTCAGTAAGTGGACAATTATTCTTCTCTTAAAAGAAACCTCTAAAATGAAAGAGTTCTAAACCTGCACTAGAGTGAGAACCTCTTCCTGAGGCATAGAAGCTGGTTTCCACAGCTCCAAACTGGAAGGCTAAAAGTTAGTCAACAAACATTGATTAAGCACTCATTCATTATATTTCTGGTTCATGGCTAAACCAAGAATACAAAGTTACAAAACATGCTCCCGGTCTTCAAGCACTGTATTCTAATAGGGCTGACACATGCAACAACGATGTATATACAAGATATATACAGTGAAAATGGCAGGTGATCTCAGAGGGAGGGTGCTAGCAAAAAAAGAGCTAGTGGGATGGGGGTGGGAGGAGGGGATTGGGATAGGCATGGAAGGTGGAATATAGATAGAATATAGAAGATAGAAGATGGAATTCAAGCTGAGCCAGAGAAACCAGGAAGCAGAGGTAGGGAGAGAGAACATTGTTGGGATGGAGGACAGTCTGTGGAAAGACAGTTTGGAAATGATCAGTGAAAAACAATAGCCAGTTGAAACCCATATTCATTCACAAAACCAAAATAAAACAAAACATTTCTGTCTTTTCATAAACTGTCCTAATTCTTAGGCTTCTGCTCAAAGGCATGCCCACTCCCCCCTCAACAACAACAACACAAAGGTACTTCATCTTTATTGCAAAGCAATTAAGGCTAAAAATTCTGATTTCTAATTTTTCTATTACTGTCCTTGCAACCATTGCTTTAGGAAAGGTTAGTAACCATGGTTGGCCCTTTGGTGGCAGACAGAGTTAATGATTCTCTTGTCTTTAAGGAGAGCTCAGGCTGTGTTTCATGTATAAAAAAATACCTCAAGGCTATACTTTCCATGCTTAACTCATTTATCTCTCATCAGTTAGGTAAATGAGATGCAAACATGCTTCCTGGTTTCTAAGTAACTTTTTATACACTACTGAAAGCTGTAAGGGATTTTAAAATACTCCCTTTTTGTTAATGAAATTTAGCTCATAGAAGCTGTTTCTTAGCTTAAAAGCCTGCTTTTTCAAACCTCCTGGCAGGCACTTGAAATCACACTTTTCACTCCAATATTTAGCTTGTTCTTTTTGACTTCATATTGGTTTGTTTATAAAAGGGAATTTAAAAGTCTTCTAAGAGGAGAAATGAAGAAAGAAACAAGGGCATTTTGAGACCCTTAGAAAATTTTAAAGTGACTGGTCAAAAATTCTCTCTCTTTTTCTCCCTCTCTCCCCCCACCACCCTCTCCCTCTTTTCTCTCTCTTTCTCTCCCTCTCTCCCCCCGCCACATCTCTTGACCTTCCCCCCCCCCTTTCTATGGGAAAATTTTCTGAAAACCAAAAAAGCTGTCATCAGAAGATCCCCTGAGTTTCTAATGTTCTGATTAGTATGGTGACTGCACAGTGTTATTTTTCAGCTGACTTAACATTTGTTACTGATAAAAAAGATGTTGTACATAGAAGATGTCCTCTTTTTACCCTCAATGGAGTCAAATACATGTCTGTTCAGCAAAAGTTACTTAATGAGCTTCTCTACATCCTTGTATTGTCAAGAGATGAATTTACTAGGAAATGCAATGACTAAAATGTCTAATTAATAGCCACAGTGAAGATTTTTCAAGTGGTGGCATGTTCTTGCCTCCTAAATTGCCCTAAAAGACCATTGTAGATGTAGATGTAGATGCAGATTGTGTAGGAGGCTCTTGGGGCCCCTTGGACTCCACCAGGTATTTTGATGTCCTACCTTCAGGGGTCCCATTAACTCTGACTGGAAGAGGTCTAAGGTTTTAGACATAGGCATACTTGAAAGAAAAGGAAAGGACTCAGAAGGTATTGTCAAAGACATAGCTACCAATGAACTTGTGAATTGGTCATTGCTACCAAACCTTTTCTTTGCCCAAGGCCTTAGGCACCACAGCAACTCAACACAAGGTTCACTACTTCCCCAGAACAGAGAAGCACAAATACAAACACAGGCAAACCATTCTACATCACTCCCCAATAGCAGTTGTTCCTTCATCATGGAAAGTTTTCACTTGACTCTCTTCTTGAAAGGGGGAAAGGGAATTGGCATGCATTTATTAAGTACTTACAATGTACCAGCACTGAGCTAGATGCTTTGCAAATCTTATTTGCTCTTCACAATGCTGGGGATAGGTTCCATTATTGTCCCTATTTTACAGTAAGGAAACTGGGGCAGACAGAGCATAAATGACTTGTTCAGGGTCACATCCCTCTTAATTGTCTGAGGCTGGATTTGACTCCAAGGCCAGTGCTCTATACTAAATACCACTTAGCTGCCACCTTCTGTCTATGACAGCCATTTGTGTGACAGCAGTGCAGGAGCCTATGAAGCCTGCTTCTCCTATGTATTTGAGGGCTAATAGCAGGCAGGCCCCACAGAGGAAGGTGGGTGCCTTGTTTCAGATGACTGGTAGCAACAGCCACTTAGGCAACTCCCCATATTCAACTTTTGTGCCTTTCTAGAATATTGTGACGGCTACTGTCATTAGCAAATAGGTGTAAGTAGAATATGCTAAGGTACTGCCACTCAAATTAGGAAGACTGGAAGAATTCCACTGCTACAGCAGGCATACAGGTGGTAGGGGATGATCTCCCTGAGGCCAATCTCAAGAACATTGAAAAGGCTGTGAATGAGAAAACCTGCACCTGTCTCCTACTCCTACTACCAGACTGGCTCTATGACTGAATCTCTACAGGTATGCAAGCTGGCCCTGTCCAGTGGGTGGGGAGTAATGGTTTCTCATTGATCTGGGGAGACTAAAGATGCTTCATCATACACCTGGTGGTGGCTCTCTGTGCTAGGCAGGTCAAGACCAGTGCCCCCTGTCGATCTGAGATTTTCATCAACTATAATCAGTGTCAGAATTGAGGAAGAGCTGGGCAACATGTTTAAATTTGCTGGAAGGAACTTTAGAAACCCTCAGACCAAGTAAATTCCATAGCCAGGAGGCCCCAGAGCTAGTAGGTGACAGTCACCTCTGTAGAAGTCTGCCCCTATCCTAAGAATAGGAACTGTCAAGTACTAGACCAGTTTTGTTTTGGAGATCCTCTGCTGCTTAACTCCCCTCTCCCCTCTACCTTTCTGTGATGTTCTCACTGCTTCATTAGAACTGTCTTATCAGAAACTACCTGATCATCTGGTGTTCTCTCTGAAGGTCTTATTATCTTATGACTGGGATAGAATGATTTGTTCCCACTCCCACCCCTGGTGTAGAACCATATACTTATGATGCAACCTAGATGGGCCCACAGGTCAGATTCTTAGTGGCTTCTGTGGGCAGAATAAAAAGATTCAGTAACACACTGCCCCCCCCAAAAAATGTTTTTGCTATTCTCAGTCTTTTGTTACTTTTTCTCTAGCTTTTTAGTTATCTCAATGATTGGAAGTACTCACATACTTTAGCAGAAGATGGCAAGGGCAATTTTATAGGGAAAATTCGCAACTGCCCATCCTATGTGTCTTATTTTCATAAGACTCTAAGAGCGATTTGGAGCATTGGTGCTTTTGAATCTATCTTACCTTTGTGGTTATGCTACAATAAAACAAGATCTGACGATATGTGAAATGTGAGGTGCCATGCCAGTGAGTGTCCCAGGTCCATTTAAGAGTGATGTTAGGCATTACTGTAAAGACAGGTATAAATGCCTAAGGCCACATTTAGGCAAGACTGCTGGAGCTCTCTGCAATTACAAGGGTATGGGAAGGTCCCATCAAGCTGCTGGCAAAATAGGTCATTGTTCCCCCCTGGGTAGAGATTTGCTTCTAAGAATGGAAAGCCACAGAATGTATGTCAAAGGTATGGGATCATTCCCTTAAGGCTGCCAGGCTAGGCCAGATCGTGGCTCCCCCTGGACAGAGTCAGGTGATCTTTCCTGACGTGCTAGTGAGACAGCCTTAGTGACCAAGCTGGCTAGTCTGCTATTGCATAGCCTGGCTAACCAGTAGACAAAATTATGGGGTTTTTAAAAATTCATTTTTAGAAAGGTGTAACTATATAAGGGGAGGGGTTGAAAGTTTATCTAGAGTACACACACAGGATGAGCTCAGATGATGAGGTTGGACCAATGAAGCTTATCAAGACAAAACTTATGCCTAGATGATATAGCCAGTAGATGACTATGCAAAACTTATATGCTTTTTTATGTTAAAAAGAAGTTATTTTGCTAAGCATGGGAGGGGGTTACATGCCTTGTGGTTATATTCACATATGAATATACTTGAGGAATTTGATTGTGTGGATACAGCTGACAGAGCAACATCCTCTGCTGTACCCATTGCTCTACTCTCCCTTTCCATAGCCCAGGCTTTATAGAAGTTTTCTTCCTCACTCCTGGTTGTCAACTCTTTTAAGTGAGAGGGAATCATAAATTTCACAAATGGGAACAGCACTGCTATCATATGTATCCCTGATATATAATACCGTTTCACTTTTCTGCCCCAATGTATCACTTTGCTGAGATTTCTAATGAATTCCTTCTGCCACCTTTCCACCCCTTCTTTGCCCTCCTCTGCTCTCCCCGCTGTTTGGAATATGCTTTCCTATTCAAGCTTATCTGCGAGTGGAAAACGCCATTTTTCCTACTTCCCTTATTATCCTGTGCTTGATAAAAACAGCAGCTCAACCAGGGATTACTACAAAGCACAGCAGAAGAAACCTGGAAATGCATTGGAGTTTGGGTATGTTGGCCAGGGTAGGGGTGGAGGGGTGAGAGAGTGGGGAAGGTGGAAAGAGTATGAAATAACAAATAAAAATGATAAAGATTACAAATGGCAATGGTTATTATGAGTTAATGTTGGTCATGAAACAAAAACAATTGAGAACTTGGCCTTGCTCTTTCATAGTTCCCTCTTTCCTCCTCACACCTTTCTGTTAGATTTTGTCTTTTATATAGTAGGTAAAGTTGATCCTTGAGGCTATTTAGTATTTCTAGCCTTTGGGACTCTGCTTCCTGAACTTAAAATCAGGTGTTGGAATCCAGCCAGGTACTTTTCTCCTCTGTCTTCCTGCAGACAACTCCTTTTTTTCTTAGATTTTCTGGCCTTTTGTCCTTATGCTAGATTTATTACCCACAGACTTAAAGAGGCAATGTTGTCCTTGGCTCTCTGGATGAGAAAGATTCTTTGCTATATGACCTCCTCAAAGGTTCTCTTTCTGTGACTTCAGGTCTTCTGTCTCCTTTGCCTCCCTTGAAGATCTCAAAGTTCTTATCTCTGACAACTCTCTCTTTTCCCTCAATCCATCCTCTTTATTTCCAGTTGTTCAAACTGAAGCAATTCCTTTTGGGATTATATTTTCTGGCTCTGTCGTTAGGGGTAAAATTGTTTCATTATACCTATTGCTGAGACTGGCATCAGACTCTGTGGTGCAGGACTACAGCATAAGACCTCCCTCAAAGTTGGTCTTTTGCTCTAATCTCGACCTTGACACCTTAACCCTTCCCTTCATTTAGAATCTCAGAATTTAGAAATGTAAAGAAACTCAGAGGTCATTTAGTCCAATGTGCTCCATTTTACAAATGAGGAAACTGTGGCCCATAGAGATACAAGGATATTTATAAGTTCACACACAGCAATTAATTGATAAACATTTATTAAGCAACTACTATGTATATGTGCCAAGTGTTGAAAGATAAAAAAGGAGGTAAAAGACAGTCCCTGTCTTCAAGGAGCTCATGCTCAAATTGGAGAGAGAAGATGAAGAGGAAATAATTAGCAGGAGTAAGGCACTGGAATTAAGAAAGGTTGAGAAGGGCTTCCAGCAGAAGGTAGAATTTTAGTTGGGATTAAAGGAAGGCAGGGTGGTCAGTAGTTGCAGTGGAGGAGAGAGCTTATTCCAAGTATGGGGAATAGTCAAAGAGAATGCCCAGAGTTGATAGATAGTCTTATTTATGGAACAGCTAGGAGACCAATATCACAGCACAGAAGAGTACATGATAGAGAGTAAGGTGCAAAAAAAATCTGGAAAGATTTGAAAGGATTATGTTATGAAGGGCTTTAAATGCCAACAGAGCAATTTATATTAGATCCTGAAGGCAATAGACAGTGAAGTTTATTAAACTGGGAGGGGGGACGTGACGTGATCAGGCCTATGCTTTAAGAAAATCATTTTGGCGGCTGAATGGAGGATGGATTAGACTGGAGAAAGACTTGAGGCAGGCAGACCCATTGCAATAGACCAGGCATGAGGTGACACTTAAACAGGATGGTGGCAGTGTTAGAGTAGAAAATGTATCACATACAAGAGATGATGCAAAGGTGAAATAGACAAGCCTTAATAATAGTGTGAATATGAAGGTGAAAGACAGTTAGGAGTCCAGGATGCCTCCTAGGACTGGGGGGACGTTGCTCTCCACAGTAAGAGAAAGGTGAGGACGAAGGGTTTAGGGAGAAAGATAATGAGTTCTGTTTTGGACATATTGAGTTTAAGATATATACTGGACATCCAGTTTAAATGTCTGAAAGGCAGTTGGAGATGTGAAATTGAAAGTCAGCAGGGAGATTGGGCCAGGAAAAGGTAGATTTAAGTATCATCAGCATTGAGATGGTAATTAAATCCATGAGCTAATGAGATCACCACATGTAGTAGTAAATAGGGAGAAGAGAAGAACTCTGAGGGACACCTATGATTAAAGCGTGTAATTTGGAAGAAGATCCAGCAAAGGAGACAGAGAAGGAGTGGCCAGATAAGTAAGAGGAAACTAAGAGAGAGGGTGTTCTGAAAACATAGGAAGGAAGAGAGTGTTAAGGATGAGACTGACAAACAGTGTCAAGGGCTACAGAGAATTCGAGAAAATGAGGCTATTGAGTAAAGGCCATTGAGTTTGGCAGCTAAGAGGTCATTGGTAACCTTAGAGAAGGCATTTTGGTGGAATCATATGTTTGGAAGACAAATTTTATAAGAGAGTGAGAGCAGCAAAAGTGAAGGCACCTATTGTATACAGTTTTTTCAAGGAATTCAGCTACAAAGGACAGAAGGAATATAGGAAAGTATTTGAATGGGGGAAGATGGAAAAATGAAGTGAGGGTTTTTCTGCAATTGGGGTGACGTGAGAGTGTTTGGATTTATAGGAAATGAGCCAACAGAGAGGGAGAGATTGAAAAGAAGTGAAAGTGTAGGGGATGATTGGGGGAAGTGTAGGCGGGGGTAGTGAGTTGGGGTATCTGTTGGAGGGGATAGGATGGAATGAGATCACTTCAACAAGCTGAGGGGTTAGACTTGTAAGGAATCTGGTCACTTCATCATGTAAGACAGGAGTGAAAGAGGAGAAAGTGGCAGAAGGCACCTGAGTGACAGGAGATGAGGAATTTGAACAAGATCTTTAAGTGGATCATTTAATTACAGTCAATTCCAAACCTAGTGCTATTACGTAATACCACTTCCTTTTCTTTGGCTGAACAAAGAACTATATAATAACAAAAATAATCATAATAGCCAGCATTTATATACTGCTAGGAGGTTTACAAAGCACTTTCCAAATGTTATCTCATTTTATCACCATAGTATTCCTGAGACCTGGGTGTTATTATTGTCCACATCTTGCTGCATGAAATTAAGTGACTTGTCCATAATCATGCAGGTAGTAAATGTCTGAGGACAGATTTGAACTCAGGTCTTCCTGACTATCAATCCAACACTTTATCCACTGTGCCACCTACCTAAGTATGCCCCAGGGCCAATGGACCTTAGATATCATCTCAGGGATCTTCATGTTCCTTGGGCTTTGCTCTCTTTATCAACTCCTACAGATTATACCTTTCTATAAAAATTTCAAATAAAAATATATGGGCATATAGTAATTATATAAACAAAATCTTTTTCTTCTTCCTCTCAATAATCAGATAGGCTCAGTATGTGAAAAACAGAATCTAGTTTTTAATTTTGACATACCCCATTTTCCTTCTTTTTAGGGATTTTTCTATTTTATGGTATAGTGTGACTTGAATACATTTACTCAGTTAATGTTCTCATATCTTAAATGTCAGGTGCCCAATAGCATGGTGTTTAAAAAGGGATAGTAACATAAATTTAAGTTATTATCAATAATTCCTGATGTTATTATCCTAGTAATTATATATACACATATACATAGGTATGCATCTATCTATCTGTCTATCTATCCATCCATCCATCATCCATCCATCCATCCACCAATCTGTCTGTCTGTCTGTCTATCTACCTATCTAATTGGCCCACTGAATTATCACATTGAACTGATTTCAAGAACACCAATTAAATATTCATATTCTGTTCCTGTATCCTTTGTGTCTCACTATTGTTCTTCCCACCTCAATTCTCTCCTCACTCTAATCCCTTTTCTATATAGCCACCAAACAATTTTCCGGAGGCACAAATCTGTTCAGCCAATTCAATTGGCTCTTTCTACCTCTAGGATCAAACATGAACTCCTTTGGCATTTAAAATTCTTCCCAATCTAGTTCCATCTTACTTTTTCAAATTCTAACACATTATTATCCTCTTCTCATCTTATGATCTAACCAAACTGACCTTCTTGCTGTTCACAAATGACACTGCATTTCTCATCTTTCTGTTTTTAAGTTGCTTGTGTCCCATTCCTAGAATGCACTTACTCCTCACTTATAACACTCAGAATCCTTCCCCCCCCCCCCAAGACCCTGCTCAAGTTTTATCTTCTGCATGAATTCTGTTCTGGTCACAGATGCTAATGTATTTCCTCGCAGTGTCCCCTTGTTTTTTCCTTTATATGTAAATACCTGTGCACTTGCATATTCTTTCCTCTATTAGAATGTAATCTATTCTATTTTACCTTTCTCTTCATATTTCCTTTGTCTGATATTTGGTAGTTTAAGAAATCTTTGGATTGCATGTTCTTGAGTTCTGCCTATGTTCATATCCAGTACCATTTGGGAGTGTAACTAGGATACTCCATATCTCCCTCCTTAGTAACCTGGAATAAATCAGGAAGCATTCTAGTTTCATATTGCCATCACTCTCAACCAGTTACAAAACTCAATTTCCCATAGTACAAATATAGAAGCAAAGGGAGCAGATAACACGTTGTTCCCCACAGTTCACAATCTTGAAACTCTACCTGCTTCCCAAAGGAGAAGCAGAGAAGCCATCATCATAGCTACCATGTCACTCTGGTGACATGATCCAGAGAATGGTCATACATTCCAATCAGATGCAGACGAAGAGGTCCAAAGCATTCAACTCTTATTTCCAACCAACTATAGAGAATACCCAAAAATGATTTTCTTGTGGACATACAAGCTAAGTAAGGTGCCTTTTCTCATCCCTTGTGAAGACATAGGATTCCCACATAATTACTTATGTGGAGTAGTTTTTACCACCAAATGAAGGAATTGGAATGGAAAGCAGAAATAGATCAAGTGCCCTCTTCCTCTGGAAATTCGAATTCAGAATCTTTTTTTTCAAATTTTTTTATGTAATAAATTTTATTTGTTTCTTGTTTACATCATTCATTTTCATGAGATTTTTGAATTACAAATTTTCTCCACATCTTTCCCCTACCCCAACCCCAAAACAGCAATACCACTGTAGAGCCCCTCCCCCGGTCTGCTCTCTAACTTTCTGGTAGGACAGGGAAGGGTCTCCCTACCCCAGACCCTGTATATCTTAATTCCTAGTTGCAGGTATTGCAGAGCTTAAAATTCTAGATTCTTTCAATTCCTCTCTTATCACCTACCCCCTCTGGAAGGACAACCAATTCGATACAGGCTGTGTAGGTGTGATTATACAGGACATCCTCATAGTGGACATATTGTGACAGTCATCATATGTCCCTCCTTCTTACCTCTCCCCCCTTGTTCTGTTCTCTACCCTGTCCCTGTCCCTTTATTGAAATGTGAGCATACAGGATTCCTCCCCCAGACCCTGCCCTCCCCTCCATCATCCCACCTTCCAGCTCCATGCCCTCTACTCTCTTCTGTGGCATGATGCCCAGGTTAGAGTTTGTGCCATTTATTCCCTAAGCCAGATTCAATGAGAGAAAATGAAAGTAAAGTTGTAACCTTGTATACCTTGCTTCTTCCACAGGGGATGATTAACCCCATTTTGTATCTCCCTGTCTCTTCTCATTCTAGTCCTCTCCCACCTCAGAATTTGCCTTTTAAAGTATCATCCCTTCATATTCAATTGATCCTATGCCCTCTATATACCCATATATACACATGCTCAGATATATATTCATATGCATTTATAGCCTCCTATATAGACATAAGTGTAAGTATACATATCTATCCATTTGTATTCCCTTCACCTATCCTCATACTAAGAAAAGTCTCATAAGTTACTATTATCATTTTTCCATATTGGCATGTATATAATTCAAATTTGATAAGTTCCTTATGATTTCTCTCCCATGTTTTCCTTCTCATGCTTCTTGTGTTTGATTGTCAAATTTTCTGTTCCATTCTGGTTTTTTCAGCAAGAATGCTTGAAAGTCCTCCACCTCATTGAATGACCACTTTTCCCCTGGAACAATACGCTCAATTTTACTGGGTAGTTGATTCTTGGTTTTAATCCCAGCTCCCTTAATCTTCAAAATATCATATTCCAGGCCCTTCAATCCCTCACTGTAGAAGCTGCCAGATTTTGGGTTACCATGATAGTGCTTCCGCAGTATTCAAATGGTTTTCTCTTGGCAGCCTATAATATTTTCCCCTTTATCTGGGTAATCTGGAACCTGGCAATAACCTTTCTAGGAGTTTTCTTTTGGGGATCTTTTTGAAGAGATGATTGGTGAATTCTTTCAAGTTCTATTTTGACCTCTGATTCTAAAACATCGGGGCAATTTTCTTTGAGGATTTCTTGAAGGATGCTTTCCAAGTTCTTTTTTTGTTCATGGGTTTCAGGTAGACCAATAATTTTCAGATTTTCTCTCCTGTATCTATTTTCCAGGTCAGTGGTTTTTTCAAGGAGATATTTCATATTGCTTTCTATTTTTTCATTTCTTTGTAACTGTTTAATAGTATCTTTGTTTTCTCATAAAGTCATTAGCTTCCACTTGCTCCACTCTAATTCTGAAGGAATTATTCCCTTCAGAATGCTTTTGAGATTCTTTTTCCATCTGGGAAATCTGACTTTTTAAGGCATTCTTCTCCTCATTGGCTTT
>CM053597.1:96412490-96438774 GCA_028646575.1 Pseudocheirus occidentalis | reverse complement strand
GTGGGAGGGGTCTTACAGTGTGATCAATGTTCTGGGCTGGGGGGTAAGGACAAAAAGGGGAGAAAATTTGTAACTCAAAACCTTGTGGAAATGAATGATGTAACCAAGAAAATAAATTAAAATTAAAAAAAAGGAAAAAAAAAAGATTCTATGCAGTATTATTGTGCTATATAAAAGGAGATGGTTCCAGAAAAAGCTGGGAAAACTTACATGAACTGATGCAGAATGAAGTGGAAAGAACCAAGAGGTTTATACAATGACAATGATATTATAAGGACAAGCAACTGAGAAAGGCAAGAGCTCTCTACTGGGCATAATGACAAATCATCAATCCTCCGCATTCCTGAAGATTCATGATGAAACATTCTACCCTTCTCCTAATACAGAAATAAGAGACTCAGAATACAGAAAAAGCTTTTTTTAAAAAAAAACATAGTCATTGCAGAAATTTTTTTTCTTGACTTTGGAATGGAGTTTTTGTTTTTGTTTTCAATGGGGCAGGGTAGTGAAAGGGAGAGAAGACAGATTTTTGCTGACTGAAATAAAAATTAAATTTAAAAAAAGAAATGCCCTTTTCCCCAATTTAGAACATCTGCAGGTGTTCTGTATCTAGCTCCAGTCTGCCAGCCATGTGATGAGGAGATGAACTGTTGTTTGGTTGCATACATGGAAGTTGCACGCATTCAAAAAAGAATGGAAATTTTTATTTTTGGTTTCTCTTTCAGGAGGTGAGACGTGTATTCTTTCTATTTCTATTTTGCCCCATGGTTCTAAGAGATCTGGGGAGTTTTCTTTTATGATTTCTTTAAATATAATTAGACTAATTTTCTCATCATGGCTTTCAGGTAATCCAATATTACTTAAATTATCTTTCTTCAAACTATTTTCCAGGTTG
The DNA here is from genome assembly GCA_028646575.1 of Pseudocheirus occidentalis. Taxonomy (NCBI): domain Eukaryota; kingdom Metazoa; phylum Chordata; class Mammalia; order Diprotodontia; family Pseudocheiridae; genus Pseudocheirus; species Pseudocheirus occidentalis. The sequence continues at coordinate 96,437,879 of CM053597.1, read as the reverse complement.
ATTGCTTTTTGTTATGAATTAGCACATGTTTGATCCAATTTTTTCCCACCTTTTCACTTTCTTTTTAACATTTCTTGTCACATGGAATTTTTAACTTTGATACGGTATAATTTTCTGCAAGTTTGTTACTTAGGCAAAATTTTTGACATTTTGTAACACCATTATTTACCTTCCCAATTTTCTTCAGTACCTCTCATTTCTTTTCCAATTTTTTCCTCTAGCATTTCCATTTCATTAATAAAAAGCATTTTTACACTTAAAAAACCCACTTGTTTAATGTCTTTTAGGAGTTCTAATTGAACTTGTGCTCAAGCTATGATTTTCTTTGAGGTTTTGAATCTTAACCGTTTGGAGTAAACTCCTTTTTTGGGTTATTATTCCTGGAAACATAATAATCTTTTTTCATGGTGTGATTATTTTTTGTTGTTTCTTATTTGCTCATTCTTCCAAACTACTTCTTGAATTCAGTCTTTATATAAGGGCTAAGCTCTGTGAATTTCTTGAAGGAATATCTGGAATGGTCCCATTTCTGCTTTCTTGGGGTATCAAGTGTGTTATTCCAGGATCTAAGGAACAGTTCAAACTGAATAACTGCAAGCTTCTAGTGCTCCCAGTGTGGTATGGTTCAGATTAAACTCTAATCTTTGCTCTTCTTATCTGAGCTCTACAAGTTTTTTACTTGAGTTTGAATCAGAGCATCATTTTTTGGTGCTTGCCCCATTTAGTGCTTGCCCCATGCACAGACAACTTCTCAGCTCAGTCATTATTAGCCATCTGGAATACTTTTCTGGTCAGTGTGATAGAACTGCAGGATCCCTTTTGGTCTGAGATTTCTGCCCTGGTTAATCCTCTGTAGGCTTAAGACTCGACTGAAGGCCAGAACTCATACCTTGGAATCAGACCATGCAGCCTCTGCTTGCTTCTGAACTTCATCTGTGTTCAATACATAGACTAGGACCCTACTGTTCCTTGTCTTGGAATTCCACCACTATGTTTCTTCTTTAATCAGCATTGCATCTGTGACCTGGATGTGGGGACTGAGAAAAGGACTTCCAGTTTGCACCTACTAGGTTACCCTGGACAAGTTTTGGGCCTCTAGGTTGAATCTGGGACCTCTTCTTCCCCTGATATACAACCTCTTCCTACCAGATCTATCCCTAATGTCTGTAGACCTGTCTCTTTTGCTAACCTTGGATGAAAAAAAAATGATTCATTGTATATCAGGATTCAATCTGGTACTTTTTCTAGATCTGTTTGGATGAGTTGTGTGGGAATAGAAAGGAGTACGAAGTATGTTTGTCTTGGCTGCCCTCAGTGTCTCCCTCCTTGAGCAGGGTCTTTCTATTACATATCAAAATGCCTTTCCAAAAGCAAATTTCCTAGCCTAGCCTCTTCCATATTAGGGATTTCATCCATCTCATTACATTATTAAAGTGATTTATAAGCTATATCACTCTCTAAATGTAGTCTATTGGTTTCTAACACACTTCTAGAGTTACCTGAGCTATAAATAAATGTCCTTCTCCCCTCCCATGTCCTTAGACCAAGTTTCCAATGAGATGGTAAGAGGAGTACTAATGAGTAAGCTAAGGATTGGTTAGTTCCTGCTGCTACTTCAGTATTTCTAAAACAGCAGGGAACACTTTGTATCCTCAATCTACTGCCCAGAGCTATCTTCTTATGTCAAATCATGGGAGCTAATACAGAATGTCCTTAAGCATTTCTGGTTCCCTTATTTTTGGGCAACAGAATTATCATCAGCTTCTTTATCAGATGGCACCAGTATAAAAACAACTGTTTGATATGGTTTTCATCAATAGCAAGCCAGTGTCATTAATGAAAAAAAAAGTGAACATGTATGGTCTCCACCTATAATTACATTACATATTTTATGTTGCCCATAATTATTTTGAGGACTCTATTATTAAAAAATTCCTGCTCAATAAACCCTATTGGCTCCTGATTACCACCAAGGTCAAATGTAGATTCTTCTGTTTGACACTGAAAGCCAAATCTGGAGCCAGTCTACATTTCCAGTCTTATTATGTCTTCCCCACCCCTATCCCCACTTCATGCACTTAAGTCTTCTAACAAATTGACCTTTTTGTTTCTCATGCTTGTCTCATGCAATGTCTTTTAAAACAGGCGATTCTCCAGGTCTAAAATGTACCTGTTCCTCTTAGCATCTAGCTACCTTCAAAGCTGAGTTCAAATACCATCTATAAGAAACTTTCCTGATCTCCCCTTCTCTAGCCCCACCCCAGTGCTCAATGTGAAAAAGAAACTTTATTTCAGGATATTGGATGTATTCATACTAAATGTCTCTTATGTTGCTACATCATGACTCTGCTTCATATCAGGTCCTGAATCATTCATATAACACCATCTAATATCCATTTGTATTTGTGGCATTCTTTCATGGGAGAGAGGCTACTGGATATTAATCTTTATTGTGATTTATTTTTCCTGAATGGAGACACAATTGCAATGAGTCATTAGTCTTCTTGGGATGTGATCTCTGGCACCTATCTGCAAAAAGAGTTGAAAATAGAGATGCAGTCATTTATGCCCCCCAAAAAAACAAAGCTAGCTAGCTCATGCAGGGAGAGATCCTAAGAACTTGACTTCATTAATACAATATAATCAATTACATAGTTTAAAGCCAGTCATAATTTCTACCTTAGTTTCCCTTTCCCATGACCTATAAACCCACAGAGGATAACTCTGCAGCATGATATAAGCCCACTCTCTCTGCGTGGAGACAAGACTTGGCCTTCATAATGACATAAAACTTTCACAATTTAGATCAGCTGTAGTGAACATTTCCTGGGACACGGCCTGCTGAATTGTCGGATGCTTATCTCAGCTCTGAGAAACATAACTCTAATTAACCAGAACGATAATCTCCACCGGGCTTTAGTGCTAAATGAAGTGGAATATATGAACCTGTTGGATAGCTGTATGGATTCTCTGGTTGTAGGCCCTTATTTCATATTCATTTCAGTGTTATATACACATTACACTCCCCCTAGGATGAACTTTTCATAAGGCAAAAGACGAGGGAAAGAGTTCTGTGGTGAACAGCCTGCTCCTAAAACCAATTTCAAAATCAATTCTTAGTTTTAAACAAACCCTCTATTGCATCATTAATCATAGTGACCTCTTCCCAATGGAGCAATAAAGTCTCCCCTAAAAAAAAGAGAATAATTTTCATTTCAGGTTCAAATGCTTGAGATGTTGGGGAGCAAATGGGCACAGGAGGGCACAAGTAGAGGAAAGAGAAGGAAGAAGCATTTTTATTGTGTCTACCGTGCTCCAGGCTCTTTATTAAGGTGTTTTTGACAAATAACTTCTTTGATCCTCAGAACAATCCTGGGAGATAGATAGGTACTATGGTTATTACCAGTATTAAGCTGAAGAAGGTAAAAACAAAGGTAAGTAATTTGCCCATTGTCATATAGCTAGAAAGAATATAAGATAACATTTGAACTCAGGCCTTCTTGACACCAGGATCAGCTCTCTATGTACTCTACCACCTACCAAGGACTAAGAGTGCTCAATATTTTGACAGCTTTGACACCTCTCCCTCACCTCTGAGCAATAAAAGCCCCTCCATATGACCCTCACCCTGCACTCATTTCTTCTTTCTTCTCTTTTATTTTTTTCTTTCCCCCTCCCCCCACATTTACTGAAAGTCTAATAATAAGTACAAATATGAAGAAAATGTGAGAGAGGTTGAAATCATAAAAGTTATCTTTTATTCTGATCTCACCTTCTAGAAGGCATGCTCTATTTCAGGCCTTTCCTCTAAGCAAGAGGGGGACTGCAGACCCAGCAGGAAAGAATCTGCTTTTTCCTGAAAATCATAAGGAAAGGAGAGAAAATAAAGGCCTTACTTTGGGGAGGTATTGTGGCATTTTACAACTTTGTAAGGAATAGTTTATACAATTCTAATTTAAATCTGACCCTGTAACTTTTGCAAGAGTAAGCATCAATCTACTGTTTTTACTTTCTGCAGGCGGCCTGGTTTTAGATGCATTTGTGAATACCTTCTCACTAGGTCAAGGGCTCTTAACTTGAGGTCCAGGAACATTTTAAAAATATTTTGATAACTGTATTTCCATATAATTGGTTTTCTATGTTATCCTGTGTATTTTATTTTATGGATTTAAAGACAATGCTTTGAGAAAGATCTAAAGGTTTATCAGACTGCTAAAGTGGTATATCACACCCACCCTCACCTATACCCCCACTTCCACCCGCCCTACACACACATCCCCAGACCAGGCCCCTGTTTTTTCATTTGCCTTTAGTTGCTTAAAGGAGAATATGAAGCCTCCTCCCCCCAAAAAAAGATTTCTTCCACCCCTTCCACTATTTGAAAATTAATTTGGGTTAATAATACAAATGTCTCCTGGGAAGTTTAAGGCAATTGGTCACACCTTGTGGTTAATTACTTTAATAAGAATGTCTGCCCAAGCTCTTAAAAGAAGATAATGGTTATTGCTATAGACAGGGATGCAGGATGGGTCAGGGAGAAAAGAAAGGAGGACAAAAGGGGAAACTGGGAGCAAAGGTGCACGAAGAGCAGGAGAAATACATCAGCAAGCTCAGTATCTTATTTTCCCGTTGATTCTCCTTCCCTTTCTCCTCAATCTTGATTTTAGATAAGTTGTTTTTTTATTAATGTTTTTTGCTTTTTAAGTCAGAATTGCTCCCAGTATCCCTTTCCCTCTTTCCCTCTCCTCCCACATAGCCATCCCATATAACAAATAATATTTTTTTAAAGAGAGAAAGAGGAAGAAGAGGGGTCAACAAAACTGGTCAATATGTTGAAAAAATATATTTTTTTAATTTTTTGCTTTTTGAAGGGGGAATGCTAAGTAATTGGGGTTAAGTGACTTGCCCAAGGTAACACGGCTAGTGACTATTAAGTGTCCGAGACAGGGCCAGTGCTCTTTTCACTGTGCCACCTAGCCACCCCCATTGAAAAAAAATCTTTAAAAAATATGTAATGTACTACACATACCCACTGACCTCCGGTCTTTGCAAACAAATGAAAGGGTTTCTTCTCATATTTCTTTGTTGGGGCCAGTCTTGTTTTTTTATAATTTTGAAACATTCACTTTTAATTCTTTTATGAATGGCGTCTTTTCCATTTCCTCTGCTTCACTGTACTCTCTCTCTCTCTCTGTACATATACATAAATATACATATAAAATTATGCTACAGGGTGGGGGGAAAAATAAAATTGTCCTTGCTCTCAAACAAATACCCGCAAATAAATGGGGGGGAGGGGAGAATGCAATGATATATAAATAGATCGGTTAATAATAACTTACATTTACCTAGTGCATTAAAATTTGCAAAGTACTCTATATTTTCTCATTTGACACACAGTACTGTACTAGTAAGCACCGTAGCATACCCAGGATGGCCTGCTAGCACAGGTTCTTTCATCTGCTTTTCTAAAGGGAAGACAGCTTCAAAGGCATCAACCATCTTACTTGAATTAAACATATATAATTCATTCACTAGTTGAGGGGAAAGGTCAGCCCCCTGAATGTGGAGAAAATACAAGCAGAGAATGTAGAGAAATTAGCACAGAGATCCATTAGACAGGGCTCCAACTGTCTGAACAAAGTAATAGATACATAATCACCAGATCAGGGCTCGCCAGCTTCTGGGTTCTCAAAGCTGGGGGCCTCCTTAACAACACCTACCCAGAGTCACATCTTGCCAAATCACAAAGACACATTCTTCCTATGAGCGAGTCCTAAAATAAAATATCAGCCTCTCAGTATACCCACACACACACACACACACACACACACACACACACACACACACACACACACATACACACTCATTCTATTCTATTCTTCTATTCTATTCTATTCTATTCTGTTCTATTCTGTTCTATTCTATTATGTTATATCATGTTATATCATGTTATATTATATCATATTATATTATCACATTACATTGCATTACATCATATCATATTATACTACACTGTACTATATTACATTACATGATATTACATGATATTTTATTATATTATATTATAATTATGATTTTATATTATATATGTATATACAGTTTTCAACTAATAGGCTTAGAGCCAGAAAGCATCACAACCTACATGACTCAGCACAGCTGTGAATTACCAGGGTTCAAAGGAGATTGAACAGATTTTTACAGATATTTACAATGCAGTATGAGCCTGGGAAACTGAACTTCAGAAAGAAAAAAACCAAAAATCCCACCTTGCTTGCACTCACAAGTACTTAAAGAGTAATGGACAGCACTTTTAAGAGGAATACAGAAAGAACAACTGGGGGAATCCAGGAACTAAGCTGTGTTTTGAAGGAAGAGAAGATTCTAATAAACAGAGGTAAAATGGGATTGTATTTTAGACATAATATATCAACTTTTCAAAACTATGGGGGCAGGAGATGAAAAGGCAGGTCCAAGGAATAGCAATGAATCAAGTTTGATTGGAATATGTGGTGCATGAAGGGAAATAATATGAAATACCACTGAAGAGGAAGGTGGAAACTAGAGTGTATATGGCCCAGTCTCTATCCTCAGGGAACTTAAAATACTATAGGGAAAAGTGAAATGAATGGAGGTGTAAGGCAGAATGCAGAGTACAAAATTAAAGACTAAACACTGTGCTATGAGACATTTAAAGAGGAAAAGATAGCATTCAGTAACTTTGTAGACATCAAACTTTCCCTAAGCTAGTACTATGACCTAAATGGGGGGGGAGCGAAGGGTGCTAAGGTTGAAGATTTTATAAAGAGGCCTTGTGGAGACTGAACAGATATAGATAAGGTTTGAGGTTAGAGTAATTCAGTGATAGGCAGCTCATAGTCTTCTATATGTATGGTGCTTCCACAAGTCATTTATTGAGATGCAGCATAATACATGGAAAAGGGCACTTGTATTTGGAGACAGAACCCCCATTGTGATAACTGCTACCTGTGTGACTTTAGACTAAGTCACTTAAATTCAGTTTGTTCACAGGTATAACGAGGGGTTGGACTAGATCAGGAGTGGGGAACCTGTGGCCTAGAGGCCACATGCGTTCCTCAAGCTCCTCAGGCATGGTTCTTTGACTGAATACAAATTTTACAGAACAAGCCCCTTTAATAAAAGGATTTGTTTTGTAAAATTTGTATTCAGTCAAAAGGCAGCACCCAAGGACCTAGAATTCCACATGTGACCTTGAGGCTGCCTGGACTAGATGAACTATACTGTCCCTTCTGGTACTAAACCTACGAAGACCAAGATCTCTAAATCTCTAATTTCTGTATTTGACGAAATATTCTGTATTTTATGAAAGCAGGATCTATAAACCACACAGTACTCTTATAGTGTTCTTTTCTAATGATGATAGGAAATGTGACCTCAGTGACACTTACTTTTGAATACCATAGAAATAGATGAGAAATAAAAAAAAAAGGAGAAAGAGGAATCCAGAATCATAAAATGCTACCAATGATAACACTAAGAGATAATGGTCTTCAAGGTCAGGAAAGCAAGGTCAACCAGAGCAGTCCAGGGAAGCATATATTAATCCCTCTCTTTTCCATCCCCCCTTCTGTCTCCATCTGTCTTTGTCTCTGTCTTCTCATTCTATCTCTTCTCTGTCTCTCTATTTTTCTTTGTCTCTGTTTCATTCTCCCCCTCTTCCTTTACCTCTCTCCTTTTCCCCTCTATCTCCTGGGAATAAATTTGTGAAGAAACACAATCTAAAAATATAAACTGTAATTTATATTGAGTTTTATTGGGCTATTAGATGTTTGGTGACTTCACCAGAGTTAGAGGAAAGACTCCACCCTAGGTGTTTTTTATTTAAAGGGAAGTTTGTTACATATGCCATTTTCATGCTGCCTCTGGCCAATATTCTTAGAGGGTTTATATTTTAATGCATTTGAAATTCCTTACTTTTAAGAGCATTTAGCACTTGGAATTTTCCCCTATCTTTAGCTTCACTGGTTTTACACAAGAGATAATTCTAGGAATTCTCTTATCTGACTGTACAAAGCTACCAAGTGAGAGACAGGTTTTGAGGACCAAAGAATCATATAGTTCTAGAAGGACTGAAAATTTCTGGTCAACTAATGTTGTTGAAAATTAATGCAACAGGAGTGGCTAGGTGGAACAGCGAATAGAGCACTGGCCCTGGGGTCAGGAGGACCTGACTTAAAAAACGACCTCAGCCGCTTAACACTTACTAGCCATGTGACCTTGGGCAAGTCATTTAACCCCAACTGCCCTACTTTCACCGCTCCAAAAACGAAAAAAACAAAACAAAACTAATGTAACAGCTATATTCCCTCCTGGGTAGGCACCAGGCCCTGCTCTCCCCAAAGAATGAAGAATGGAGAGCTAGAGTTACACTGGGACACATAGAGGTGAAATAACTAAGACTGGAAGTTAGTGGTAACAAGAACTCTCCCATCATATACACCAATCTTTTGGTGACTAGATGAATGGTGACAGTCTTTCTGAAGTCAGAATAAACTGTACAAAGTCATGCAAATGCCTGAACTGGGGGTCAGATAATGTTTGTTAGCTAGCAGCAATCTGCTGAATATTTCTAAGACCAAACACCATCTTAAAAAAAATCCTTGCTATATTGACATTTTATCACTATCCTTCTCAATCTGCAAAATGTACATATTAGCACATTAGCCTAAAAAAAATTGCTGCGTGTACTTGCTAAGCATAAATTCAAAATAGACCGTATTTACAGAACCCAGCTTATTCTGAATAGCTCGTTTCTTTCATGCAAATTGTAGCTTGGATTGCCCATCCTCTCCTTATTACTGAAGCCAAGCACACACCAGGGGACTTTTGTGCATGATATGCTTTTAGATATTTGATTTGAATGGAGTGGTTTAGAGTTCTATTTACTCTTTTTATTTCCTTCTCTCTTTCAAATATAAATACTCATGCTGGAGCCTCTATTTGACATGGAATGTCTAACTAGGGGACCAAAAATGGTTCAGGAGAGAAATACCTCATTGCCACAGTGACAGAGTATCTTTTAATACTGAGGAGTTTCTGGAGAGAGTCAAATGCATTTTTGCAATATGATAAGTCCATGATTTCATGATTATGTTTTACAGAGTAATAATGTATTAGGTCAAGAAGCATATACTAGGCATTAAGCATTTATTTATTAAGCACATAAGACATGTAAGTAATTGTGCTAAGTGCTGAGGATACAAAGAAAGGCAAAAAACAGTCTCTGCCCTTCGGGAGCTCACAGTCTAATATGACTAAGACAACAAGCAAAGAGTTATACACAAACAAGATATATGGAAGATAAATTGGAAGTAATCAACAAAGGGAAGGCACTAGAATTTAGAGAGATTAGGAAAGGCTTCACATAGAAGGATGGATTTTAACTGGAACTTGAAATCCAGGGAATTCAAGATATAGAGAGAAGGAGGATGACAATTTCAAGCATGCTGGACGGCCAGTAAAAATGTAGTAGAGAAGTGTATTGTCATGTGTAAGAAACAGCAAGGTAGTCAATATAATTGGATGGCAGAGATTATGTGGAAGGATTGGGGTAAAACGAAAGGAAACTAAAATGTCAGGAGGAGGCTAGGTTATGAAAGACTTTGAACACCAAACAGAAAATTTTATATTTGATCCTAGAGGTGACAGAAGTCACTGGTATTTATCAAACAGAGGGGAAAGATGGTTAAGTGTGCTCTAGGAAAATCTGACAATTGAGTAAAAGATGGACTAGACTGAGGACGGACTTGAGACAGCAATACCAATAAAGAGGCTGCTGCAAAAGACCAGGTATGAGATGATGAAGGCCAGATCAGGGTAGGGGCAGTGTCCAAGCAAAAGGGAGAATTTACAAGAGAAGTACCAAAGGTAAACCCACCAGGACTTGGAGACAGATTGGATATGGGGCAGTGAGGTAGTTCATTACTACAGCACTTGGCCTTGAATTGGTGCCATGGGGGAATCTGATATAATCACATAATATGAGAGTTGGAAGTAACTTAAAAGGAATCCCCACTATAACATATCCACTGTCTGTTCTAAAACCTCCAAAGAGGCAAAACTACCCCCATCTCTGGGCATTCCATCTCATTTTAAGGCAGCTCTAATTGTTAGGAAATTCTTCCTTATAATAAGCCTGAATTTGTTTTTTTGCAAAATCTACCCACTGTTCCACTAAACAAGTCTAATTTCTCTTTCACCTGGTAGCCCTTCAAATACAAACACTACTTCATTTTAATTTGCTTCACTTTATTATGTTTTACAGATAGTTTTTTCCCACAAATTGAAGGTTTGTGGCAACCCTGCTGAGAGAAAGTCTGTGGCATCATTTTTCAAATGGCACGTGCTCACATTCTGTCTCTGTGTCACATTTTGGTAATTCCCTCAATACTTCAAACTTTTTCATTATTATTTTATCTGCCACAGTGATCTATGTTCAGAAATCTTTGATGTTACTATTGTAATTGTTTTGGGGCTCCATGGGCTGTCCGCTATAAAATGGAAAACTTAGTTGATTAATATCATATGTGTTCTAACTAACTGCTCCACCTATCAGCCATTCCCCTCTCTCCCTCTCTGAGTATCCCTATTCCTTGAGACAAAACAATGTTGAAACTAAGTCAATTAATAACCCCACAATGGCCTCTAAGTGTTCAAGTGAAAGGAAGAGCCCACCAGTGCAGCAAACTTCGTTGCTGACTTATTTTAAGAAATTGTCACAGCCACCCCAAACTTCAGCAACCACCAACCTGTTCAGTCAGCAGCCATCAACATCAAGGTAAGGTCCTCCACCAGCAAAAAGTTTATAATTTTTTGAAGGCTCAGAGAATGGTTAGAATTTTTTAACAATAAAGTATTTCAATTGCTATGTGGATTTTTTTAGAAATAATACTACTGCATATCTAATAGACTACAGTATAATATAAACAAAACTTTTATATGCATTGGGAAACCAAAAAAAAATTGTGACTAGCTTTATTGCAATATTCACTTTATTGCAGAGATCTGGAACTGAACTTGCAATATTTCCAAGGTATATCTATGTTTACACTTATAATGTTTCCCCTTTCTATAACCCCACAAAGCCTCTCCCTGCCATCTTAGTTTTCTACTCTCTTCCCTGACTAAACGTGTCCAGTTTGCTTCTCTTTTCTCAGCCAACTATGTCTAGTTCCTTGAATGGATTCTAATATGACACAGATTCAAGGCCTTTCCCTATCCTAACTACCATTCTCTGGGGACTCTCCAGGTTACTAATGTGGTTAAATAGTGTCACCTAGAAGTGATCATAATATTATACATGAGATCTGATAAGGGCAAAGTACAATCTGGCTTACAATTTCCTTTTCATAGTAGGTGTGTCTCTCAATATAGTCCCCCATTGTATCAATTTTATTATTATTTTGACCACCACTCCTGACTCATATTGAACTTACAGTATACTAAAGCCCAAAGTCTTTCAAAACAGATGCTTTCTAACCATCCATACTTCATTTCGTTCTTGTGAAATTCATCATTTGTCTACCTATTACCCCTCCTGAATTTCATCCAATTAGATTCAACCCAATGATCTACTCTGTCATGATCTTTTTGGATCCTTAGTATATTATCCCATGTTTTAGCTATCTGTCCTAGCTCTGTGTCATAAGTATATATATATATATATATATATATATATATATATATAATTGATAGGCAATCCATCTATTGCTTTTTCTAATTAAAAATGTTAAACTACATAGGACAAGTACAGATCCCTGGGTTATTCATAGGAGCCCTCCTGCCACACTGACATTAAGCCACTGATAACCATCCTTTGAATTTGGTCATCCAACCAGTTCTTGATCCATGAAATTGTATTATTGTCTGGTCTATATTTCTCCAGCTTCCTCACAAGAATAGTATGAGACAGTTTATCAAATGTCTTGTTAAAATCTAGGTAAACTTGGGGCGGCTAGGTGGCACAGTGAATAGAGCACCAGCCCTGGAGTCAATAGGACCTGAGTTCAAATCCAGTCTCAGTCACTTAACACAAAAACTAACTATAGGACCTTGGGCAAGTCACTTAATCCCAATTGCCCTACCTTCCCCCCCCCCAAAAAAAAAAGCAAAAAAAAATTTTTTTAATCTAGGTAAACTATATGGAAAATATTCTCATCACCTACAGTGGGTAGAGTACTGGACCTAAAGTCAAAAAGATTCATCTCCCTGAGATCAAATCTGGCCTCAGATACTTACTGGACATGGGGCCCTGGGATAAGTCACTTAACCCTGTTTGCCTCAGTTTCCTCATATGTGAAACGAGCTGGAGAAGAAAATGGCAAACCACTGCAGTATCTTTGCCAAGAAAACCCCAAAAGGAGATAGAGAGTTGAACATGATCAAAATGACTAAACAACAACAAAACTATTTAATAATAATATCAAAAAAAGAAAATGAGGTTAGTATGGCATGAACTGCTCTTGATGATGCCATGCTTGCTCTTTGTAATCACTAATTCCTCTAGATATGTTCTCCAAAGAGCTCTTTATTCAAGCATTCTAGAACTTCCCTCTAGAATCAAGATCAAGCTCCCTGGATAATAGATTTCAAAACCATTTTATTTTCTTTTTGAAAACCAGAAAAATATTTGCCCTTTTCCATTCTTGTGGCAGTCCTCCTGTTTTCCTTGCCCTTTCAAATATTACTGACAGTAGTTGTGCAAACACATCAGACAATTCGTGCATTACCTGAGGATGTTGTTCAGGGGACTTGAATTTATTAAGGCAACTAAGATTTCTTACTAGCTCTTTACTTATCTTGGTAATGAACTCCATTATTTTTTTCTAATTTTTGTTGGGTCTTTTCCAGTACAAAGATCATTATTCTTGGTATCAGAAATCTGAGTAAAATGAGAATCAAGCAGCTTTATATTTTGTGCATTGTCATTTATCACTGTCCTCTCCACCTCAAAGAAAGGTCCTATACCTGATTTGGTTCGCCTTCTCCCAATGTAAAAAAATCCTTCTATCACTGCAATAGCTTCCCTACCCATCTCATTTTGAGGTTTTGCACTCTTTATCATCTGGTTCTAGAATATCAGGACAGTTTTCTTTGATAATTTTTTGAAAGATGATGTCTAGGCTCTTTTTTTGATTGTGGCTTTCAGGTAGTCCAATAATTTTTAAATTATCTCTCCTGGATCTATTTTCCAGGTCAGTTGTTTTTCCAATGAAATATTTTACATTATTTTAATGAGAATGGGAATTTGAAGATCTTCCCTGCTGCTTAATAGACCTAGGAGGGAGTTTGAAGACCTCCCTTGCTTTGAAAGTAAACTCCACCCCCATACTAGGCTGAATGTAATCACATGGAGCCTGTGATGGAGGGAATTTGCTAAAGGATGGAGCAGAACACACAGGAAGCTTCCCTGCTTTGATGATAAACTCTTCCCCCTGATAGGCTGAATGTAGTCACATGGAGTCTGTGGTAGGAAGAGTTTTGCTGAAGGGAAGCAGAGCCCACAGGAAACTGGTCAGAGCAAGAGAGATGGTGAGAGAGAGAGGAGTTTGAGGCAAAGAGATAGGTTTGTGAGTAAATATTGATCTTGTATTGGTTTGTGGGAAGGCTGAAAGATGCTGTGGCTCTCAGCATTATCATGGCTTCTTAATATCTTTGATACTATGATGGAACTGGCTTACTGGCTGGGGATTTGGTTTTCTGGTGTCTAAATACATGTTACAGCTCTGTCCTCTACTTCCAGAATCTGATGTATTTTGCAATCAAACATAATGTGATACTTATAGCCATGATCTTTATCTTAATCGTGGGTACTGTAAATATTGCATTGGTGCTACAACTGTCTTTTTTTCATTCTTTTAGTTTTGTTCTATTGCTTCTGTTTTTCTCATAAAGTGATTAGTTTTTATTTACTCCATTTTCATTTTTAAGAAATTATTTTCTTCAGTGAGCTTTTGGATCTCTCTTTCCATTTGACCAATTCTGATTTTTAAGGCATTCTTCTCCTGATTGGCTCCTTATACTTCTTTTGCCATCTGGTCTACTCTATTTTTAAAGTGTTATTTTTTCAGGTGTGTGTGTGTGTGTGTGTGTGTGTGTGTGTGTGTGTGTGTCTCCTTTGGTAAGCTATTGACTGGTTTCTCTTTGTTTTCTTGCATCTCTTTTATTTCTCCTCCCAATTTTAATATACTTTTCTTACTTGATTTTCAAAATCCTTTTTGAGTTCTTCCATGGCCTGAGACCAATTCATATTTTTCTTGAAGGCTTTTAATGTAGGAGCTTTGACTTTGTTGTCTTCTGAGTATGTGTTTTGATCTTCCTTGTCACTATAGTAAATTTCTATAGTCAGAGATTATTTTCTGTTATTTCCTCATTTCCCCAACCTATTACTTGACTTTTAAAATCTTTGTTAAGGTAGGGTTCTGCTTCCATTATGGAGGTCAAACTGTCCCAAGCTTCAGGGGTTTTGTGCAGCTGTTTTCAGATGTACTTATAGGGACCTGTAAGTTTTTAGTTCTTCCAAGGTGTTATGATGGAAGGAGAGGTGTTTACTCCTCTCCTGGCCTGTGCTCTGGTCTGTGAGGGACCACAATCACTCTTTTCTGCCCTGGAACTGTAAGGAGGGTCCCTTATCCACCACTGCTGCAAGCTCTGGTATGCTAGTGCTCATTGCCCTAGGACTGTGACCAAGATCCAAGTATGGGCAAAGCAACAGAGTTCTGCCTCAGTACTAGCAAAGAGAACCCTATCATCTCCTTCTGACCAGTTGTTTGATCCCCTTACCATATAGGGGCTGAGAACTCCAGAAGCAGCCACTGCCACTGCTGATTCAGTCATTCTCAAGGCCTGCTCCCGCTCCTGCTCCTGTTCCTTGCTGGGGCCAAGCTGTGCTGGTAGGGCCTGCACTGGACTGTACTCCTCACTATCAGCCTAGTGCAACAGCCCTTTCCTAACAACCTTACAAATAGTCTTAGGCTCGAAATTTGTTTCACTCTGCCTTTTTGTGAGTTCTGCTGTTCTGAAATTTGTTTAGAGTCATTTTTATAGGTATTTGGAGGGGTTTGGGGAGAGCTCAGGTGAGTCCCTGCCTTTGCTCAGCCATCTTGGCTGTGCTCCCAGTTCTAATCTTCAAAGAACACAGTGATTCTTTCCTGTGCTTCCTGAATATCATAATCCACAAAATCTACTGCTCCCACATATTATACTCATCTCTTTGCATTGTATTATCTTTTTGTGTTTGTTTGGTTTTTTTCTTCTTAGTACTTTCAGTTTATCATATATATCATGAAGCAGAAAGTTACATACAAAAAGCTGAAAAAGCTCTAGGCATAACGAACAAACAAAATGGGTTTTCACTCTCTCAATTAACCTGGGCACTGTGGAATTTTTAGATCTGAAAGGGACCTTAGAGATCATTTAGCCTAACTACCTCATTTTACAAGTGAGGAAAGGGAGGCCTAGAGACTTGCCCAAGGTCACTAATGAGAAGCAAAGTTGAGACTACACCAAGGTGTCCTGATTCTCAACTCTGGGACCGCTCTAATTTGTTTGCATTAGAGATTATGATATGTGAAAAGTCTCCTTGTCAATGTTAAGGTACAATGATTGTACACCTAAAAGACCCTAAAGGCATTCAGAGTTTGTTTCTGTTCCTTCTGGCATAGTTGATTTGGTAAACAGAAGACTTAGCTCTGAAACACTCTGATTTACAACCACCTTTCTTGAACAGAAACTTTTGCATTGTGTGTGCTTGGTGGAATGGGAGCATTTGGTCCCTCTTCCCCCCATCATAGCTGAAATAGTTACAGAATAGAAAGAGTAGATAACTGGTAATGAGACGTGAATGTTTTAATAAGATGTTAGTGTCTAGTGATCCTTTTATGAAGTAAGAACATTTTTCTTTGAGTGAATTAGAGGGGCCAATATTATTGGCTTGACTGAAATGGGCTACACTCCTGGATGCTTTAAATAGATACTCCCTGCAGAGATGAAAGATGATTTAGTAGTTCAGTTGAGTGTATGCTGGGAGCTGTCTTTTGAGGAGACTCCCTCAGTGGAGAAGGAGGAAATGTCTCTCCCTTTTTCTTCAATGTCCTTGTCTATGTCTAACAACACAACCATTTGCCCAGAAGGCACAAGTCAGCCATCACTTGGAGAGTCACTTTGAGAGCTACTGAGGCATAGTTCAGAAAACAGGGATATGAACTCCAGATAGATGGATAAGGAGAGAAAGCATTCTCTCTCATAAGAGAGAGACAACCACTTCTGGAAGAAGTAGTCTGGTAGCAGACAGAGTTAATTGACAATTATGGACCCAAGATGCTGCCTTCCCTGGAAATTAAGAATCAAGATATGGAAAGCAACAAATGCTGAAAACTCATTTGGGCAACCTACTCACCAGAGACACTGTTTCTGGGAGGGAGCTCTGTGAGGATCCCACCAAGAAAAGACTTCTAACTTTTTTGGATCTGAGCAGTGAAAAGCCTTGGCCACATGCATGCCTTACTACCCTTGTATTCTAGGTCTGTGCCCACTCTTCCAGTTGACACTGTCTATATTACTAGGAGAACATGTTCCATATTTATGGGGAAATGGGTTGTGAATACCATCTTTGTGGTTATGCTGTCTTGGTAAACGGTTTTGCTGGGAGCTAATTCTAACTGCTTAGTGATCGTGAATTGGAATGAATTGGAAAAATCTCCCATCTCCCATGGGAGATCATGGGAGAGTGTATCCACAGAGTACTCCTCAAACCTTGAAGTAGCATATTTTCTCTGAGTACTCAGTCCCCAAATGTGAATGCAGAGTTAAGGAGGGAGCTCAGAAGAAATATAACATATGTAATCAATTCTGAACTATAAATTTTGTTCTTAAGGCAATACTTACATTTTAGGGTACTTTGAAGTTAAGGATGGGGATCATAAATTCCAAAGATTTATACACAAATAGAAAAATTAGTACCATTAAAACTATAGCTAACCATAGATAATTCATAGGATTTAAAGTTGATAGAGCACTTAAAGATCATAAAATTAAACAGTTCTCAATTGGTTTGACCTCAAAATTCCCTCAAACTATTAAAATTATTGATGACCACCCAAAGAGCTTTTAGTTATATGGGATATATCTATCAATATTTACCATGTTAGAAATTAAAGCATCTTAATTTTATTATGAAAATAGTTTTACCTTCTGAACTCTAAAAGAAATGGTTATTAAATAACAAATTATTTAGCAGACCTCTGACCTTTCCCAAAAATTTACCCCACCTAGACTATCTTAACCTGGGGGAATAGTTGCCCCCTACAACTAGAAAATCTTACAAAGGATTTAATCTAAGGTAAATTCTGGACCATTGTGGGGTCAGCTTTGGGGGTAGATCTAGTCTAGATTTCCCAAGTCTGGGAGGTAATTTGGAAGTAAAGAGCAAAATCAAACTTACATCTCCCAATCTCCTATTAGAATAAGTGAACCTCTCATTATAATATTCATTCTTCTCATGGTTTACTAATCAGAGTTAATTGCCACCCTCAGGAACACCCATTCTTCCAATGACTATAAGCATTGAGTGGGCATTCAATGAGTGGCATCCCATGAGTGGCATTCAAGAGTACCACTGACCCCTTTTATTAATTATTGCTACCATGATTAATAAAATGAATTAATAAAATGAATTACCTAGAAACTATATCTCTCAGACATTTTCTATGTTACAACTCCCTAAAAGGGTCTTGGAGACCCCCAGGATCCCAAGAAACTGTACTTTGAGAACCTCTGATATAATCCAACTCTTTCTCCTAACCATTTAATAAGAGAAAACTAAGACTCAGAGAGAAGAGATTTATCTGAGGTCAGCAGAGGAAATAGTAGAGTAGTCCTAAGATTTTTTTACCCAGTTCCTCTGGCTACAAATCAAGTGTGTTTACTCTTTTCTCCAGACACATCATTTAGTTTCATGGCAAAGAAGAAAGACTAGTGATTGGCTATGTAGTAAATATTAAAAAACAGTGTACCTCAATGCAGATAATAATTGAAACAACTGTGGGTTCACAATAATCATACACTTTAGGATTGGAAGGGACCTCGGAGACAATTAGTTTCAGCCCCCTCCATTTTTAGACAAGAAAACTTAGACCTAAGAAGACAGAGTGGGGTGTCTAATGAGCTCATAAGTAGGATAGCCAAGACTGGGTCCCAAGTTCATTCTTTGTCCTTCTACTGCATTTCTTTTTCTCTTGCCACAGTTCCCAGCTGTGGGAATTAGAGAATGGTTCAAAACATAAAAGTTTCATCATGAGACTTGGATCAATTTGCATTCTAATACACACAGCTAGCTGTCAACTAGCCTTGGACTGTAAGCTCTTTGAGGACAAGAATTGCTTCTTTACATGTGCCCAGAACCCAGATGGTATACAAGTAGGCACTTGATCAATACTGAATGAATGAATGAATGAACATACTATGAATAAAATTTCCTCTTGACTTTATCAATAAAACCTCTTCACCCTTATTCCTTTAGTTTTGCAAACAGAATCACTGTGCTCTAGCAGTTTACAGTGGCAAGACAGATAACACTGATCTTTATATACGATTTGTCAATTAATACAGAATAAATACAAAGATTAAGTAGATAATTAAGGTTAACTAGACCAAGGGTTCACAGTACTTCAGTACAGCGGATTTGGTGAAAATGATAAATTCTCTTTTTGTTGAACTGGGGAATATTTCACCAAGGAAGTACAGTTTCTGGAACTGTTAGAATAAAAAAAAAGTCATTAAAGTTTTGTAGGGATGGTGGAGTTGCTCTAAATCAGGAATCTTTAAACTAAATACATATATTTGTTTTAAAAATTACATTTTTAAAAGTTTCACTATTAACTGCAATGTAGCATTCCCTTTAATTATATTACAACATAATCAAGGAGTCCATATACTTCACTACATAGAACAGGATAGAAAAGTTGTTTAGAGCCCCTGCCCCCCCCTCCAAAAAAATGTTGCACTTACAGTGAAATCTCAAATATTGTAGTAAGACAGTGGCCAAAGAGGGGGGAGGGAAGGGAGAGAATTAAGCACATAGCCTATCAAAGGAATGGGCAGGGAAAAGACTCCAGGATAAAATAAGCTTTTTTTTTCTTCAAAAAAGAGGCTGTGTAATTTTTCATCTTTATATACCCAGCACTTAACACAATGCATTACACATAACAGGCACTAAAGGACTATTTGTTGTGTAGCACCAGAGTCTCCCAGGTACTCTTTGGTCTCAAGATACTCTCTGGCTTTCTTATCTACGAGAAAAGCATGGCTCATTAGTCTCCACCCATGGTTTTTTCCTTTCTTTTTTAACCAAAAATGATAGTTGTTATGGATATTTTTTAAATTTTATATCACTTGCATTTCCAAATATACAGTATGCCTTCTCCAAGGTCTACTAGGTGAGGACAAACTGAGTTCAAAGCAAAGGCATTTAATGAAATAGCGTAACAATACTAGCAATGGAGTATTTTGCTCATACACCTCATCTGGGGCACACTCTCACAAATACATATACTATCGGTGGAAAAGAGCGGACACACTTAGGCAATGCACATAAGATGGCACACGCAAGGGTGTGACCTAGAATCCAAGGAGGAGTTCACACGATGTAGGTCCCATCTTGTCTGTTGCAGGTGTGAGAAGAAGGGCAGATATAGAGGCTTGAACTTACGTGAAAGGTGGCAGCTCAGCGAGCGGCAGCAGAAGCACCAATGTTTTCTTCTACTGATCTCACCGTGACTCCTGTAAAGTTCCGCCTTGCTACGCTCACGTGTTTCTGCGGGACTTGTGCGTGTGGCGCGTGGGATCTGTTGAGCATCTCTCCCTTCCGGTCTTTTGTTGCCCGGCTTGACAGTGTTTACCTGGTTCTGCAGGGAGAGGCTTCTTTGGGCAAGGGTTGGCCAGCTGTTCTCTGCTTCTCTTTTCTGGCTTCTGCTGGAGTCCTCTTCTGAGGAGTCGATGAAATGTAGCTCTCTTAGCTTAAAATCCAGAGGCATTGAAGCTACAGTTCTTTTAGAGATGCAGAGCTGTCATTCAGCCATCAACTACGGGAAAGCTCTGTCCTATGAGAAGAATCTGTTCAGTCATCAGCCCTTTGCTTGTTTCATTTTCAAAAGCAGAGCCCTCATCACAGGGACCAAGCCAATTAAATAGCAGCCACAGACTTTATGTCTACCTTGTGAGCATAAACTTCTTGTTCACCTTGTTGTTCTAAGATTGAACTGAACTGAAGTCAATCACAAAATTGAGATAGTCTGAAGAACAGTATTGGCAATAGTATTAAGGAGGTTGCTGTTGCTCTAGTCAGGGAGCTCAGAACAAAGGAAGGTTGAAATAGTAAGACAAAATATGACCGAGGCCTGAACCAAAGCTGTGGATGTCAGGTTAAAGGGAAGGGCATCTGAGCATCTGAGTGTGGGCGAGAGGGTGTGTTTGGGGGTAGAGGAGGGAGCTGTTATCGTCACATTATACAATTTTGTTTATTTTTATTTTTTACATTTTATTAAATGTCTCTTTTCCTTGGGAATATCAGTAGATTTAATTTTGTCTCCTCATTTTTTTAAATTTCAGAATAAGATTTCTTATTTATTTATTTTAAGGATGTTCATCTCACAGTGATGCTACAGGATTCTTCTTATAGAAATTGACCTAGGATCTCTTATTCTCTTTAAGTATCTGAGATCAAACTTGCTCAACATTGATTGTTCTTAGAGTGTTGTCTCTGGAATGTGTTGCGGTCAGCGTGGGTCTACCACTTCAAGAACAGTTAGCAGCTGGCTAAACATTCACCTTTTTCCTCCTCTCTCTTAATTGCAGAAACCTTCTCTGTCTCAACCAGTTGATTCCAAAGGAAGGAAGCTAATTGATTTTCCCTTTGCCAACATTAACAAGACCTACCTTTGCTTTGCTGCTTAAATCTTTTTTTCATTTCTGACTTGAACACTCACTCTGTCATGAATTTTAGCAATTAATATGCTTATTGCTATTGTTAGTCATATAGTTGCAAACCTATAATTAACACTTTGGTACTTAATTAATATTAACATTTCATCCATGTCTTACAGCTGACACTTTTCTGATTAAATGAACTAACTGAATAATTACATCTTACTGTCTGAGTAATTAAATGCTTGTTTTTTTCCTTGCTTACTTTGATGGAGGGGGGGGGCAGTGTTCAAGAGGTTCATGGAGAGCAGAACATAAATAAATCAACTTCTTGGGTCATTCTGACTATCTTGAAAATAAGGAAATGCTACAGAACTTCCTTACTAAGGCTTTTCCTGAGGCACAGGCCTGACATACTTACTATAAGCTAACTAGATTAGAAGAGGGCTTTCTTTTAAAATGGTATGTAGCTATATTTGGGGGGATGTGTAGTTCCCCCCCAGTTGTTAGATAATTCATTTCTCTTTATTACTGTTGTAAGAAATATACTGTTCAGTTTTCCTGATAGTATAGTTTCACACACACACACACACACACACACACAAAAACCAAACAAACAAACAAAAAACAAAAACCCAGCAACAAAAAACAAGGATTTTTATCTTGGACAATTTGTTTACACACTACATCCCTTATGAATAGACACAGTAATTCTAGATAGAGACATCCCAGAGAATATCCTGATTCTTAATTCAAGTTTGTATTAGAGGACTTAATTGTCTGGCTTTTGTAATATTTTTATCCTTTATAAATATGTTCATAGCCTTATCTTTTAGAAGGGTAGCAAAACTTCTTTTGGTGGGGGCTGTATATATCCTAGAACAGGGATCAGGAAATTACTGCCCCCAAATCTGACCTGATATATGTTTTAGGGGAGCTACTCACTAAGAATGGTTTTTACATTTGTAAATCAATTATTTTATTCAAAAATTTACAAAGCATTTTTAGCTCCTACACTGTACAAAAACAGTAAGCTACCCAATTTGGCAGTTTTGATTGTGTGCTGACACCTGACCGAGAAGAACACAATTTTGCTGCTTCAATCCTTGGGAACATTTCAGAGACTCAGAAATGAAAAACATAATTGCACAAGAATTCAGCCTAACAAACTTCTTATCCTAAGAAGCAAATGGATAAGGAATGCCTATTGTTCAGACAAAAATAATTACAGATAATACATAGATCTGATCTATGAGTTCATATATCCTGGACAGACACTACAAATGGACAATGAACTGAACAGGAGGAAAACAGATTAAATCTCCTTTAACAAATAGTACAGTCCAATAATCTCAAACTTCTCCATGAAGCAAAGACCTAACTTTCTAATAGTAATCTTTCAATGATGCTACATTTCATGTAATTCCAGTTTCTGAATAATTAAACTTGAAAGTTATCTGAGAAGCAAAGAAAAAGCATTGTTGGGGCAAGAATAGGCTGCAATATTTGACCAATGGAGAAGTGAGAACCAGTATCATCATCATCACAGCATACATCCCCTTGGCATCCACACAAGAACAAGGAAGGTTCCTAGCATATTGGATAGACCTCCTCCCATGAAGGTATTATGGGAAGATGTATGTAAGAGTCACACACTATGAAAACGAATGTTATGTTGCAATCTACAACATTGAAAGATTCTAGGGTCATAGATTTAGAGCTGGGTTGGGGTGGGGTGGGGATAGGAGTTCATTTAGTCTAACCTTTGGTACAACTCATGTTGAAAAAAAAGATTCTTTACAAAACCTAAAAACGGATGCATGGGTAGAAAGTATGTCCTAGGACAATGGTTCTCAGCCTTCCTAATGTCGAGACTCTTTAGTACTCTATGTGAACGTATCTGCATGTGGGCAGACCTGCCTGGAGATGGATAGAGGATCAGTGTCTCTATTTCTAAGACCATTAGAAAAAATGTGTTTTCTTATGGTCTTAGGTGACCCCTGTAAAATGGTCATTTGACCCACAAAGGGGTTGCGACCCACAGGTTGGAACTGCTGTCCTAGGATCATATTATTTTAGAATTGGAAAGAATTTTATAGGTAACAAAGTCTACTGCCTACTTGAAGCATGATTTTCCTATTTTTCTTTTGTTACTTCAAAATGATTGGCAATAAAGGGCATAGACCAGTAGCTATTGAACAACATCTGATAGGTATGGCAAATGAATTAACATTTTTATTCTCAAAGATTAGGGATCATCATTCTCTATTTCTTTATAATCAACAGCAATATTTTTTCATACTTAACTAAAAAACAAACAAATAAAAAAAAGACTGAGACTTTCCTCAAGAAATTCTTCCACTCCACATTTTCCCCTGAAAAACTGAGGTGAATGAGTCCCAAAAAATGTTACTTTAAAAAGCAGTTCTAATTTAAACATTATTGATCCAATTCTGTCTCAACATCTTATTCCCTATAAGTAAAAAGGAAACGTTATAACTGTCTCTAGAGTTTATTTTTAGTATAAATAGCAAACACCAGATTTTTTGGCAATCAGCTTGATGAGATTTCAATGAGACTGTCTGCCTATACCAGTGAAAGAAAAGACTATTGAAGCATCTGACTTTAACATCATGGCATAATCAGGGAAAATAGCCCAGTTGAGACATCCTATCCTTCCATTAAGTGACTAAACCAAGTACAATTGAATGCATTTTAATGTAGGAGGGAATTTTATGTTTATACCATAAAAATGGATCCAATTATAAAATGTGAATATTTATGCTTTTAATATGGGAAATCAAGACACAAAGCAAAGACAATGCCATCTGTAATATATTTTTATTCACACACATAAAGGGACAGGGCTATCCTTCATTGTTCTCAGATCCTAAAAGGAATCACATAATGGCATAAGCAATTTATCATCAAGTGGTAAAGAGAACCCCACAAAACAACCATCAATGTTTTCTAGATAAATGAGAGTGATGATACAAAGGAGCAGAACTCAATATTTCCAAGTTGTCAGCTAATCAATTTACCTTTATTACTGGTTTAAGGCACCTACAAAATGGTTTTCTTAGAAATAAAAAGTAGTTTTAGTCAATGGATGGTTTGCTTCCATGTCATAGCTTTCTCAGATGGACAAAATGACTGGCATTTTGAGCAATAGAAGGGTAGGGCCTCAGAAAAGAAAAACCAAGGTATGCATGAGAAGAGTATGTTTCTTTCTTTTTTAATTAATAATTTTTAAAACTAGTTTTATTGTTAACATCATTCATTTTCATGAGATTTTTCGATTACAAATTTTCTCCCCATCTTTCCCCTACCCCAACCCTAAAACAGCAATCGCATTGTAAAGCCCCTCCTCTGATCTGCTCTCTTACTTTCTGGTAGGGCAGGGAGGGTCTCCCTGCACCAGCCCCTGTATATCTTAATTCCTAGTTGCCAGTATTGCAGAGCTTTAAATTCTAGATTCTTTCAGTTCCTCCCTTGTCCCCCACCCCCACTGGAAGGACAAGCAATTCAATACAGGCTGTGTAGGTGTGATTATACAGGACATCTTCATAGTGGACATATTGTGACAGTGGCTTCCTATCCCTCCCCGCCTTGTTCTGTTCTCTACCCTGTCCCTGTCCCTTTTGAAGTGTGTGCTTCCAACATCACTCCCTGATGCCCTGCCCTCCCCACCGTCATCTCCCCTCTCATCCCCATACCCCCTACTCTCCTATGTGGCATGATGCCCAGTTTAGAGTTTATGCCATTCCTTCCCTAAGCTAAATTCAATGAGAGTAACTGAAAGTAAAGTTGTAACAGTGATCCCTTGCCCCTTCTATATGGGATGATTAACCCCATTTTGTCTCTCCCTGTCTCCTCTCATTCTAGTTCTCTCCCACCTCAGAATTTCACCATTTAAAGTATCATCCCTTCTTTTGATCCTATACCCTCTATATACACATATACACACATGCTCAGATATGTATTCATATGCATATATGGCCTCCTATTTAGACATATGTGTAAGTATACTTATATGTACATTTGTATTCCCTTCCCCCATCCTCATACTAAGAAAAGTTTCATAAGTTACTATTATCGTTTTTCCATATTGGTATGTAAATAATTCAAATTTGATAAGTTCCTTATGATTTCTTTCCCATGATTACCTTCGCATGCTTCTTGTGTTTGATTGTCACATTTTTTGTTCAGTTCTGGTTCTTTCAGCAAGAATGCTTGAAAGTCCTCCACCTCACTGAATGACCATATTTTTCCCCTGGAATAATATGCTCAATTTTGCTGGGTAGTTGATTCTTGGTTTTAATCCCATCTCCCTTAATCTTTGAAATATCATATTCCAGGCCCTTCAGTTACTCAGTGTAGAAGCTGCCAGATCCTGGGTTATCCTGATAGTGCTTCTGCAGTATTTGA
>CM053597.1:96397878-96411990 GCA_028646575.1 Pseudocheirus occidentalis | reverse complement strand
TTCATCAAGAATGCTTGAAAGTCCTCTACCTCACTGAATGACCATATTTTCCCCTGGAACATTATACTCAGTTTTTCTGGGTAGGTGACTCTTGGTTTTAATCTGCATAGAATCTTTATATCATAACTTGTTCAGCATTCCCCAACTGATGTGCAATTTTCAGTTCTTTGACACTTCAAAGAATTTCTAAAAATATTTTTGTACACCCTGAGATACTTTGTTTTACTTAGTAGAAATCCCTCCTTTAATTTTTTGCTATTGTGGACTTATTTCAGTTGTGTCTGACTCTTCATGATCCCATTTGGGGTTTTCTTGACAGTCCCTTAATCTGCCCTTCCCTTTCTCTCCTCCTTTCCCCTTTCCCTCCTGTTTCCTTATTTAGTAGGATTTATTTCTGCACCCAATTCTGTGTGTGTGTGTAATTTTCCCTTAATTCAGATGAAAGGGAAGTTCAAATGACATGGCTCCTCCCACATCTTCTTTATTGCTGCCGTTTCTATTCTTTCCTTAGTTTAGGAAATTGTAGAATGCTATGACCTTGTGAGCTTCCCAAGGTCAGGAGAGAGAGCCACTAGAAGGTTCAAAAGCAGAGTCCATACTAAGTATTTACTAAAAACTGGTGAAGAGCAAAATCTCTAGTGCCCTGTCCAGCCAAGTCCAGTAGCAGCAGAGATTTAGACTGATCCAACCATTGGCCATGCTCCTTTGGGAAGTGAACTTTGAGGGACCAATGATATGTAGAATTGCACTATGTCTAAACCTAGTCTGCTCCCCTCAGGGATAGAGGTGGCAAAGAATGAGTGTACCTTTAGTTTTTTGAGGAAAGTATTAATAAGTTCTGTGCTTGTTATATCTTTTAAAAATTTTTTTAAATTAACTTTTATGTTTATTTTTAGCTTGCATCATTCATTTCCACAAGATTTTGAGTTACAAATTTTCTCCCCATCTATCCCCTATCTGCTACCCCCAAAACAGCAATCCTACTGTCTACCCCCTCCTCCAATCTTCTTTCTCCTATATCCTCTCCCATCACCCCTCTGACTTTCTAGTAATGCAAGATGGATCTCCATACCCCAGTGCCTGTATATCTTATTTCCCAATTGCATGTAAATAATAATAATAATAATAATAATAATATTTTTTAAACATTTGATTTTAAAATTTGAATTCCAGATTCTTTCCCTTCCTCTCTCATCACCCACCCATACTGGGAAGATAATAATTCAAAATAAGTTGTACATGTGTAGTTAATGCAAAACATTTCCATAGTGGATATATTGTGAAAGACTGACTATATTTCTCTCCATCCTGTCCTTCCCCAACTTGTTGTATTTTCTACTTTGTTCCCGTCCCTTTATAAAAGTGTGTGCTTCTAGCTACTCTCCCAGTCAACATGTCCTCCCCCCTCCCATCATCCTCCCTCTCATCCCTTTCTCTCCTACTCTCCTGTAGGGCAAGATATCCAATTTAGAGTGTATGTCATTCCCTCCCTAAGCCAAAATTCAGTGAGAGTAAGGTTGACCCATTCCCTTTTGCCTTCCTGTTCTTCCCCTCCATTGTAACAGTTATCCCTTGCCTCTTCTATATGAGATAATTTACCCCATTTTCTCTCTCCCTAACTCCTTGCATTATATTCCTCTCTCACCTCTCAATTTCACCTTTTAAATATCATCCCTTTCTATTCACTTGATCCTGTGCCCTCTATGTATACCGGCACTCATATATACACACATTCACAAATGTATTCATATGTATATATACCCTCCTATATAGACATATATGCATGGGTATACATAAGTGCTTATTCTGTCTTTGAATTGAATATTCCTTTATAAAAGCTAATTGATATTAATTGATTAAATGGAATGATGACATTAGTCACTGGTGGTTAAAATTAGGAGGAACTATACTGGAATGGGGGTTTGAGCCATTTGAAAAATCTCTCTCTGACCTTTCAGGATATCCCTAGAACTCTGATATGGATGTGGTGAGCTCTAGTTATCCTCACTTTGTAAGAGTGAGTCTAAAATCATCAGCGTACATACATTATTTCATTTGATCACCAGAAAATTGTAGCACGGGCCATGCAAGAGTTATCCCTATTATTACAGATGATGAAACCAAGGTTTTGGGAAGTTAAATGATTTTGTTCAGTGTTACACAGTGCCTTAGGATGTTATAGTCCTAAGTGTGTGGGGGGGATTTGAGGAGGGGAAAGACTGAGATAATATTAAGGAAGATCTGTACTTGGTGACTATTTTGTATGAGTCAAAAACTTAGGAAGCTTCTGCCCTTTATGACTGGTGATGTTTTCTCCGTGTGCATAATGGTGATTAGAAAATATGATTGTCGTTTTTAAACAAGCCATGCAAAATCCACATGCAAGATCATGAAAATCAAGCAGTTTACTCATTAGGATATATTTTTCTAATCCTTGTCCCCCCGTTGGCCCCCCAAAACCATTCTACTTAAGAGTCAGAGATTTTCCTTTTTCTTCAACCTCCCTGGTGGGGACATGAAACCTAATTAAATGGAATAAATGGAAACCTTTGTTTATAGCCCATTTGTGCCAGTCCTGGTGTTTTATAATTCATGTATGATTAATTTTAAATGGAATGGGTTTTTTGAAATCTTCTATGCCATAATTATTTGTTTCATATTTGGAGGAGTCAGATAGAAATGTTGGCATAATATTTTAATGACTTAATTTTTAAAAGTCAATGCAAAAATTGAGTAAATCAACAATATGAATTTTGTTTCTATTATAAAAAAACTCCATTTTCACTGTAGATGAGGAGACAAAAAAAGGATTTCCAAGGTCATTTATTTCCCCTAAATGAAACAGAATTTTCTTTCTTACAAATCCCTTGAGTGTCCTTCCTTTTTACTCCCAGTTCAACCCTTGGGAAAAGTGTCTCTCTCCACTTGGTGGTTCATTCCATTATTTTATTTCCTGATGTGGTTCAAGTTTTGCCTTTCTCCAGATTGATGGTCACTCCCCACGGCTTTGTGGGAAAGGAATCAAAGAGCAGATTTTTCCACAGGCTTGAGAATCACTTTTTCCCATGTAATTTATTACCATTCATGACACACTATGGCTGCTTCATTTCCCCCAAATAATTTCTAATCTTTCATTTTAATGTTTCTAAGGTATTTATAATGATTATGTAGTTTTCACATTTTGCATCTACTAAATTTTACCAATGACTTGTGTAGAGTTCTGCATTATTTAGTTCTTAGTAGTTTCTGTGAAGGAAGTCTATATACTTCTTTATATCTCCCAAATGAGCTCACCCATATGAATATTTCACTGACTGTAGCAGTGCATGTCAGAATAAAGTCTCTGTCTGAATGAAATCAGATTTAGGGGACAGACGTGGTGCTGTTATGCAGAAAAGTTCGATGATAATTGTATTAATTAGATCTTCAAGGAATGGAAGATTAATTGAAAGTCAAATAATTCAATATTCTAATGGATACAGGATCTCATTGTTGTGGGTGGTTACTCCCTAGCCTGATACATATTTTAACCCATTCATACTTTCTCAATTTCTGTGTTATTCTTGTCCATTAATTTTAATAATTCTATCATAAAAACCTATCCAACATGCTGGAAGCTTTTATTAGGATCTTTTAATATTGTGGGTATGAGTGTCACACTTAAATAATACATTTATTTTTGCTTCATCTTACAATATAAACATATTCACTTTTAACATCACACATCCTTAATGATGACTTTCTATCATATCATCCTTCTGTTGCTCTTTCAGTCACCTTCAATTTGATTTTGTCTTTTTGTAGATCACAAAATTCCATCATTTGAAACCATATGGCATCATCTGAAGAACATTGGTGTTGAAAAAAAAGTTGACATTTGTGTCGGGGAAAAGCTTGGGATCATTAAAGGTACATCATGGTTTCTCAAATAATATCCAATCTTCTCTCCTTGTCTTATTTAAGGCTGGGTCTAGTTCATTTTTCATCTGAAATGCTTATCCAAGATACATATAGCAGTTTGCTAACTCAACAGGTTGCCATTCAAACTGTGTGTCTTAATTTAAGTAGTTTGCATCTTTATTACTTTGTTTTAATATGTGAGTAGAATAGATATTCCAATATTTTAAAAAATATATTTGAATATAACTTAGGAGTCCTGGTAGTATTCTGGAGCTTGATAAAATCCTCCTCCCCTAATCCTATTCCCCCACCCCCAAATAAAACCAAACAAACAAACAAAAAAGGAGCAATTTGCAAGAGAATTTTTTTTTCATTGTGACTTTAAAAATGGATAAATTCTGTTTTGACAAAAATATACAAATGAAGCAATAATACTTTCTTCATAAAACTGAATGATAAAATTGTTATAATGAATTATATATTCAATCATACACTGATTATTTTTATTTCATTTTCCCTGTTTAGTAGCATTTTAGTTTTTTCTAACCACATACAAAGATAGTTCTCAACATTCACCTTTATAAGATTTTGAGTTCCAAACTTTTTTCTCCCTCCTTCCTTCCCCTCCCCTCTCTCCAAGACAGTAAGCAATCTGCTATCGGCCATATATACACAATCTTATTCAACATATTTCCTCACTAATCATATTGTAAAAGAAGAATCAGAACAAAAGGGAAACACACAAGAAATAAAAGAGAAAATAGTTTGTATTCAGACTTCATAGTTCTTTCTCTGGAGGTGGATAGCATTTTTTATCATGAGTCTTTTGGAATTGTCTTAGATCATTGTATTCCTGAGAAGAGCTAAGTCCATCAAACTTGATCATTGCACAATATTGCTATTATTGTGCATGACACTACCTTGGTTCTGCTCACTTCACTCAGTATCAATTTATTTAAGTCTCTCTAGGCTTTTCTGAAATCTTCCTGTTCCTTATTTCTTATAGCACAATGGTATTACATTACATTAATATACTATACATTTTTTTCAGCCATCCCCAAATTTTGGGGCATCCCTTCAATTTCCAATTTTTGTCACCACAAAAAGAGCTGCTATAAATATTTTTGTACATGTGGGTCTTTCCTCCTTTTTTATGACCTCTTTGGGATACAGACCCAGCAGTGGTATTGCTGGATCAATGGGTATGCACAGCTTTATAGCCCATTTTTAAAAGAAAAACTATGTGTTAGCTGATACAGTAAATAGAATGTTGGTCCTGGAGTCAGGGAGACCTGAGTTCAAGCTTGATTTCAGATGCTTATAAGCTGTTTGATGCTGAGCAAGTCACTTAACCTCTTTTTGCTAAACCTGTGCCTGCCTCAGTTTCCTTGACTGTAAAATAGGGATAATAATATTAGCTACCTTTCAGGGTTGTTGTGAAGATCTAGTGAGATCATGTTGTAAAGTGCTTAGCATGGGGCCCAGCACGTGATGGACACTTACTGAATGCTTGTTTCTTTCTTTCCTTTTAAAAAAGTAGTGTTACCCATTCTATTTAACTTGATTTAGATTGATTTTTAATGTTTTCCTACCTTGAATAATTATAAAGTTAATGTATGTGGTTTTTGTATTGGCTTTCTTCATTCTGTGTTACTTCATATAAATCTGCCCATATTTCCATATTCCTTATAGCATAATAACATTCTATTATGTTCATGTACAAGAGTTTATTCAGCCATTTCCTAGTCTTTGGATACATGACAATTTTTCTATTACAAATGTTCCTGCTATAAGTATGTTTTACAGACTGATATTTTCTCTCAGTCAATAATATTCCTGAAGTTTAAATTAAGTAATGGGTACAAAGGGTCAGGGGGTAAATTATATGTATTTTTCTACACACTCAATATCTACATTATCACATGTAAGCTATCAAGACAATATACCTCTATAATTTCTTAGATCTTTATTTGTATAAAATATTTTCTTATATTTATACAATTCCTATACATTTTCATAAATTAATTTACAGTGATTTGATCTTTAATCTAAATGACCTTCCTTTTCCCTTTCCCTTTCCCTCCATGCTTTCTAAGGCTATCACAATATCATCCACAAATAGATACATTTTTGTCTCTTCTTTGCTGATGTTTATTCCTTTAATGATTTTGTCATTTTATTGCTTTCACCAAAATTTCTAGTGCAATGCAAATTTGTCATCAAAACAAGTAGAGTTGATTCACGTCTCTTCTTTGTGCTGTACTTAGTTTTACATAGATGCTTTTATTACATGAAGGTGTAGAAGGTGGTGGCTCCGCAGATAGACCACTGGGTTTAGAGTCAGGAAGACCTGAGTTCAAATTCAGCATTGGATACATCTTAGTTATGAACCTGAGAATCCATTTAATCTTTTGTTGTTTGATAAAATGGATCTACTGGATCCACTGGATAGGGAAATAGCAAACCACTCTAGAATATTTGCCCAAGAAATCCCAAATGGGGTCATGAAGGGTCAGACATGACTGAAATGACTGAACAACAACAAATTATATAAAGGAGAGATTCTTTCATCTTTTGTGTTGTAATATAAGTAATAGCTATGCCTATGTAGTCTTTCTCAACATTTATTAATATATATTTTGTTATTTATTTTATTGTTCTAATTATATAACTAATTTTAAATCATTCTGGTATTGCTGATAGAAATACAGTTTTGGCATAATTAATAAACTTTTGGATATATTTTTGTCCACTCTTTGTCAGTATTTAATTTTTAAATTTTAGTGTCTATTAATTAATCATATTAGTCTTGGTTCTCTTTTTTTTGCTTTATTTTTCATTGGTTTGGGTATAAGTAATTCTTATTTTGTAGAAGGAACTTGTTAGAGTTTTGTCTTCAGTTTTGAAAATGTTTTTTGGGACTGAGATAATTTGTAACATATGACATTTTCTGAGGCAAGTCATTTATGACTTTATCACTGAATTTAGTTGTTTAATTTCCTTTTTTCTTATTCATTTATTTTATATCTTAAATGTCCATTTAATCCAATATTTATTTATTGGTATGCAATTAAAGATATTTTCTTATTATTTCCCTTTATTATCTCTCTATATGTTGTATTTTCTTCCTTTTCATATTTGTGTTTTAAAAATCTTACTTTTTCTTACTCCTTAAATTAACTAATGGTGTATCAAATTTCTTACTCTTAAAAGTGCCTTTTTTCTGCAATATCATCGACATTTTAAATTCTGTTTAATTTGTCTTTAATTTAGAAAATTTCTTCCATTGTGCTTTCCTAAGGGTTTATTATCTTCTTGCTTTTTAAAAAAAAAATTACAGGCCCAGTTTATTATCCCTCTTTGTTTCTTTTTCATTATATTAATTTTGAAGTATGTATATGTGCACATATACATGTGTGTTTGTGTATGCACATACACATGCCTTTGAAAACTATTTTAAGCATATCCCATAAATTTTGATGTATATTATTACTGCTTCCTCTATTTTTCATTTTTAATTGTTTCTTTGATTTGGTGTTTAGCCCATTCATTATATGGGACATTAATCAAATCAAACAATAAGTATTTATTAAGCTTCTACTATGTGTCAGGCACTATTCTAATCAGTGAGGATTTTTTAAAAAGAGACAAAAGATAATCCCTGCACTCAAGGAATTTACAATCTCATGGGTCAGTCAACATGCAAACAAAGATTTTATATCTATCTATCTCTATCTCTATCTGTCTATCTATATGTATATATAGATGTATATATGTGTGTGTGTGTATATATACACATGCACACACATACATATACACATACACATATATATTTGTATGTACACACATTATGAAATAAATAACAGAGGAAAGGCACTACAATTAAGAGGGGTTGGCCAAACCTTCCTGTATAGATGAGACGTTAATTGGGACTTAAAGGAAGCTAGAGAAGTTCATAGGAAGAGTTGAAGAAGGAAAGCATTTGATGCATGAGGGACTACCACAGAAAATACCCAGAAATGAGAGATGTTGTATCTTGTTTGTGGATCAACATGGAGACCCTTTTCAAAGGATCAAAGAGTGCATGGTATGGAGTAAGGTGGCAGAATACTGGAAAGGTAGGCGGGAACTAAGTACTGAAGGGCTTTGAATGTCAAACAGAACATGTTTTATTTGATTCTAGAGGCAATGAGGAGCCACTGGAATTTATTGAGCAGGGAAGTGACATGGTAGGATTGATGCTTTAGGAAAATCAGTTTGGTGGCTGAATGGAGGATAGATTGGAGTGGGGAAAGATTTGAGGCAAGCAGACACACTGTCATGGTATTGGAAGAGTCTAGATGTGAGGTGATGAAAGCCTGAACCAGTGTACAGCATCAGAGACAGAGGCACATATGAGAGATGCTAGAAAGGTGAAACTGATAGGTCTTAGAAACAAATCGAATGTGGGGGTGAGAGATACTGAGGAGTCCAGAATGACTTCTGGATTGTGAACCTGAAAGATTGGGAGATTGCTATTGCTTTCTATAGTAATAGGGGATGTGGTGAGGAAAGCTTTAGGAGGAAAGATAATGAGTTCAGTTTTGGACATGTCGAGGTTGAGATGTCCATTGGGAATACAGTTCAAGATTCTGAAAGATACTTGGAAATGTGAGATAGGAGGTCAGCATAGAGGTTGGGACAGGATAGGGAGTTTTGAGAATCTTTCTATAGAGATGGTAATCAAGTCCACTGGAGCTAATGAGATTACCAAGTGAAGTGGTATATAGAGAAGAGAAAAGTGAAAAGAGAAAAGACAGAATCCTGTGGGACACTTTCAGTTAGAGGGTATTATCTGGAAGAAGATGCAGTGAAAGAGACAGAGAGAGGTCAGGTGGGTAGGAGGAGAACCAAGGGAGAGTGATGTCTAGAAATTCTAGGGAGAAGATAAAGTCAAAGAGGAGAGGGTTATCAGCAGTATTAAAAGCTACAGAGAAGTCAATGAGAATGAGGCCTGAGAAAAGACCACTGGATTTGACAACTAAGAAGTCATTGATAACATTTGGAAAAAAGAGTTTTGATTCTACTAGGAACTACCCAATAATACATAAATATTCCCCTACCCACAAAACAAAACAAAACAAAACAAAACAAAAGAACCACAACACCCCTCCCCCCCCAAAAAACACATTTATGGATTTTGCTCTAGCTGGAATAATCTTTTCTATTTTTTTCTTGATGACTTTGGAAGAGAGGCCAATCAGTACCTTCAACTCTGCCTCACTTAAATCCATTTTATGCTTGAGTCAGAAGACACCATCCATCCCAATTTTATCATTTTTCCCTACCTCAGAGTCCTGTTGCAAAAGGCAATTGACAAAGCAGCAGGTGAGGATACACTGGGAATTATAGTCACAACCCTGCACACAGGCGGCCCAGGCCACAGGGTTGTCTTCTCACTGGACTGAATCAGTAGTGGGATTTGGCTGCACCCTGGGTGTCTGAGCAGCCTTTTTAAAGGACCTCAGTGCTCATGTCCTGGTGTGAGAAAGGGACTAGAAAAGGTGTCTTAAAAATTGTCTGCTTCACCAAACAGAATTGTTATAGTAAAAATCAAATATAAAATACAAGATAAAAATTAATTCCCTTATGCTGTAGTAGCCTTTGATGGTCAAATTGGGGTTTTTTTGTTTGTTTGTTTGCTCATTTTCCTAGCCTGTTTCTTCACTTTGAACTTCATTTTGAAGTTGGACTTTGCTCACTTGTGGGTGGGGAGGCACTGTGCCAAGCTTCAGGCCATTTCATGCTGTTGCTTTCAGAGCTAGTTCTGGGGGTCTGCAAGTGTTTGATGTTTCTGAGGTGCAATTATCCTGGGCGAGATGTGGTGACTGCTTTTTTGGTCTATGCTTTGGCCTTTACCTAAGGCCCTTGATCCTCTGAAACCACAAGTGCTAGTGTTCCTCTTGGACCTGAACTGTGACCAGGGCCCCTGCTGTCATGTGACTGACCACAAGTGCTTCTTTCTACCCTGAAACTGTGATCTAGAACTGTTTATGGAGAATGGAGATGTCAATCAGTATCATTTCTGCCCAGTGCCAACAAAGGGTCCTGTGTAGTCTCTTTCTGACCACTTGTCTGAGCATCTTTGGGCTGGGAGTTCCCAAAGCTACTGCTGCTGCTACTTTGCAACTGCTTTAAAGGCCCATCACTGGACCTCTTGCCATGCTCCTGGTTTGTACCTACCCCAGTCTTACAGACCTCTCCTGAGGACCTGAGTTGTCTTGGATTGGAAAATGTCTCTAACCTTTTATTGGCTCTGCCACTTTAAAATTGGATTTGAGGCATTATTTTAAAATTGTTTGTAGGGAAATATTAGTTCAGCTGGGTCCTGTCCCATACTCCATCATCTTCTCATTTATTTTCAAGATCCTTTGGAGAAACCTAATGAAATCAAAAGTCCAATGGAAATAATTTGTCAGGTATATTGGGGGCCAATCAGGGAATTTCCAATTCCCTGGGTCCTTCCCCCCACTCCATCTACTTGAAGTTAAAAGTCTTGCATTTTGAGTAGCCCTTTTGCAGTGTTGAAAAGGCATTAGACAACAAAGTGGTCCATTTTGTAAGGGCATTAGGGTCATTTGCATAAGGAAGTGTCAGGATTGATGGAGAAAGTGAACTTAACTCTGGTCGTTAATAGTCTTATTGCTGTACTCATTCATGTAAGCACATGGAATGACTGAGAGTTTTAAAATGAAAGAACTTATTATGGAGAGTCAATCAAGAAGAGAGTAAGTTACGAAAAGAAAAGTCAGTTCTTGAGTACTCATCTGATATTCTCTCCTTATTGTTTTTAATATATTTTAAAATTTTATTTTATTTTTAATTTATGAAATAAAACAAACATTCCCATAACAGTACAATAAAAAAGATGATCGCATATGAAACTGCAACTCTACTATAAACAACTATTCCCTTCAAATACATAACAAAATTATTATGTAAATTTATTTTTTCTCCCCTCTTCTGCTCTAGAGATGGCTACCATAAGACATGCACACACACATACACACGCATATAATTTTATGTATTATACAAATGTGTGTGTATGTGTAAAATTATTCTATACATACTTCTTTATATAATTTATTTCTCTGGATGAAGAGAGCAACTTTCTTCATATGTCCTTTATAGTTAGTCTGGGTATTTATAATAGTCAGAATAACTTGTTTGCTCAAAGTCATTCTGAAAACAATATTGCTATTACTATATACAATATCCTATCAGTCCTGGTCATTTCATTCTTCATTATTTTGTGCGAGTCTTTCTATATTTTTCTAAGATCACTGAACTCATTATTCCTTATAGCACAGTAGCAGTTCATCACAATCATATCCCACAACTTGTTTAGCCATCCCCCAATTGATCGAGACATCCCTAAAATTTCCCATTCTTTGCCACCCCAAAGAGAACTTCTATAAAGATTTTAGAACATATAGGATATTTTCCTTTTTCCCTAATAATCTTTGGAAATAGACCTAGTAGTTTTATTGCTGGATCAAAGGGGATACACAATTTTTATTAATGCTTTTATTAAGGAGATTTGTCCTGTAAAGTTTGGATTCAGTCAAAGGACCATACTTTAAGTACCTGGAGGTCCTCATGTGGCCTTGAACCTGCAGGTTCCTTACCCCTGGATAGACCAACATCTAACATTGCATAATAAGTATAACAAGCTAAATTCAAAATAGGTACATGATTTAGACATGAAATGTGACATATAAGTAAATTAGGGGAGCATGGGAAAATTCATATCAGATATATGATTAAGGGAAGAGTTTATGACCAAACAACAGATTTGAGAAGATTACAAGGAAGAAAGTGAATAATTTTGATTACATGAAATTAAAAGACTTTTGCCCAAACAAAACTAATGCCATCAAAATCAGAAGGAAAATAGAAAAAAAAACTGGAAGACAGTTGTATAGCAAGTTTCTCTGATAAAGACCTCATTTCTTAAATATTTAGGGAACTGATCCAAATTTATAAAAAAAAAAAATAAGAGCCATCCCCTAATAAATGACCAAAGAAAATGAATATGCAGATTTCAGAAGAAGAAATCAAATCTATCCATAGTCACATGAAAAAATTCTCCAAATCAATACTGATTAAAGAAATGCAAATTGAAGCAACTCTAAGGTATCACCACATATCTATCAGATTGGTTAGCTGGACAGAAAAGAAAAATAATTCATACTGTAGGCGATGTGGAAAAATTGGGACAGTAATGCATTATTGTTAAAGTTTTGAACTAATACAACCATTTTGCAGAACAATTTGGAACTACACCCAAAGGGCTATAAAACTGTATATACCCTTTCACCCTGTAATACCACTGCTAGGTCTATAAACCAAAGAGATCAAACAAAAGGGAAAAGGAACTATTTGTACAAAAAAAAATTATGGCCATTCTTTCTGTGATAGTAAACAATTGGAAATTGAGGGAATGTTCATCCACTGGAGAATGGTTGAACAAATTATGATATGTGATCGTGATGGAATATTATTGCACTATAAAAAATGATGAGGATGATTTCAGAAAAACCTGGGAAGACAGTATTTTCTTTTATATATCTTCTTTTAAGCAATTCACTTCTATTTACCTACTTCAATCTTTGACCCTCATCTCCTTCAAGACCCAAGTCTTGCCTTTTTCTAGGAAAGATATCCTATTAATCATGTATTATTTGTACCATTTCTTCCTTCTCTGTCTTTTCAGCACTTCTGAGTTCATTTGACAATTGATTACTATGTTGTTTGTGGATATTCCTAAGTTGTTAACTTATGTGAATGTACTTCCTTTTAAAAGAAAGATTTGTTGGAAGGTCATCAAATTCCTATACTGTTTTTTCTGTATTTCTGCAGTGTGCCTACCATAACTTGGAGCCTATGTAATTCAAACCATATGGATGCTGTAGATAGCGAGTGGTTCTCAGTCTTGTGTAAGTTTTCCATTTGGGATTAAAAATAATAAGATTTAGGCACATTCAAAAGTCAGACAGAATACTGCCTTATTGAATATTTGTAAGAATAGAGGTGGGCCCCTATGCCT
Source organism: Pseudocheirus occidentalis (assembly GCA_028646575.1). Classification (NCBI taxonomy): domain Eukaryota; kingdom Metazoa; phylum Chordata; class Mammalia; order Diprotodontia; family Pseudocheiridae; genus Pseudocheirus; species Pseudocheirus occidentalis. The sequence continues at coordinate 96,399,002 of CM053597.1, read as the reverse complement.
TGGTATTGTTCCAGAAGAGGGATATTAAAAAATGAGTTCTGCCAGTTTAGTCTGATTTACTAATGAGAAGCTTCCTGAAGGAAGATTTCCCCTCTATGGGGAGTAACTACAGCAAAGGACACGTTATCTTTAAAACGTGTGCTTATTAGCTAACATGATTCTTTTTCAAAACTACATAAAATTTAGCAGGTATTGACTATTAGGTGTCTTTATATAATTTCAACTAGTGTCTTTATGTTATTTCAGCTGGAACAAATGGCCATTTAAAAAAAATAAAAATGGTGGCATAGTCATCCATAAAGATACACCCATGTACATTTCTATGTTGTTAGTAAGAATAGTGTCACTAATAGATTTATAAACTGGGCAGATTTTGCATGTTGCACCCTGCTCAGGATAATGTGGTTCCTAATGACAATGTAATTTAAAAGATAAGTTACTGGATTGATGCAAAACTATAGTCTAAGATGAGCTTTTATAAATTGGTAATATTTTTTTTTCTATATCTCAGCTGAGTTGATGTGTTTAAGTTATAAGACTCTATAAATAACTACAAAAAAATTTAACTTACTATACTTAAATTTTCTTAATTTTATTATAAATGTAATGATGAAAAATAAATTCATCTTCTATTATTTTCAATGCAGCAGTGATAACTGAGAGCTGCCTCTGGTCTTTAGTAACTTGTGGCACTTCATGGTCTCAGGTCATGTTACTAACCTGCTTGCTGTCCTAAGTAGGCATTCTCAGTAAGTATTATAGACCCATGTTAAACTCAGTAGGCTTGTGGGCCAGTTAAGATTGATTGTATGATTTCCAGTGAAAATGGCTGCTTGAATGGAGAAAGACAGCCTGGCCCGCTCCAGCCCAAATCATCAAGAAATCAAATGAGAAAGTTCAGTAAAGGATTTCACTACCAGAACAACACATGGGCAATAGAAAAGGGGCTGCAAACTAAACTAACACAAGCATAGTCAAACAAGCCACCAGAGGCGGGCCAAAGACTCACAGATCCTGCAGTTTCTTGTCTAGAGGTAGCCCTAAGATGGTTATAAAGTTAGGGATGGAATGAGAATTTGGGACCCCACAGTGACCAGTATGGAATAGGAGCATTTATACCAGGA
>CM053597.1:96372878-96392878 GCA_028646575.1 Pseudocheirus occidentalis | reverse complement strand
CTCAGTCTTCTTGTGCTAAGGGAAGTATGCTCTGGCTATTTATTTGCTGCTGCATTGATATTGCCCTGAGGCCCAGGGTGAACTCTCCTGTCTGGTGTTGCACTGAGAGGTTGGGTAGTTCATGGCTGGCTTTGTTGGAGGTTGAAGGGTCTGGCACAAGAGTAGGGAATCTGTGGCCTCAAGGCCACATGTGGCTATCTAGGTCCTCAAATGCAGTTCTTTGAACCCAAACTTTATAAAACAAATCCTCTTAATATAAGGATATATAATATAATATAATATAATATAAATCCTTAATAAAAGGATTTGTTCTATAAAACTTGGACTCAATCAAAAGGCTGTTCCCAAGGGCCTAGAAAGGCCACATGTGACTTTCAGGCTGCAGGTTCCTCACCCCTGACTCTGGGAGTTTACCTGCTACTGAGCTGGCATCCTAGTACTGGTATCTGGCATGTGCTGAAGAGTGTTTCTGGATTTCCCTAGGGCTACACTGAGGCATGTGACAGTTGCTGGAGGCTGTCTATTTACCCAGGGCAATGCTGAAACATATGGTGGGAGCAGTGCTGCCTGTTTGCTTAGGCATCTGTAGCGTTGGTGTCTACCTGTTTTCCTGGGCTATGCTCCTGCACATGGCAGTTCTTGGAGCTGAATTTTGCTTATTCTCCTGGCTGTACTGAGGCATATGAAGACTGTTTCACTCAATCTTTTTTGCTGCTTATGTTGTCCCAGGATTTGGTTTTGGGCTCTATTTTATGGTTATTTGGAAGTGAATATGGGAGAGTTGTGGCAATTTGCTGCTTACTCTTCCATCTTGACTCCCAGAAGTATTCAATATGGCCATTTCAGACTAATTCCAAAGTGAAGTCATTTTTCCCCTTTAACTTATAGTAACTTTATATGTTGTTCTTTCTGAGTCTGATCAAACATAGTTTCAACAGCAAGATTATAAAACAGGGAGGTTAAAATGGAGCCAGGGTGTTTCTAATTACATGAATAACTCTCTCATGACAAAAGAATATTTAACAGACTGTCTTCTGGGAGAAACTTTCTCTATAACTATGTATCAATAGTTTCAAGGCCTGCTGAAACCAGCCTTGACAGCCCACCTCCTGGCTAATCAAAAGACAAGCCCTTCTGTGTCAGTTCAAAAAAAAAAATTGTAAGGGAGCCAAAACATCCTGGTGAAGTTATCCAGACTCAAGAGTAACTCAGATGAAGTCACACATAGACTTATTAAGGTCACATCTTTTTTTTTTTTACAAGCAATTTATCCTTTCAGATAACAACCGGACTATAATAGATCCCAATGGGAGACTTTGTGCACAGCCATCAGAATCAATAACAAATGCAGATTCTGAGACTTTGTTGCCTGTGGTATGCTTCAGCAAGAGGAATTATAGAAGCATAAATCTCTATTGATAACTAGAGTAGTCACTTCATTCAGTTTTATATTCCCAGTCACTGTGCATTCCTAGGATGGGGTATAGAGGGAGGAATTCAATTGCTTTATTCATTTTAAACATTTGATCAGTTATCTAAAGCTGAAAAATGCATTGTTCTACCTGACATTGCTTAGGGTGGTATTTACACTATGGAATGGCTACATCTCCCTGATAACCATGACTGCAGTCTAGGCTCTTTTGTTTCTCTTGTTAGACCTAACACTCTTCCAGCCACTCTGCTCCCCTTCATGAATGAACCTTTGTTGTGTTGTTTCTTCCCCTTTAGAAGATTGTAAGCTTCTTGAGGGGAAGAATTGTCTTCGGTTTTATTTGTATTTGTTTCCCCAGTGCTTAGCCCTGTGTCTGGCACACAGTAATCCCTTAAAAATGTACTGACCAACTGACTACTAGTTATATTTCTCAAGCATAATATAAGTTCCTTGAAGTCAGGGACTGATTTTTATTTTTACTTTGTTTCCACAGTGGCCATGTACTGCATATAACAATGATGATTATAGGATAGAATTGGAGAATCAGTAGATATCAGATCAAACTGAAAACAAAGCATGAAAGGAAGCATCAGTATGCAAATACCTTAAGATTGTTAAAAGGACAATGGAGAAATCTTCCAATTACTCAGCATGTGCATGATTATAAAAATGCATGTCAAAAATGTTATAACAAGCATAAACAACAAAACAGGCAGAATATAAAAGATGGAAGTTTTAGTGACATTTATGGGGGGAGTTAAGGGAAGAATGCCTGTTAGCATCCTGGTGATGAAAAGGACAGTGGGATGTGGCTGACAATATATGAGGTCATGTGTACCCAGAGGGGAAACTGGACTTCAGCTGTACACGAGCCTCAATCCTGTTCCCCATCAGCTTTTAGTAGAGCTATGTAGGCTTGATGAAGTATTCAAATAAATCTAGTTCTTCTCAGTCCAATGGCCACAGTGGGTTTAGAACAATCCCCCCCCCAAAAAAAGAAAGAAAGATGTCACCTCAGTATAAATCCAAAGCTAATACTTTTTCAAGGCCTTTATAATAATATCTGTCAGAATTAGGGTAGAATAGGAAGAGTGACACATACAATTAAAATTCTAAATGCTGTAAAAGACAGTGGTGTCCTAGCTCCTTTCTTTGTTACTTATATTTAAAATAACTTGATGCAGTTATTAGATGGATAGGATGCATGCCTTCTAGCTAAAGAAATAAGGAAGACAAGTATCCTCCTCTATGCTGATAATATGGTTTATTATCTTGAACTAGCAAGACTAAGAAGTAGCTTAATGTGTTAACCAATTATCACTATATTATCACTATAAAGGACTGGTTGGCATCAACTGTGCTTCTTTTCTTCCATTCATGGTCTCATCTGCAAAAGTACAAAAGGTCACAATGCATATATTTTCTCATCCTATGTGATTCTTATCTATGTTTTTCAACTAATTTTTCCTTATTTCCCCTTTATTCCTCTTCTTTCTCCTTCCCTCTGCTTTCTTTCCCTTTCTTCCTTCCTTCTCCCCACCTCAAATGGTAATAGTGTATACTTAATGTAGGATCACCGTTTACCAGGGTTCCTCACAAACCCCTCCCCAATATTGATAAGGATAGTTCTTTCCCTAAAAGTCAAGGAAGATGTCTCCAAGATTTGGTTGGTGTAAGGGGTTAAAATTGAGGCTTGGATTTTCTGGTTGCTTCTGGTCATATTGATTTGGTTTCTCGTTCCCCAAAGAACATAAAAAGGCCCATTCACTGAGGCTTAAAGCCCTTAAGACTTGGCATGTCCCAGGACACCTTTCCACCCTCACAAGTCACTACACACTCTGACTGAAGATGGGTATTTTTGAGTATATGTGAGTGACAGACACCATTTGATCTGCAGTATCCTTGCTGAATAGCCTTTGTATGTTGTGGCTTTTGTTAACTATTGAATGATCTATGAATATCTCGTTTCATTCCAAAACAAAACGTAAACTAACACAGGGAACCAGACTGAATCAGGACAACTGATACAAAAACCAAAAAAATTCTATGACACATTCCCCTACCTGTCAAGTGGAATGTGGGCTAGAGCACGCGTAACAAAGAGGTGAATCAGATTCAGGGAAATTCTTTTGCTTAGACAAGTGTGTGTAGTAACTGAGTGTAGTACAACTTTCCCTTTGGGATGATAGTGTAGAGTTTTAAATCTACCTTTCCTTATCATGACAAGTCTGTCCTCAGCTCTTAGTGGATGTACTGCTGCTATGCCCTGCAATTCTGAGAATGTTGCTAAGTACATGAAACATGTATCCTCTTATCTTCTGCAAGTTCACAAGGTGTAAGAAAGAGGGGAAAACAACTTGAGGTACTCTTCCTCATTCCCACTATTGATGGTTTCGCAGGGATTTGACTTCAGTTTCCACCAGTAATCTGTTAGGAGAATCAAAGTTTATGATGTTTTAGGTCAGTGGTTCTCAACCTTCCTAATGCTGCAACCCTTTAATACTCCTATCTGCATGTGGGTGGACCCGCCTGGAGACAGATAGAGGAGCAGTGTCTTAGTTCCTAAGACCATCAGAAATATGTGTTTTCCAATGGTCTTAGGTGACCCCTGTGAAAGGGTTATTCTACCCCCCCAAGGGAATGTGACCCACAGGTCACCTAAAACAGGGTGAAGGAGGTGGGAAGGAGGGTAGGGATTTGGGCTCCAGTGTTGGGAAGTAGATAAATTCCTGAAGTTCTTTATGCTCTCAATACTCTCCCCTCACTAAAACAAACAAAAAATAAAAACCTCATCCTTATCATCAAATAAATAGATGGGACTTTTACCCACAGTCTGATTGCATTCCTTGTTATTTCTTTCCCTAATCTGAGGAGGTTTTCTTTTGTTTCTGAATTGTAAATAGGATGGTGAGATAGGGGCTTTACTTCCTCTGGCTCCCCCAGGACTGTGCAAGGCTTTCCTGAAGAATAGGAAGAAATGATCTTAGCACTTGGTTAGCAAGCATAATTACTTACAATTAGGGAGTTATCAGCTAATAAATAGACTTATTCCTTTTCTGACTGGGACATTCCATTCTGGGGGTGAGTTCTGTACCTCCCCAAGGCAGAAACAACATTGGTGTGAGCTCCCTCTACTTCAAACATTGATTTGAGGGGGCAACTTGCCCAATCTGGATTTTTGGGAAGCTTGCCTCACATTGGAAAAATGGTATTTATAGCTGCTGTTCCTTTTAGACTAACTTCATTTGTAATAACAGCTAGCACTTATGCATATAAAATCAGCTTTTTAAGTATAGAGAGTTCACATCAATGCTGTTCTTGCCTTGGGGAGGTAAGAGAACTTACCCCCAGAATAGAATGTAGCAGTCAGAGAAGGGACAAGCCTATCACCTGATCACTCCCTAATTTTAATGAATTACTCTTGCTAACCAAGAACTATCTATCATTCAATCCCATATTCCTTACAATTTGTAAGAATCTTTATAAATATTATCTTTGATCCTTATAAATGCTTAGGTAATGACTTCTATCATTCCCATTTTACAGATGAAGAAATAGAGGCAGTTAATGTGGGAGGCTGAATTTTTTTTTAATATTACCTGTGTTTTATTGTATTTTTGCTTATTTTGTTAAATATTTCCCTATTACATTTTTTTAAATTTTTTATCGACTTGCTTGTTTTCTTTTAGTTTACAATATTCAGTTCTGGGAGACTGAATTTTAGCTCAGATCTTCCTGACTCTACATCTGGTACAATAAAGTCACTACCCTGCCTAGATGCTTCATAAAATGTACAGAGAAGGGAGTTAGCAAAGTCATTTCTTCTTTTTGGGTTCCCAGAGTTATTTGAAAGACTAGGAAAATGGAGGTGATAAATAGTCATAAATAAAATTATAGTGGTTGTTTGTACAGATTTACAACTTTGGCTCTTGCAATATTGCAGAACAAAATGTAAACCTTTAATACATGAAAGAGCCAAATTAAGAAAAGTTGATAGAAGAATTGTAAGAATCTGGGAGGAAAAGGAACAGGCTAAGTGACAATGATTAAACAAAGATGTGTACATTTGATTTCCTGGAAGAGAAAAGGATAAAATCCCATTATAAGGAACTCCAAAGTGTGTGTGTGTGTGTGTGTGTGTGTGTATGTGTGTGTGTGTATGTGTGTGTGTGTGTGTGTGTCTTTGTGTTTGTGCAATTGAAGAATAATTCTGTAATGTGTATATTGTCAGAAATTTCGTTCATAGACCACAGGCTTAGAAAATGAAAAGGAAATCCTGTCAGGCTTCTCCCTAATAAATTAGAAGAACAAAGAAGTTTTTCAACACATGGAGGGTACTAGTTTAATCCCCTTATTATACAGGTTAGGAAAGAGAGACCTGGAGAAATGAGTGAATTGCCCAAAGTCACATTGATAATACCTGAAAGAATAAAGATTTGAACTCTGGCTACAAGACTCTAATAGCAGTTCCCTGCCCTAACACCCCCTCCCCCCTTACACATTTGAAGGGGCAGTTGGGTGGCTAAATGGATAGAGTGTCAGTCTCAAAGTCAGGAAGACTCAAGTTCTTGAGTTCAAATCTGGTCTTAGGCACTTACTAGCTTTGTGACCCTGGATAAATCACTTAACCCTGTTTGGTTCAGTTTCCTCATCTCTAAAGTGATCTGGAGAAGGAAATGACAAACCATACCAGTATCTTTGCAAAGGAAACCCCTAAGCAGGTCATGAAGAGTTTGACATGACTGAACCAAAAATGCTGCTTGATAGTTGAAACAAAAAACTTCAGAGGACTTTAACATCGGTTATCTTTGACCCTCCCTGTTCATCTACTCCAAACACAATGAAAGTACTTTCATTTGAGAAAATTGTAACATAAAGTGAGGAGAGAAAATTCATTTGTTGCAGACGGTTACCCTTTGTAAAGGCTTCTCAGGAAATCCAGGAAAACACTGTTTACTACAGGTCATAGAAATTCTTTATATACAGCCTTCTTGTTAATGACATTTACTACAAAAGAATTTTTACCTTTAATAGAAATAATTTTCTTTCTGTAGAGCAAGGTTCGTTAAGGTGTGTGTGTGTGTGTGTGTGTGTGTGTGTGTGTGTGTGTGTGTGTGAGTGAGTGTGATGGATCCCTCTGGCCGTCTAGTGAAAGCTAGTGATGTGGTACAGGCTCTGGGAACCCCCTTGAGCTCTCCTTGAATCTTCCCACATGAAGCATTTGCCTGAGGCTGGAGAATTATCTAGGGCAGACTCACTCTGTGTCAGATTATTCTGGCCCACTTGTCTAATACAAGCATCACAGATAGCAAGGCTCCTTAAGAATCTACCCTTTTCTGACCTCAATATTTATGGTTCCCTGATCCCAGGAAACACTGCTAATCTCAAGTTCTTCTCCACCCAGGACTGGAAGGTATATAAGGCTCTCTCTTTCCCTGTTCCCTTCTTGCTCTCCAAATACCTTGAAGATACTTTTTGGACCTCTCAGGTCCCATTAGGTCAGACAGCTGGGAGGCTATCTTGTACTCAGCCTGACCCTCTCAGGTTCTTGGTCCAGTTTGGGTATGTTGGAGGACATGGACCTGGGCACAGCTTCCAAAGAATGGAGGACAAGGACTGATGCCCCATCAGGAAATGTAGGCCAGATTCTTTTAATTCTCTAGATCCTAGGGAACTGGGAAAACTTCAGATACTTTTTTTGTGAGGTTTTTTTTTTTGTCTTGTTTTGTTTTGTTTTGTTTTGTTTGTTTTTCAAGGCTTACTCCCAGATCTTCCTTCAAGGAGGAAGGGACTTCCAACCCCTATGTCTATGTTGGGTTGATCCATTTTATTTCCCAAAAATTTGCCTTTGAATTGTCTTTTAAAACACTGGGGAAAATTTAATTTCTCTAAAGAACTTAAAAAGAAAAAGTTGGTGTTCTTTTGCAACATTGTTTGGCCTCTGTATTGTTGAGATCAGGGAACCAAAAATGTAGAGGTTAGGGGTGCATGAGACCCCAAAATACCAACATACCGGGTCCTGCTGATGAATTTGACTCAAGCCAAAGAAAAGCAAAGTTTATTAAAGATTTGCCATAATGGGTAGACTCTTAAGGAGCCCCAGTATCTGTGATGCTTGTACTGGACAAGTGGGACAGAATAATTTGACACAAAGTGAGTGCCTGCTAGATAATTTTCTAGCTCTTTAGTGGAGGCAAGATGGGTCTTATATACAGAAAGGTTGTGGGAGGAATCTAGGGGTGGTCTGGAGGAGTTTGGAGAGGGTCTTCAGGAGGAGTCAAAGGAGGTTAGACTCCAGTAATGAGATTGAGGTTGGGAAGTAGCTGGAGGCTACCTGGAAGTGAGAGACAATGGAACAGATTTGGATATAGATATTTTGAAAGGATCAAGAGTGGGGACTAACTGGACAGTGGAGGGCTAGGCTAGTAACAGAGATTTGGGTGGAACTATAATGAAAGGCTTATGGCTTCAGGCAAATGCCTCATCAAATGGAAAGATTCAATCTGAGTTCAAGGGAGTTTCCTGAGCTTGTATCCCATTAGGTATCACCTAGAGGACCACCAAGTATGGCCTGTTTTTGGAACTTTAAAAGATAATACTCTCGGGGTGGCTAGGTGGCCCAGTGAATAGAGCACCGGCCCTGGAGTCAGGAGCACCTAGTTCAAATGCGGCCTCAGACACTTAACACACACACACACACACACAAAACTAGGCGTGTGACCTTGGACAAGTCACTTAACCCCAACTGCCCTCCAAAAAGAAAAGAAAAAAAAGAAAAAAAAAGATAATACTCTCTTGCAGTTAGAATTATATGGTCGCAGAGAAGGAAGATGGATAGAAGTTGCCTACTTAATAGCCTTCACTGAAGTTTCTCGGAACATGGTTCTCAGGAAAGATTGTGAGATGCTTGAAGCTAGAGCCCCTCCACAAAGCTGCAATAGGAGTCAATTAAATGACCCCCTTCCTATGGCCCCCAGGGCCTTGGCCCCAGCCCTTCCCCGCTCAGTGAGTTCTGCTCAGGTCCCAGTCAAGGGTCTCGCTGAGGCAGGTCCCCAAGCCTCTCTTGCTGCTCCCTAACCCTTTTCCCCTTTGTGTGGGACATGAAATTAGTGAAAACTTCTCAGTCTGGAATGTAACCCCCCCTCCCCTCCTGAGTGTCTACCCTCCCCCTTCTCCTGTCAATTACTTTTATCTTCCTCTGTTCATTTCTTCCCTCCTGGTGAAGGCCAACCCCCTTGTAGTCTCATTGGGGAGGAGGTTGGGAGGTGAATTTTTCACCAATGAAAGAGGGCAGTTGGCCAGGAGAGGGGACGTCTTAATTAGGTTTTTAAACCTTGGAGCAGGGCTAGGCTCTCTCTTCCAGCCCGGCCTCATGCATCAACATGGGTAAGACATCATCTCATGGGGCACCCCTTTCTTCCCGGGAAAAAGGGAATAAATTCCTCTTCTTATCTAAGGCATCTCTGTGTTTACTTTTCTAATTAAATTAAGAATAATGGGTATTTTTTATACCACAAACACCTTGGTTTCCCTTCCCTTTCCCTCTAGCCCAACACCCCTTGTATCCTGCCTCCTACACCATCCATATCTCCTACCCTGCATAGCCCACCATGCTCTGCCCCCCAATGACCCCCTTGCTCAGTTCCCAGCCACTGGTCTTGCTGAGGTGCCTCCCTCCGTGGACCCTTCCCCTGAGTTGACACCCATTCAGTCTCAGGCCCTACCCCCACAACAGTCTTAGGGGTATCTCTTCTTTTGACACCTTCCTCTCTTCAGGTGCCAGCTGGACTTCCCCCTTGCGAGCTGGATACCCCAGTCTTGCAGTCTGATACAATTCAGCCAGCACTCCCCAGTCACTCACTCCCTCATAGGAAGTGGGACTTCCTGTCTCCCTTCCCAAGCCACTGTCCCTACAGCACCCTCAGGTTTTTTCCTCTCTCCCAGTGAGACAGCTAGAGTGCATGTTCCATTCTCCATTTCAGATCTCATTCAAGTTAAAGAAAAATTGGGGAGGTTCTCTGAAGACTCAACAAAATTTACTGAGGGCTTCAGAGATATATCCCTGGGGATAAAGGAGAAACTAAGGGTTGTCTCCAGACATATGGTGAAATTGGGAAGCCAGTTTTCTCTAATTAAGCCTCCCAGATCTAGCCATGTTCCCCCAGAAGTGTGGGAGACAGTTTTGTCAGTTGTTTGGGATCATAGTATTCCTGGGTGAGCTACTTCTGCCACTCCAGCATTTGTTTGACTCCTTGCTCCTAAAGTGCTCCCCCGTAGTGGTCAATATCCAATTAAGCCCAAGGCCTGGGAGGAACTGCAACCATTAATTGCTACTCAAGGCCCTGACTCATTTTGTCTAGAGCAGGGCTCACACTAGATGAAAACTTTTGAGACTTTGAAAACTAAATTGACCATCACTCCAGCATTAGCTTTACCCAATCTAGAAAAACCTTTTACTCTCTATGATGCTAAAAGGAGAGGACAGGCTTTGGAAGTTGTTGCCTGTTTTTGAAAGCTATTAGACTCTGTGGTTGCTATTGCTTTCCATGTGCTGTATGTCTACGGAGCAATTTGGAAAGGAGGGGGGATATCCGACAGCATTTTGGTCTTGCCATAGTCATCTTTAATTCCAACCAGGAAAACTGTCTTTTCTACCAGGGATATTGTCTGTTCTTTATACTTTCTTTTGTGCCTGTTTGGTCTTTGCTTGTTTAACCTCCTTGCCAGGTTTGTCTCCTCCAGGGTTAAAGCCATCAACCTCTGGATGACCTCTAAGACTATGCAAATCTCTGACTAAATCCAAGTTCTCTAGTCCACTGGACCTGGCATCAGCCATATTTCAGAATCTGACCCCTTGAATGTGAAGTTTGACCCCCTTGAACAGGACCCAGAGAGGCAGGAACAGCTCTATGCCGCTTGCCGGCAGGAAGCAATTTCAGAAGCTGAGACCTTTGTCCTTTACCCCAAAAGAATTTGGGTCAGGTTTGTTTGAGGGGGAAATTATAAGGTACAGGCTCTGGGAAACCCCTTGAACTCTGATTGAATCTTCCCATTTGATGTGGTATTTGCCTGAGACCATAAGCCTTTCATTATAGCTCAGCCCAAATCTCAATTACTAGCCTAGCACTCCTTTGTCCAGCTACTTCCCACCCAAGATCTTCCCAAAATATCTATATCCAAATCTGTTACCCTTAAACTAGACTAGTTCTCCATTGTCTGTCATCTCCAGGTAGTCTCCAGCTGTTTCCCACCCTTAATCTCATTACTGGAATCTGACCTCATTTGCCTAGTCCTGAAGACCTTAGGCAAACTCCTGTAGACCACCCCTAGCTTCCTCCAACAACCTTTCTGTATACAAGCTACATCTTGCTTCCATGAAGGAGCCACAAATTTTCTAGCACAGACTCACTCTAAGTCAGATTACTCTGACCTGCTTGCCAATACAAGCATAACGGATACCTAGACTCCTTAAAAGTCTACCCATTATGGCAAATCTTTAATAAACTTTGCTTTATTTTGGCTGAGAGAAGACTTGAGTTGAATTCATTCGGCAGCACCCAGCATGTTGATATTTTGAGGGCTTGCACACCCCTAAACCTTAAACCTCAACATTTTATGGTTCCCTGATCTCTACAGTATGAACTTATTCTCAGAATGTTTTTAAATGCATAAAGTAAAATAATAGAATTACAAAGGAAACCAATTATATTGAAATACAGTTTTCACATTTTAAAAATATAACATATTAACATACTACAGATTAAGGACCTTAGTGCCTGGAGGACTAAATGTTTAAGAATTTGCCAATTCAGCTTGCTTAGCAGCTATATAATTTATTCCTAATGCCTTGTTGTCAAAGAGAGTGTTTCAACATTTGAAATGCTAATGGTTGTTGAATGCAGGGGCTTTAAGGCAGCTCCCATCCCTCACTGTGGGTTGTGGCTGCATTTCAGTACTGGATTTAAGTGATTCCTGGTAGATATAAAGGGTTATATGGTTATATATAGTTATAACTTTTGCTATTGCTCATTTAAAGGTCCTTTGATTCTTGTTCACCTTGTCTCTGAACCTCATGTTTTTAGCCTTGTTATTTTCAAAGGGCACTGAAGCTTAGAAATGATAGGGTCAGATTCCCTATAGATATTTGTTAAGTACTAAGCTGCAGCAGGAAATCAGAGCCACTGAAAATGGGACCAGATCCTAGATCACCTATTAAGAACTAGAAAGGACCTTAATCTAGAACCTCTAGTCTAGAACCTTTTCTATCTCATGGGTCCCTTTAGCAGTCTGGTGAGGCTTATGGACCCCTTAAAAAAAAAGGTTTTAAATGCATAAAATAAAATGCATAGTGCTGAAAATGTAACAAATAATTTTGAAATGTAGTTGTCAAAATAATAGGTCTCTTTATTCTATCCTATTGGGTGCCCTATCCCCATGTGTGCCATGCCTCCTTGTGTGCGTGTCCTGCACTCTCCCACGCTCATCTGCCTTATATAGACTGTCTGTCTTTCCTTCATCACTTGCCTCAATAACAGTATTCTGATAGGGGGGAGCGCTCCTCCACTTTTTCGTGCATGCTCTATGCCATCTGTCTCTCCCTGTCTCCTCTCATTCTATTCCTCTCCCACCTCTTAATTGAACCTTTTAAAATATCATCCCTTCCTATTCAACTGAGCCTGCGCCCTCTGTCTATGAATATATATATATGAGGATAGGTGAAGGGAATATAAATATATATGTGTATACACATATATATTTATATTCCCTTCACCTATCCTCATACTGAGAAAAGTTTCAAGAATGCTTGAAAGTCTTCCACCTCATTGAATAACCATATTTTCCCCTGAAACACTATACTCAGTTTTGCTGACTAGGTGATTCTTGTTTTTAATCCTAGCTCCCCTGATATCTGGAATATCATATTCTAGGCCTACATTACAACTGTAACGTAGAAGCTGTTAGATCCTGGGTTATCCTGATTGTGTTTCCATAGTATTCAAATTGTTTCATTTTGGCAGCTTGTAATATTTTCTCCTTGATCTGTGAACTCCAGAACCTGGCTATAACATTCCTAGGAGTTTTCTTTATGGGATCTTTTTAAAGAGGTTATTGGTGAATTTTTTCGAGTTCTATTTTGCCCCCGGCTCTAAAATATCTGGGCAATTTTCCTTGAGCATTTCTTGAATGATAATTTCTAGGTTCCTTTTTTGATTATGGCTTTCAGGTAGTCCAATAATTTTTAAATTGTCTCTCCTGGATCTATTTTCCAGGTCAGTGTTTTTTTCCAAGGAGATATTTCACATTGCCTTCTACTTTTTCATTTGTTTGGATCTGTTTAATAGTATCTTGATTTCTCATAAAGTCATTTGCTTCCATTTGCTCCACTCTAATTCTGAAGGAATTATTCTCTTCAGCAAGTTTTTGAGATTTTTTTTTCCATCTGTCAAATTCAAATTTTTAAGGCATTTTTCTCCTCATTGGCTTTTTGGGCCCCTTTTGCCATTTGAGTTAGTCTATTTTTAAGGTGTTATTTTCTTCAGTCAGGTTGCTGACTCTCTTATCATGATTTTCTTGCATCATTCTCATTTCTCTCCACAATTTTTCCTCTACTTCTCTTATTTGAATGTTTTCAAAATCCTTCTTAAGCTCCTCCATGGCTTGTAACCAGTCTACATTTTTCTTGGAAGCTTTGGGTGTGGGAGTTATGACTGTGTTGTCTTCCTCCTATTCCGTGCCTTGATCCTTTTTGTCCCCAAAAAAGGAATCTAAAGTTGGATTGCTGAGCTTTCTTTGCCTCCTTTGCTGGCTCATGTTGCCAGTCAATTAACTTGACTTTTGAGTCACAGTAGAACTCTGCTTTTGGAGGGGAGAGCTCTGTTCCAAATTGCTGGGCTTTTCACAGCTGCTGGAGCTATTAGGAAGCTGCCGTGTCTGCAGCCCCCACCAGCTTTGGCTCACTGAAAATGCATCTCAGGACCACCACCCAAGACCCTGGTCCTGATCCAGGCAAGAGCACTTAGCCTCTGAATGACTGCTTGGCCCCCATGCAATCTGCAGGCTGAAAGCTCTGAAGAAGCCATGTGGAGGCAGTTGCAGGGCCACCGCTTCAGCTACTCCTAGCTTTGGGTCAGTTGGCCAGACCCTCTCCCCCAAATTTAGCCAAGTTCCTTCGACCTTTTCCCTTTGTCCTTGACTCTTATGGGTTGGTAATTCTGGAAACCACCACATCTGCCTGTGATCTGCTCTCCTGAAAGCTCCAGCCAGGGCTTCTCCTGGCAGGCCTGGGGCTAAAGTCATGGGTTCATTAGGTGCTGAGCGGGGCTCTCAGAATGCTGCAATGAGCCCTTTTATTCCATCTGCCGGCCTCCCTTCCATGGGATCCTTGTTTCTCTGTCATTTTATGAGTTCTAGAGCTCTAAAATTTGTTTAGAGTCATATTCAGTAGGTATTTGTGGTGGTTATGGGAGGAGCTGTGGAGTTTTCATGCTTCTATGCTACCGTCTTGTCTCTGTTGCCCAGATTTTCTAATAAGGTATTGTAAACACCCCATAAAGGAAAAAAAAAAAAAGACACCTCAAACTTCTTTTTTGATACTAAGTGACTACAAAACATTTTACATGCATTTTCCAGATTGAGGGAGCCTCACACCCCTAACCCCCATGACATGGAAGGGATAACTGTAGATTATTTAAGCAAAGTTTATGTGAAAGCACAGATAAAAATCAGTATGATAAAAGAGTGTGGAGGTATTGAGATCTTAACTAGTAGCAGCACACATTAATAGATATAGGAACAGGTACTAAGCCTATGAATTCACTGGTTTAGAGAACTCCTAGATGAGGAAACTCCTCGATCAGTGTATGCCAACATTTTGAGAGGTATCTAGAGGCAATGGTGTAATGGAGTCAGCTCATACTGGCTCTGGAGAGCTGATGGTTAAATTTTCAACATTGATATTTATACCTCTGTAAAACCAAGCACAAACAGCTCTCCAGAGGACTGCTGCCATGAATAGCTCTAAGGTTCTGATCACATGGCATAGTGAACTCTCTATTTATTCAGTAGTAAACTAAAACAAAAACACTCACAGAAACCAAAGTACAGCATTCACAATGATATAACAACAATTTATCTCTAAAGTGATCACATAGTCTTAAACCAAAGATATCATTCTGAATACAATGTATACAAGTCACCCATTTCCAGGTCTCATTGTCTTAATCTCTCAGTCAAAAAGTCTTATTTCTTCTTTATTGGAGACTAGCTTCCAGTCATCTTTAACTCAATCATCCTTAAGGAGTACAAGGTACAAAGTATAAAGTTCTCCCACCCCTAGGGACTGGGAGAACATGTTGATCTTGTGAGTCAGCACTAAGCACCCGAGGAGAGGTCTTTTAATCTTGGCTTGAGCCTGGCTCACAAATTCCATGGTTCCTCTTCCATGGGTCCAGCTCTTGCCTGAATTCACTCAGCTGTCACCTGAATTCACAAGTAGGTAGCTCTCAGCTTCTCTTCCAGCTCCTTGTCTAGCTCCTCATTCAATTCCTGTTCCATATTGAAGCTCACAGTGTCTAGCCCATGTCAAGTCCTTCACAATTTCTGTTTCTGGGAAGACAAAGCTTAACAGAGCCAAAATAATATTCGTACACATTACAGGCACCATCATCAATTCTCCATCTGCCTGTGAAATCAACACAGACCCATAAATAAAGTCTGAGAAATCAACACAGACCCACACACAAGGTATGAGAAATCAACAAAAATCATCAGTGTAGTCCCAGAGCCTCTGAAACCCTCCTCCAGGACTTCTGTAAACAGAAAACAAAAACATCCTCTTTCAGGGTTTCTGAACCAGCAGTAATTTAGATGACTGCCTCATGACACCAGTTTCTCTTTTACTTTCTTATTACTCTTTTTTCCCCTAAAACTTTAATCAGGATTTACATAGGGTGTATATATATATATATATATATATATATATATATATATATATATTTATGTATGGAAGTCAATTTTTATGCTGGTATCTCTTCTTTTATGATTAAAAGATAATTAAGAACTTCAAAGGATCCATGATCTCATTGGTGTCAAGGCACCTTTTACTAGAATGGTAATTAAGGGTGGAGTTAGCACAGTGCTTGGCACAAATTAAGTATTTAATAAATGCCTCTTGCCCTCTGCCTGCCTGACTGGAAAGAATCCCCGGATGCTGAATTTAAAGGATTGTCATCACTTGCAGTCCTTCAGCAGTTTAAAAAAACAAAAAGGAGAGCTTAGCACCTAGTGACCCTGACGTTTTGAAGTCTGCATTAAAACATGTATCTTTTTTTTAAATCCTTCTTTCCATGCTTTTTTCTTCCTCTCTTTCTGCTTTTTTCCCCTCCCTCCTTCTCTCTCTCCTTCCTTCCTTCTTTCTTTCCTTCCTTCTTTTCTTTCTTCCTTCCTTCCTTCCTTCCTTATTTGTTTGTTCCTTCATTTGTTCATTCATTCATTCCTTCCTCTCTCCCTTCCTCTTTTTGTCTTATTTTTATTCTTTCTTTTAATTCATTAGTCATTTGTTTACTTATTTTTTCATTAAATTTAAGCAATTTTGTCCATTTATTTGCTCATTAACTTACACCTATTTGATTACTTATTTATCCACTAATTCACTTATTCATTAATTTATTATGGCATAATGTTACATTTTTGTTGTTTTTGGTCATATATGATCTTGATGATGTCATATATCACTTATTGAACACAACTCATGTTTAGTATGTATTTGTACTAACCATATATTTTCCCATTACCTTTCATTTCCTCTATGATTGTGGTTATTCTAACAGTTCTAATATTATCTGATCTAAGACACTGAAGATCATTGGGTTCTAGGATTCATATCTACATTAGCATCATGAGGCAAAGACTCTTGTCAAAAACATGGGCTTTTACTTTTGTTGAAAAATGGTTTATGGATTTCCTATCCACTCTACTGGTTTATTGATTTCTTTCTCTTTCAAAGGCAAAAGCAGCCTAGGCTATCTCTGTGTTTAGAAAAGAGCTGATTCCTTCCCCTTCTATTAAATAAAAAGGAAAATCCAGAGACAGCAGAAAACAGTTCATGTATTCTTTGTGATTTGTACTTTGTTGTTTTTGGTCAGTTGTTTCCAGTCATGCCTGTCTTTTTGTGAGCCTATATGGGGTTTGCTTGGCAAAGAGACAGGAGTGGTTTGCCACTTCCTTTTCTAGTCCATTTTACAGATGAGGAACTGAGGCAAAAAGGATGAAGTGACTTTCCTAGGGTCATACAACTAGTAAGTGTCTGAGGCCAGATTTGAATTCATGAAGATGAGTCTTCCTAACTCCAGGGCTACTGCTCAATCTATTGCTTACTGCCTTTAAGATAAGATACTAAACCTAGTATTTAAAGCCCTTTAGAATTTGCCTCCAACCTAAGTATATTTTCAGATTTCTTTCATATTTCATTTCTGTTGACTCTCTTTTGGCAACATAGGACTCTTAGCTCTTTACCCATTTCCATATTCCATCTTCCTGTCCTTGGACTAAATGTCCCAAATGAATCTTCAAAAATGATGGTTTTATTAATAACCTCTCTTTGACCTCCTCTTTGGTGTAAGCAGAACCACTCTTTCTGTGCTGACATTTCCCTTAGTCAATGTTCTATACCCTGGACTCTTGTTTCTTGAACTTGATGGAGAACAGGGATCTTTAATGCACTTGAAAAGAGAACCTATAGGAACAGAAGTTACTGGAGGTCATAGCCTTCCATGGAAGTGACTTACTCTCTATTTACCAAGCTTATTCATACCAAACTAAGGCTGGTTCATTTTGAATCTGGATCCATTTCATCTTTTCCCTGCTGTTTAGAGTTTTAATAATAGGTATCAATAAAAATATATTTGGTTTGTATCAAGTCTCCCAGTTAGCAATCCCAGCAAATTAGAAAGAGAATCTTCCTCTGTGTAACCTGCCCTAGCATCTCTCCCAGATGCCTTTGAACAAATTAAAAACATACAACACAATAAAACGTTGAGTTCACCACAGTCTTATCTTAGACTCAGTGGACTAAAATCTTTTAGACTCAGTGGACTAAAATTCAAAATTTACTTTAAAGAAACAGTCATAAATTTTGGACCAGATCAGTGCTTTCCTAGGAGGGAAAGGGGAAAGGAGTATCATTGTAGTCATTGTTAGCAAACAAGGACAATTACAATCTTCCTGCTAAGGCTTTAGGTGGCACCTACTTAGGGCAATGGATTGAGAGGTGGTCCTGGAGCTGGAAAACCAGAGTTCAAATCCAATTTCAAACACTTATTAGCTTTGTGACTGTGGGCAAGTCACTCAACCTCTGCCTCAATTTCCTCAACTGTAAAAATGGGGACAATAATCACATATAACTTTCAGGGTTGTTGTGAGGATCAAATGAGGCAATTTTTGTAAAGCCCTTAGCACAGTGCTTGGTACATAATGGCAGTGAACATAAGTTCATTATCTTCCCTTCTCTCCTACAGGATAATAGCATAAGGATAGGAGAGAAGGGGTTGGCTTTTCTAGTGGCAGTCATAGCCAGTAGTTGCCAGGCATATGAGATGGGGTGACTAGAGTCCTGTATACCAATGGGCATTATTTTTACTGACCTGATGCATATGGAATGAATTTCATTCTCACCTCTATTTACCTCTTATAATCATTAACTTCCTTCAAAACTTACCTTAGGTGCCATCTCCTACAATTAGCTTTTCCCCATTTCCCAGTTAACAGTGCTTTCTCCTTTCTCAAATTAACATCTTTAAAAAAACTGTGCCCATACAACAAAATATAAACTCCTTGTGGGCATGAGCTAGGTCATTTTTCTCATTGCATCCCCAGTTCCTGACACAGAGTAGATGTTTAATACATCCTTTTTGAGTTCATAAAACAGAGTGCCTGCCATTGACCTGAAGGGCTTTTCCTCAATTCCTGTAGCTAGGAAGCTATAGAGCTGTAACCAGGATTTCTATTCTAGTTCAACTTTTTTTTCTCCTACAATAATATGTTGTTCCTTAAAATTCAGAATGTGAAATGGTTGCTGCAAAGTGGCCATGTTTCTAAGGTGCCTAAAGTAACAATGTTCCATGCTTCTGGTTTATGCCATTGTTAGGAAGGAGACTTCATGGAGGTGTGACCTCTTTCTCAGTTTTCTCATCAATAAAATGGGGATAATAACCTACCTCACTTGTTGTGAAGATCAAATGAATTAACTTATTTAAAGTACTTTGCAAATCTTAAAGTGAAATGTAAATATTGCTATTTTGATTCCCTTCATCAGGACAATGAACCACACAAAAGGGTCATAATACTTAGTGGACTATTCAATCTTCATTCCCAAAAATAAAGACTGACTTAGTTAAATTACTTAAAACAATTCAATTCAATTCTGTGAATATTTATGAGATGCTTACTAGACACAAAACATTGTGCTCTGAGTTCAGATAAGACAAACAAGACAATGGGGAGTCCTCAGCCTTAGGCAGCTTTCCTTTTGCTCAGAAGATGCAACCATTATCTATAAAAGGAAGTCAAATATAAATTCAGGAGGAAGAAAACACTAAGAATCAGCAGCATCAGAAAAGTTTCCCCTAGGTCAGTGGGTTTTTTTTTTTCTTTGAGCTTTTTTGTGTCATGGACCCCTTTGGAAGTCTGGTGAAGCCTATGGACCCTTCTCAAAATAAGACCTTGAAATTAATGAAATGAGCTAATTACAAAAAACTCAATTCTATTAAAATGTAGTTATTGAAATAAAAAAAAGTTTCTGGACTCTAGGTCTGTATACTCTGTGTAACTCTTGCCCCAGGTGGTGATACATAAGATGAGCACTGAAAGAAGTTAAGGGTTCTGAGGAAATGAGGGCATGCATTCTAGGGAAGTGTCCTATACAAAGTCAAAGAAGTGGGAGATGAAATGTTGATTTTAGAAAATAAACCAATTTGACTAGAACCTGGTCTGCATGAAGCGTGTCATATATCTAGAAAAGAAGGCTGGAGCCAGAGCATAATGGGTTGTGCCCCAGTTAGTGATGGGTGAATGAATCTTTGACCCTGAAAGAACTTAGAGCAGGGACCTTTCTTCCTCACAGGGTATAGAAATGGGGAATTTCTAATATGTCATGGCAGGACAGTATCTATGGGGAAGAAGTGACACTTCTCCTTCTCCTGCTTAAGCAGGTCCCACATTGCTATTCTCCAAAAGTATCGCCATCCTCCTGACCCTTGCTGGAGCCCTGACCAGCTGTCTTGACTTTTGCCTTGCCACTGCACCTTGATGACTCTAGAGGAGAAAGTAAAGCTGAGGACTTTATACTACTGTTCTGCCTCACTTAAATCCAATTCACACCCAAGGCAAGCCATCACCTTTGTGATGTCCTTGGCCCTCTTCAAAAATGAATGATCATGACCCAGTAATACCACTTTTGGGGTTGTATCCCAAAGAGATCACAGAAGTGGGAAAGGGTCCCATATGTACAAAAGTATTTATTGCAGCTCTCTTTGTGGTGGCAAAAAACTGGAAATTTAAGGGATGCCCATCA
>CM053597.1:96325837-96370837 GCA_028646575.1 Pseudocheirus occidentalis | reverse complement strand
TTATCTCCACAATGGTTGATTTCCCAAGGTGATGCCTTACTGCAGTGAAAAAGAAGGATGTCTATTCCTGAACTTCTTTCTTCCACTCAGGGTCCTGGGATATTCCCAACAGAGGAGATAGTGAAATTGGTGGTGGTAGTTCAACATGCATGGTACATGGAAAATACTTCTATTAACATACCCTTGCTTTTTTCTTAACCATAACTACCCTGAGAAGAAAGCTCCTGCCTGGAGTAGAAATTGAATCTAATTATATAATGCATAGCAGTAGATCTCATATAAACATGTCTAATCATTAAGTATAATGATACGAAAGGAAGTTTAAAAACATATTTTGATACTTTTTTTTTAATCTGCATTGTTGTTATGTATTTAGCCTTGCTGATACATGCACCCATTAGAAATCACTCTAATTTTAACAGCCACCCTTTTCAATTGGAAATTAGTCATTATTTATGTGCTACAAAATTATGTGAATGGTTGGAAAAATACAAAGAAGCAGCTTTGCCCCAAAGAAGACTTAAAAAGGACAGCTCTCGATGTTCTTTTTCAATGATTTGGGATCCACAGGTATGGAACTTCGTATAGTATGTCAGATCTTTTTATCTCTCATTAAGTTTTTCTGATTTTTGTTCTTTGTCTTTTCTTTTTGCTTTTTGTCTATTTTATAAAATGTCTCTCAGGAAGGAAAAGAAGTGAGATACAGAAGGAAATCTAGGCAATAGGAACAGAAAATAATAGCATTACATCTATTTTAATATTATGAATGGTGTTGGTACTCAACAATACCCTACAAGAAGATTTCCCAGTAGCTTCTTATTATCTACTAAACCATTGCACAAAAATGTGCAATATTTAAAAAGTACTATTTTTATTATGTGGGCAAGTTCATCTACACACATTGACTGAATGCTTGCCATATGAAAGACATTGTGCACTTTGATGAATGCACACAAATTAATAAAAAGAATTTCAAGATCCAATCTCCACCTTCAAGGAGTCTATAATCAACTTGAGAGAGCTTGCAATATAATTAGCAATAGTGATGCTGTATTAAGGAATTTGACATAGCTGGAAATATGAAGAAATTACTTTGGACACAGAAAATAATCCTTTAGAGACATTTATTAACATACAGGAGTATAGCATCATAGAATTTAGAGCTAGAAGGAAGCTTAGTGATTACATAGCCCAAACCCTCATGAGAAAACTGAGGTCTAGGGAGGTTACTTGCCTATCACACAGCTAGGAAACAGTAGAAGTAAGATTAAACCCAAATCCTCTAACTCTAGAACTAATACTCTTGCCATTTCACCTTATTAAAAGATTCAGTTAATAATTATTTTCTTTCTTAAAAAATCCTTAAGATTCTTAGTAGTACATAATACAATATTCTTTGGCAATATAGATCTAGAGTGTAAGGGGAAACTAGTTTTAATAATAAAAAAGTATCTTATATCATTCCTCCATCTCAATAAGGTAATTTACAAAGATGGATTTTGCATCCCAGTCTGACAATGAATTGATCAGATAGCTGTCAGACAAGAGAAAGTGAGAAGCTTGAGACATATGTCCTACACAGAAAATGCCCTGTCCACTGAGTATAAATTAGGAAAGGCTTTGCAAAGATGAATCAGTTCATCTTAAATGTCACAAACTTGTGCTAAATAAAGCAGCCTGTAAGATATCCTGGTCCCAAACTGAATATGAAATCATTGTTTTGAATTGTACTCAAAAGCCATCTAGTAAACAGCACAGATTCTAGATTCATTCTGTGTCATGGTACTTCCAAAGAATATTATCCCTATACCATTCTCATCAACCAAATGCCCTGTGTAAACGACAGTACTTTGCATGTTGGTTATTTTTTTGATGAAATGAGAAACCCCAAGTTCCTAGGAAGCCAGCAGGTATTCAAGAAGAAGAAAGTATGATAAAAATGATCAAAGGAATTTCATGTACAATGTGTTTGGGGTGTGAACCAAGGGTATAATTAAAGAATGGGAGAAAATAAAGAAGAAGAAGCCTGGAGCTTTCCTTGACACAGAAAATCCTAAATATCTACGAAATCTCTTTCTATCACTAGACCTTACTTTCAAGACTACAGGTAAGTATTCCATTAAAGACAGTGATGCAACATGGAGAATGGTATCCTCACAAAGGCAGTTAAAGGAAAATGAAATATAAGAAGACAATTACAATCAGAGTTTTAACTCCTTAGTTAGAGAAATGAGAAGATTTATAGTCTTGCTCCTGGATTAAATGTCTCCAGGAAACTGTGATAGAAGGAACATCATCACACAAAATGTAGAAAGAACATCAGGATGCACTGGAAAGAGTATTGGAGCATAAACAAGATCTGATTCTACCACTGAGTTTGACAACTTTCGGTAAGTCATTTAACCTTTCCAAGATTCATTATTTTCACTGAATTCAATTCAAATCTATATTAAGCACCTATTAGGTGACAAGCACTTCAAAAGTCATTAGGAATACAGAAACAAAAACAAAAGTTTCCTTCCCTCCAGGACTCACATTTTGGGCCCGGGAGAGGGAAGAATCAATAGTTTTCCTCAGACTTCTGTTTTCTCACTTGCAAAATGTGTTCTAGGTAACTTAAGAGTTATATGCCTGCTTTAGTTCATGTGATGTCATGGTCTTAGGGGCATAGGAAATTAAATGCAAAATAATTCCCAGGGATAATGCAAGCTAAACATGAAGAGCAGTTGCTTTTGCAATAGAATTCAGTTCCAGAGGGTGCGATGGAAGGACAGAATATAGTGGTATATTAACACAAAGGGACAGAATTGAAATGAATGGGAATAAGGCTTCAAAGAGTATTTATCAGGGAAGAGAGCATTGGCTAGGCAGCCATTTTGAGAGGAGTCATAGGGCAGAAGATTACTACTTAAAACTGTGACAATATTGGCACATTCTTTGTTATAAGCTTGCTCTGAGGATCAAAGGCTAAATAGTATATAAATGCGAGCCGCTATTTCATCACAGGTCTTGCACTTACACTACTTCCATCTGAGTTATCTCAGAAAAAAAGGAGAATAAAGGAAGTGAAAGATGAAATAATAGAATTTAGAAAGATATCATCTTATGCTACTTACTTATTTAAACCAAATAGATGAGGAGTTTGGTCATTGAGTATTATTAACCAAAAAGAACTCAACAGTGGAGGTGTGAACCAATTGCAGAATGAAGTACCTTTGGAAAAGAGAAGGCGTTAAATTCATTCTTTTTTTTTTTTTGGTCTTTTTTGGAGGGAGGAAGGCAGGGCAATTAAGTGACTTGCCCAAGGTAACACAGCTAGTAAGTGTTAAGTATCGGAGGCTGGATTTGAACTCAGGTGCTGCTGACTCTAGGGTTGGTGTTCTATTCTCTGTACCACCTAGCTGCCCCAAATTTATTCTTATACAGGCTCTTAAAGAGCATGTGCTACAATGACTTGACAGATTTTTTGAATTCCATATAGAATATTGAATTCCATATAGAAATCCACCTACTGTAAATCTGATGTTGAAACTGTTAACTTTTGAATCATCTGAGCTAATGACTGTCATAGAAGTGGAGAGCTACAGAGCATGTCAGGTGATTTTTTTTAGAAGTATACTTGATTCTTGATTGTTTGAGTTAAAGATAAGTAGAAAAGGGTCTCAATGGAACAGAAATATAATAAATTAAAGCCACCTGCTATCTTCAACATTAGCAAGAAATGTATGAATAATACCAGTAACTAGGCAAAGATCAACAGAAAAAAAAACTCATGGAGTATGATTAGGAAAACATGGGCTAATTGTAGAAATGTGTGTTGTTATTTTACAACTGAGATAGTTTTCCTGGAGTTTACGGTTATGTAAAGGTGACAGGAGTTAGGACAAGCATAAAGAAAAAAAGGTTTTTTAGAATAGAATGGGTTTTATCTCATCATCTAAAGTAGTAAAAGGTTACACGACCTTGCTTCTGGGGAGCTATTTTTATAGGACAAAACTTCCAGTGTCAGAAATTATAAGATACAAGCTCAGACACTGACACATACTGGCTGTGTGACTCTGAGTACTTAACCTCTCAGTGCTTTGGCCAATTCTCTAAGATGATAAATTGCAGGGTAAGTACAGATGACCATTGGTAAAGGGTTTTCCTCACTGGGGTTCACTATGCCAATGAAATCCCAGGAAGAGGCTCAAATAGCAAGTTGGTATTATATACTGTACTATGAGCTTAGGAATTAAAAATAGTATATGTTTAGAGTAAAATATATAAAGAAATTTGATAATGAGGTTAAATAATTCATAAAGGAATTCCAAATAGGAGTTCACATAAACACATATGTATAGATATAAAAATAGCTACCAGTTATATAATGTCTACTATCTGCAGGGAACTTTGCTTTGTGAATATCTTATATGATCCCCACTACAACCCAGAGAGGTAATTGCTATTATTACCCCCATTTTACAGATAAGGAAACTGAAACAAAAAGATGTTAAGTGACTTGCCCAAGGTCACGCAGATAATAAGTGTCTGACACTATATTTGAACTCAAATATTTCTGAGGTAGCTAGGTGATACACTGCTCCGTGGAGTTAGGAAGATGTATCTCTACATGTGAATACATGCATGCTTACATACTCACACACACACAGACACATTTGTGTATATACCCACAATCATAAAATTATCATACATATGTGTATATATGTATGTATATATTAGGATATCTATCTATAGACACTTGTACATATACAGCTATATAAGCTTAAAAAGTAAATATCAAGAGATTGACTTGTAAAAGGAATGATAAAAGATCAAGAAGGATATTTGTAAATATGTCATGTTCTCTAAATTGCTTCCTCTTTGGACTTTGGTTTTTCTGTTAATAGTAATATTTTTCTTCTAGTTATTTATGTTCAGAACTTCAGACTAGAGCTTTGCAATATGATGGCTGAGTATCTAAGTATACATTATCTCAAAGTAACTGGAAATGTGCCAAATAAAGTAAAACAAAAATAAGAAATAAAAAACAGGGAATAGAAACCACCAGAAAAAATATCAAAGAAAAATACACAGACACTGGTGTGGAGGAAGAGTTAAAAACCTCAAAGTGACTTTAAAACAATGAATAAATGCTATAGAGTAGGAGAAAGTTATATGAAAAAAAGTAGCATGAGGATAAAAAATCCTAGTAGGAGAGTCCCCTCCCTTTCCAAAAAAATGTTAATTAGTTAAAAACAAACAAACCAGGAACCCTCAGAATAATTTTAAAGATCAAGAATTAAAGGAAGAAATAAGAATGGGAATTGCTACCTGAATTACAGTACTCAAAGAAGAATTTTAAAAAATTTTTAAATCACTTCAAATAAAATATGGTAAATGTGATGTTCCTTAAAGCAAAGAAAATTATTTTATGTTCCAGAAAAACATATGCCACAAAGCTTTTCTCATCCATCTATCCAAAAAGATGGATTTTCAATCAAAATAAACTTTCTGATAGAGTAGAAAGCTCATTGGACTGGGTTTATATCCTGGTCCTAGTTTTTAATGACTCTGTGACCTTGGAAATGTTACGTGAGGTCTTGACTCATTTTCCTCCTCTGGAAAATTGGCCTAGATAATCTCAAGGGTCCCTTCTAGCTCTTGAGCTATGACTTTATAAGAAGCCACAAGGAGAAGTGCATTTCACATACAGTTCAGCAAAATGAAGAAACTTAAGAATGTAAACAAGTTCAAGTATCAAGCAACAGCTAAGTAAATGAATTGGTTTTTAATGTATGTCAAGTATTAGTCACATCAATTGTACTTCAAAACTCTCATCTGATCCCAGGGTCATTAAAAGAACAAAGAAAGAAATGTTATGGGGTCAAAGATAACTGGGTTATGGGAAGGACAATGATGGGGGGAAATGATCAAATGAATACTTAGAAGAATTAAAAGATGATATAAAAAGATGATATAAAAAGATGAAGAAGTAGGGAAAGAAATTTAGGGAAATCATGGAAAGAACTTTACTTATATAGAGGATGAGCAAAGGAAAGGAAAAAGCACTTCTCTTGTAGAAGTATCAACTGATTTATCTGAAAGTCATTAAGAGAACTGCCTCAGGAAACTTCATAAATAAGAGTTAGCCCGGAGGGTGAGTAGAAAGGAAAAAATCAATAGGTATGGGGTTTGGAGGGAGAAATGTGGTAGGTAGTAGGAAAATGCAAATTTTTTATCTTATTTAGGCAGTGAAGAGACTAAGTGTTAGTCTTCCTGAATCCTCACTTAATGGAAGTCTTCAATAGAACAAAGGAAGGAAAAACTATACTTTCTCTATATGGATTTAAATTTTCAGGGTAAGAAAAGAGAAAAATAAAATTGGTATTTTTGGAAAGGGGCCACTACAAATGAATGCCAGTAAAACTGAAATGAGTTGTTTGGTGAGAGGAAGAAAGCAACAATGAGAGATCAAAAATAAACAAGAAGTCAAGAAATTTAACTTTAATGTGGGTAGCAGTTTGGCAGGTCTGAGGCATTAGAATAGGATTTTTTTAAGGGGATGTTTGTAGGGAAGATCGGATCTGTAATTTCATTGATGAAGAAACTCCCTCTGACAGTATAAATCACACAACAGTCTTGAAGATTTGCCTGTGTTACTGAAAATTTAATTGATTTGTCCAGTACCATGCAGTCAATGTGTCAGAAGAAGCCTTTGAATCCAGATCATCTTCTCTCTGATGTCAGTTCTTTATCTGCTTTGCCATCTTACCTCAAAATCACATTATTGGAAGCAAAACAAATCACAAACAAGTCGTATGAATTCAAAAGAGAAAAAATAATAATTTGATGAAAAAAACCATACGTTTAAATGTGAATGGATTAAACTCACCAAGAAAAAAAAAGAGATTGTCAGAATGCATTAGAAAACAGAACCCGGTGATTTGTAACATACAAGAAACATACTTAAATATGAAGAAAAATACAAAATTAGAATTAGAGGCTGGACCAAAATTTATTGTTCTCTGCATGATTCAAAAAAACTTGGACACTCATAATTTCAGATAAATAAACAGTAAGAAGTTATGATGTTCAGAAGCAAATGGAAATACATGATGCTTAAAATCATCATAAATAACAAAAATACCAATATTAAATACATCTTCATCAAAAAACTAGCTTAATTGCAAAAGACCTAGAGAGTAAAACAATAAAATGAATTTAATATACTTTTATGTGAGATTCTTAATCTTTTTTGTATCATATACCCATTTAATTTTGTTAAATCTATGTAAACCTTCTCAGAACAATATTTTTAAATATGTAAAATAAGTACAAAGTATTACAGAGGAAACCAATTACATTGGGAAAAGATTTTTTTCCCATCGAGATTCTCAAAATACATACATACACACACACACACCCCAAAATCTATTCCTAGAGATCCCAGGTTAAGAATTCTTCCTCTTAGGTAAATTATCTCATATAGGAAGAGGCAAAGGAAAGCTGTTACAGTGGAGGGGAAGAACAGGAAGGCAAAAGGGAATGTGTCAACCTTACTTTCATTGAATCTGGCTTAGGGAGGGAATGACAAACACACTAAATTGGATATCTTACCCTATAGGAAAGTAGGGGGAAGGGAATGAGAGAGGGGATAATGGAGGGGAGAGCAGGTTGTGGGGTGAGGGTAGTTAGAAGCACACACCTTTAAAAAGGGACAGGGTCAAAGTAAAAAATAGAACAAGTGGGGGGGGGCAGGATAGGATGGAGGGAAATATAGTCAGTCTTTCACAACATATCCACTACGGAAATGTTTTGTGTAGCTACATGTGTACAATCTATATTGAATTGCTTATCTTCCCAGTAAGGGTGGGTGATGAGGGAGGAGGGGAAAGAATCTGGAATTCAAAGTTTTAAAATCAAATATCTAGAAAAATATATTATTTTTATCACTACTGTTTTACATGCAACTGGGAAATAGGCACTGGGGTATGGAGATCCATCTTGCCCTACCGGAAAGTCAGAGGGAGTATAGGGGAGGATATAGAAGAGAGCAGATTGGGAGATGGGGTTTACCGTGGGGTCGCTATTTTGGGAGGGTAGGTAGGGGAAAGATGGGGAGAAAATTTGTAACTCAAAATTTTGTGGAAATGAATTACATAAACTAAAAATAAACATAAAAATTCAGTTTAAAAAGCAAAAAAAAACCCATGTCCTTCCTCTATATGGTATTAATAAATCTAACAGACAAACACGAAGGATATTCTTTAACTCAGCGGAATAATGATAAATAAGATTTGTAAGACCTTTAGTGATTTTTGAATGAACTACTATAGAATACACCTGTTCTCAGCATCACATAGTATTTTTATGAAAATTGTGATTATATGTCAAAAGCACCTAAAATTTTCCATGCCATGTGCTAATCCCTAGAGATTCAAAGATAAAGCAAAAACCCACTATAAAAGGGCTCACATTCTTATGGGGAAGACAACATCTAAATTACTATATAAAAATCAAATTATATAAAGAGTAGAGTAGAATGAAAGTAATTTTTGAGGAACTTATCTACTGAAAAAGGTGGGATTTCAGTTGAGAATTGAAGGAGCGCAGGGAAATAAAGAAGCAGAGGAAAGGGAACAGAACATTGCAGATATAGGTGACAGGGCAAAAACATGGAGACTAGAGATAAGACTATCTTGTGAGAGGATTCACAGACGTTATAATGGACAAGAAGACTGGAAAGGTAGAAAGGGACCAGATTATAAAGAACTCTAAGTGACAAGTAAAGGACTTTATATTTGATACTATAAGTAATAGGGAATTATTGGAGTCTATTAGTTAAGGTGTCAAGGGTCATTGATAGATTTAGATATGGTTCTATGGTTCAGGAAATGATTGGATGCTAAGTTAAAGATGGATTGGTGTAGGTAAATATGTGACCTAGGAAGATTAATTCAAAATCTACTGCAATTCAAGAAATAGGTGATGAGAGCCTAAAATAAGGCCATGGCTATGTGAGTGGAGACAGGGAGACATATATGAGATGCTATGAAGGAAGAAACATAAAGAAATGACAACAGACTGGATTCACAGGATGATTCTAAGTGAGGAGTGGAGGATGACAAAAGACTGTAAGTCTGGGCATTTTGGAGGATGGTAAAACCCCTGATATTATGTGGAAATTTGGAAGAGTGGTGAGGGTGGGGGGTAAAGATGTCAAATTCTGTTTTAGTCAGGTTGCATTTGATCTGTTTAGAGGATATCTAGTCCTAAGCATCCAAAAGTTGATCATGAGGGAGCACAGCTCATAAGACATACTAGGGATTAGTAGATAGATCACCTGCATAGAGATGATAATTGAACTCATTATAAATGATGAAATCACCAAGTAAGACAGCATAAAAGGAAAAGAGGAAAAAAGCTCAGAAAAGAATTCTGAGAGACAAAAACAGTAAGTGGGAATGACATGGATAGAGAAGCAGACAAGGAAACTGAGAAGGAATAATCCAGTGAGTTGGAGAAGGACCAGGAGAGAGCAATGTAACAAAAACACACAGGAGAGAGTATCTAGGAAGATGAGCTGATTGATAGTGGCAAATGTTGCACAGATGTCAGAAAGGATGAAGATTGAGAAAAGGGAATTATGCTTGTCGGTTAAAAGATCATTGATAACACTGGAGAGAACAGTTTCAATTAAATGGTGAAGTCAGAAACCAGATTGCAAAAGGTTTGGAAGATGGTGAGAAGAAAGGAAATGGAGACTAGTATGTTCAGGTTGCTCAAGGAGTCTGACTGAGAAATTGAGGAGACATGATACCTACTGAAAATGATAGATCAAATAAAAAGGTTGAAGAATGGACTTTCTTAAAAGCTTAACTTTTGTTGAAGGCTAATAAAATCAACAAATGACTACTTAGTTTCATTTAAAAGAGAGAAAAAATAGCTGTCAGAAATGACTGAGGTGAATTTGCAAAAGAATATTTTAAAAAATCAGGAACTACCAATTATATGCCAATAAATTGAGAATTTAAAGAAAGCACATGAATAAATATAAAATATGAAATATAATCTGTTAATATAATAGGAGATAGAGAATCTAAATATCTCAATATCATTTTTAAAAGTTTTGAAATTATAAATGAACTACAATGGGTGATAATATCCAGAGAGAATTATTAGTAAATGTTATACATCACTTAAAGAAAAATCAGTCCCTAGGCTATATAAATTATTTTGTTGTAGAGAAGAAAGTCACTCTACAAAGTTTCTTTAAACAATATTATTAACAAAGTGATTATAACAATATCCCCAAAATTTTAATTTTGGCCCAGTTGAACTCATGCCAGGGATGTAGTGATGATCCGAAATCAGGAAAATAACAAATCATACGATCACAAAATGAAAAAAAGTTTCCATGTACCAAATACACAGAAAAGATCTATAACAAAATATAACACTTAAATCAAGTGCACTAAAAGGCATAAACTGGGAAGTTTCCTTGAATATCACCAAAGGCCTTTGCTGGACCATCTCTAGTTGTCCTGATCCTTATCTGACCACTGGACCCAGATGGTTCTGGAGGAGAAAGTGAGGCTAGTTACTTTGCTCAGCCTTCCCTCACTCAAATCCAATCCACTTGCAAGTCATGGCATCATCTCCTTGATGTCATGGTCCTCTTCAAAAATGAAGGACAAACCACACAACCAAAGGCTTTTCTCTAAAACCTAGAGGTAATATTACTTATATTAGAGAAACATTTTGTTTTATTGTTCAAATATGCAAGTTAAGAAATTTTTCAAACTTTCACAGTATTATTTTATAGTACTAAAATTGTTAGTTATAGCAATGAAAATGAAATTAATGTAATAAACATAGACCAAAAGTAAGCAAAATAATTCCTGTTTTTAGATATGACAATATACTTAAAAACCCTAAAATATCAATGAAGAAGCTAATTGACATAAGTAATTAATTGGCTTCCACAAAGTAGAAGAATGCAAAATAAACACAAAATTACCATCATTTCTATGTGTTGTTAACAAAACGAAGATGAAAAGATTGAAACGAAAATTCATTTCAGTAACCACAAAATGCATTTAAAATGTTGCACTACCATATCAAGACAAATAGAGCTTTTGTTGGTCAGTTGTTTTTCACTCCTCTCTGACGTTCTGTGATTCCATTTTGGGTTTTCTTGACAATTACAGTAAAGTAGTTCGCTATTTCTTTTGATAGCTCATTTTACAAATGAGAAAACTGAGGCAAACAGGGTTAAGTCCCCTGTCTAGGTAGAATCATGAGTCCTCCTCCCTCCAGGCTTGGCACTCTATCCACTTTGCCACCTAGCTACATTTTAGATGTTACCATTAACATAGGAAGACACACAGAGTTTATATAACTACATATATCTTTATAGATTATACCTCATTAGATCATAGGAACTGGAGTCAGAAGAAACTTCATAGACTATTTAGTCCAACTTCTTTGACAGATGGTTAAACTGAGTACAAGGAGGGAGAAGTAGCTTACCCAAGGTTACACATGCAATGATCATCAGAGGAACAATTTTAACCCAGATCATTAGATTCCAGAGTTCATGCTCTTTCCATTATACCAGATAAAAAGGAAAATCTAGGAAATTTGAGAGATATTCAGTGCTCGTATTAGGCTCTACTAACCTAATAAATATCATAATAATATCTAAAATAACTTATAAATTCCATAATATGTCAAATCATAAAGAGGTCACTTTATAAATCTGAACAAATTACCCCATTTAACTATGGGAACAAAATGCCAAAGATTTCAAGAAAACGTGTTAGGAATAGAGAGTAGACCAAATATGCAAGTTAAGAAATTTTTCAAACTTTCATGACCAAATTTCAAACTATATTATTCAAATTATAAACTATTTAGTATTGCCCAAAAATAGAAAAATGATAAGAAGAATATACAATGTGAGAAAGAAGTGGGAGCAAACATATGGATAGTGAGTATTTTATAAATTGATGATCACAAAGTACTTGGAGAGAAGAGAGTCTAACAAAAACTGCTGGGAAAACTGGAAAGTATTGTGACAGAAAATACATTTATGCCATCCCAATTTCCAAACATCACAAAAATAAATTTATAAATACAAAAGTCATGAATTTTGCTTTTTTTTTTTTTTGGAAGGGAGAAGGCAGGGCAATTGGGGTTAAGTGACTTGCCCGAGGTTATATGGCTAATAAGTGTTAAATGTTTGAGATCCAGATTTGAACCTAGGTCCTCCTGACTCCAGGGCCAATGCTCTATTTACTCTACCACTTCCCTGCCCCAAAGTCATGAATTTTGAAAAAAAGGAAAATAAAAGGGCATATCTTTCATGACTATTTTGGGAAAAGAATGCATTACTCAAGCAGGAGATAGAGATTATAAAAATAGATATTTTCAGTTATATAAAATCAAAACCTTTCACATGAACAATATCAATGCAACTAGAAAAGAAGAAAAATGATACATTGAGGAAAAATTTGCATCCAACAACTGTGATAAATATCTAACACCTTATATTTGTAGGAAGTTGACAAAAATACATATGTCTAAGAACTATTCTCTAATAGATGAGAGTTCAAAAGATATAAAAAGAAAGAGTTTGCAAAAGAAGAAATAAAAATGATTATCATATGAAATAAACGCTAAAAATTGCTAATAAGAGAAATATAAATGTTTAAAATTACAATATCTTACCTAACATTAAGCAAATTGACAAAGTTACTAAAAAGTACAAATAGGGAATGTCAGAGGGACTGTGGGAATGCAGGCACAATATACTGTTGGTCAAACTATGACTTCATACAGATATTCTGGATGACAATTTGAAATTGTGAGAGAAAATAACTAAAAGATCATATTCTATCATTGAATGCTCCCACTGGTTTTATACCAAAAGAAGGACAAAGTAACTCCAATCATGACACCATACCTGAAGGCTGCTGCTGTGAATAATTTTAAGGATCTAATCTCAAGGTGTAATAAGCACTCTATCTATTCAAAACTAAACCTTAAGGCAAAAAACTAAAGCATTTACAATTCATAATAACATAACAACTTATTATTAAGGTGTCCACAAAGTTTTAAAAAAATATCATCTGGGGGAAGCTAGGTGGTACAGTGAATAGAGAAATGGCCCTGGAGTCAGGAAAACCTGAGTTCAAATCAGCTTCAGACACTTAACACAAAACTAGCTGTGTGACCTTGGGCAAGTAACTTAACCCTAGTTCCCTGCCTTCCCTCCCCTCCAAAAAAAAAAAGGACAAAGAAAAAAATGCACATCTCAGTTTAAAAAAAATATATATATATGTATGTACGTATCATCCAGTATTATAACATAACACGGTATGTAACATGGCACACAGCATATATCATTGCATTCAACATATAACATAGCATTCCCCCAAAGACTTGTTTACACAATCTGGGGTGTCCCAGGCCAGGTTCTTTCCTAGCACAATACATCCTTAAGGGGTAACAAAGATTACCACATACTCGACCCCTAGATCATAGTAGGTTACAAATCCCTCAATCAAAATAGAGTGTCCAAGTAAAGTCTTCTTGGGGGTTTATCCTTTCCATGCTGCCATTGCAGGTTCCCCCCTGACACTCTCATTGCTTTTGCCTTGCTGCAGAGCCTTCGTCTTGATTTGGGCTTGACTTCTGAGCCCCCAGGCTCATCCTTTGTGGGTCTGTCACTCCCAGCTTCTGCCTGGGTTCACACACAGGCAGCTGTCTGCTTCTGCTCCATGTCTCAGCTCATGGGGAAAGGGACTACTCCACTCCAAGCTCTCCCTGCTCAGGCCTGACAGCAGGCTCCAGGGATTCCTGCCCCCAGCTTCTGTCCCTGAGAAAACAAAGTTTGACAGTGAAACAACAATATTTACACACATTACCAACACTGCCATAGCCATCTCAATTCATTTTCAGATCCTGGAGGCTCCTTGATAAGAGCTCTTAAAATGCATTTAAACTAAGTCTCCTTCCTTTGCCCTTCAATTCAATTTACTTTCACAACCAGGAGGCTTCTTCAGGGAGCCTCTGCTGCTACTGCTGCTGCCACTGCCAGCCTTCTCAATGTTCCAGGCTAATTTTCTTCTTCTCCACATGTTTGGTTTTTTTCCCCCTCATGCTTGATGCTCAATGCTCAACACTCAATTCTCATTTTCTTCCTGTGGGTTCACATTCATAGCCAGGGATTGAGGGGGGCTCTCATCCAGGACATCAAGAGTTCTCAAAAATGAGTCTCAAAGAGGTATCGGTCTTTCCATTTACACACACACACACACACACACACACACACACACACACACACTCTTTTTACTCAACATCTGATTGGCTCAGCACAGAGAGACCCCATGCATAGTCCATGTGTGTAGCACCTGATTGACTGAGCCCATGTTCATAGCCCATGTGGGTACTTGATTGGCTTGGTGTAGAGAGCCAACACTCTGCACCTCACAGGCTTAGTGCCCAAAGGCATGAAAGCCCTTGCATCTCAGCACCTAATGTGTTACAGCTGTGGATCACCAGGATTAATCCTTCAGATCTTTACAATTTAGCCTGGGGCCAGGAAACTGATCTCCAAAAGAAAATCAAAAACCCCACCTTGCTTACAGTTACAGACAATGACAAAAAGAAAGGTCTTGCCTTTACCAAAATATTACTATCCAACTTACTGATAATAGGGTAAAAAAAAAAAGTAGAAACAAATTAATATGGCAAACAATTTGAGCATGAATGAATAAAATGCTAAATCAATCGACATGATTTCCCTTCCACCAAAATCCTGTACTCCATCTTTGGATTCCTGCCTTCCCCTTTCCCTGCCCCCCACAACCTCCAGCTTTCAAAGGTGATCTTCATCTTGAAAGGACACACTTTCAGGCTGTTTCTACACAGTGCTGTAACACCTATGATCCCACCCTCAACCTGCTTTTCCTGAACTCCTTTATGTCTTGTCTTCCACCATTAGAAAGTAAGTTCCTTTAAAGCAAAAACTATCTTGCTTTCTTGTTTTGTATCATAAACACATACACATATATGTATGTATGTGTGTATATTATATATATATATATATATATGAACTACTTAATAAATGGTCTCTCATCTATGTATTTTATCAATCATCTAGCGGTATATAATGTAATAGAACAAGGCCAGGAGAAGGGTGAATATGAAAAATTCAGAAATACATAGGAATTGATTCAGAAAGGAGAAAGAAAACCTAGGGATTTGATTGTTGTTCAGTCATTTAGTTGTATCTGACTCTGCGTGACCCCATAGATCATAGCAGACTGGCTCCTTCTATTCTCCACTATCTCTAAAACTCTGTCCAAGTTCATCTTCATTGTTTCCATGACACTACCTATCCATCTCATCCTCTGCGGTCCCCTTTTCTTTATACTTTCAGTTTTTCCCAACATTGGCATCTATTCCAATGAGTTCTATCTTCTCATATGGCCAAAGTATTTAAGCTTCAGCTTCAGTATGCTGCCTTCCAGTAAATAGACTAAATTAATTCCTTAGGGATTCTTGCCTACCTTAGTATATGTAATCATTACCTGAATTAAATTCACTCAATACTATCTATTTTAGGTCACTGACACCCAGGATAATGATGTTTAATCTATCTATTTCCTGTCTGATCACAAAATTTTGTACACAAAATAATTTGGATAAAAATCATACTTAAGGAAAAAAAAAGAATTCAGGTAAAATACAATGAACAATATTTGTTCCATATAACTAAGCACAAAATCTACCTTCTTAGGTTAAGAAATAGTTAAGAAATGATAAACTATAAGAGAATGGAATTACATGTGTAATCAATTGCAATATACCCACCTTACCTATTCTCACACATATAATAATTTTTTGTTACTTTTTTTCTAATGGGCTGATACTATGAATGAAGGGTTGACTTAGATTTTAGCAGTATCGAAGTGCTTTGATTCAAAACAAATAAGTGACTTTTACTTTTCATTTAAATCTCGGAAGTGAAAATAGTTTATAAATCTATTTTCAGGAGAAGTATATGACGAGGAAAACACTTTAAAAAATGAAATGGCTGATTTATAAATAAACATGATAGAGTTCAATTGTGAAAAATCTACAATAGGAAATAAAATATAAAATTTGGATTTAAAATGAACTGAAAACACTTTAAAGAATAACAGATTTGATTCAGGCGACAATGACTTGCACAAAATTCTGAAGACTCATCAGCTTGACTCACATGGTGCGGGTCCATGGGATATAGATAACTCAGGATGGGAAATGTTGACATTTTAAATTGATCATTTGCTCCTTGACCAGTAGTTCCCAAATCTAAAGTAGTCATTGATTCCAATCTGCTTCTAGACTGGTGAGTTGTACATCAATGAAGGGACATTTTCCAATTTACATTTAATTAGAAAATTTCAAAGGAAACACAGTGAGATGACCCTTAAGTCTTTGCAAACGTCAGTTTAGGTTATGGTGGTACACTCTATTGATGGCT
The DNA here is from genome assembly GCA_028646575.1 of Pseudocheirus occidentalis. Lineage (NCBI taxonomy): Eukaryota > Metazoa > Chordata > Mammalia > Diprotodontia > Pseudocheiridae > Pseudocheirus > Pseudocheirus occidentalis. The sequence continues at coordinate 96,354,318 of CM053597.1, read as the reverse complement.
AGTTGTATTAGCTTCCTGAAAGCTTTCACTAATAGCTATCCTCACAAGAGAGATGGCTATATAAAACACAAACTCTATGCCTCAAAGCATGCAATTTTCTCCTATTTTGTTTCAAAGGTGTTTGTTGGGTTACACAAATCCTTCTGCAGTTTCCATTTTAAGCAAAAACTTGCTACTACTGGGTCCGTTGCTGGGACACCAAAGGCCTCTACAAAGAACCAAATAAACCTTTCAGTGTTGAAGGCTATACATCCTTTGATTTGCTTCATGTTAAGAGCAGGGCAAATGGTTTAACAGAGGTGGGAAAGCAGGGCCAAAAAGGGAAGAGATACTTGGGCAATGCTCACCCAACAAACTGAACCAACCATGGATACAAGGTGGTGCAGGTGATCCCATTGACTGGAGACAGGACTGACCACTTGAAAACAAGGTAGGAAAGGGTAGATAATGGCTAGACCAAGGGCTACTGTCAAATAGCCTGGGATCTGACAGTCTCAAATCCATTGCAGGAGAGAGTTTTGCACAACCTTAACCAAAGTTTTGCTAGCCCCCTGGGTCATATTGAAGGGATCATCTTTACTTCATGCATCAGAGCAGTTCAAGGAAGCTGAGGAGGGTCATTTATTTTAAAGGAAGGGGTAACTTTTTGCTCATAAACATTTGATTGTTTTCCCATTCCTGATGTCATTAGCAGAGAGATACTAATTGGTTGGAAGTTGGAAGTTTCTATCTTGAATGTTTCCAGGTATAGAATATTCTATGTATAGAGTCTAAAAGAGGAGATAGGCAGGAGAAAACAGGTACCAGGAAAGAAGACTATTGTTACTAAGGCAGAATTAACCTACTGGGTGGAGAAAGGTCAGATCTAAATATGATAGTCTAGGACATTTGAACTGCTCCATCTTATGCTGCTTGATACCTTTGAAAGGCTTAATACGTATCATTGTTTGATTAATGTTGTAATGAAACACACACGCCTCTCTATAGGAGTTCTATGAGGTATGTGTTTTTTAAATGGAAATGATTTTAAAGTAATTTTGTTTTGAGAATTTCATAACATACCTTGAAACAACAAGAAACATCATTTGGAAAAGAAAGCCAGAGACAGAGAGAAGTTTAATTACTCTTCCTTAGCAATGAGATGAGTACACTGCTGAGTGAATTATAGCGCCATTGGGCTTAGAACCAAGGCCTACTTGAGGTCTTCTTACTTATCACCTGGACTTGCAATAATAACCTAATATGTCTCCCTGTTTCAAATTTCTCCCTCCATCCTCCGTATAGCTGGCAAAGTGATACTCCTAAAACATAACTCCCATGCTCAATAAACTTCAATAGCTTCCTTTTTACTTCTTACTTCAATAGCTTCCTATTTTACCTCTAGGAACAAATGCCAACTTTGTTCTTTAGCTTTTAAAACCTTCTAGAACATGGCTCCAAGCCTTATTATACGTCACTTCCCTTAATATATGTTAGCCAAACTGACCTTCTTGTACTTCCTTATACATGGTATTCCATTTTCCCATTTCCGTGCTTTTCCATTAATTGTTCCCCTGGAATTCATTGTGTCCTCACCTCCAACTTTTACATTCATTAGTTTCTGTCAAATCTCAGCTCAACCAACTCCTTCCTAGATCAGTCTTTGGCTGACATCACCAGTGAGTATTTCCCTTTTCACCTTCTCCTCTCCCCCATTACCTTTTATTTATTGTATATAGAATGAATAGAATTCTTTTTTTGTCTTTTCCTCAAGAATGCAAGCTCCTTGAGGAAACAGATTATTTTTGTGGGGGTTTTTTTCTTCCCAGATCAGGGTGTACCACAGTAGGTATTTGATAAATACTTGATTAATTCATTGAACTAGACCTTAAAACATAATCTGTTGAGGGGTGGCTAGGTGGCGCAGTGAGTAGAGCACTGGCCCTGGAGTCAGGAGTACCTGAGTTCAAATCCGGCCTCAGACACTTAATACAAAAACTAGCCATGTGACCTTGGGCGAGTCACTTAACCCCAACTGCCCTCCAAAAAAAGCAAAAAAAACAAACAAACCATAATGTTAATACCTACATTCTACAGATAAAGAAATTATGACCCAGAACAGCACTGTTACTTGCTCAAAGTTAGAAATGTGTGTGTGAAGGGAGAAAAAAAAAAGCAGGAGCGGGGAGGAATATTAGGTTAGGGCCCTTGTGATTTATTTGAATTGTTTTTCATTCTTTTAATTTTACTAGATGAGTACGACTAGATGAGTAAAAAAAAAAAGCTAGCTTATTTTAAAATATTTCCCATTTTAGTGATTGCAATCTAGTATAACCAGGGAGACCAAGTATCAGTATTGTAGCTTATAGGCAAACCTCTCTTTCATAATAATGGATTTTTAGTGTTGACTCAATAAACCACTACTCCAGTGTAAGGCAGGTTTTATGGTATATGCTGAAATACTGTATTTCACATTTGGCACTTTACAACTTACAACTAGAAGAACAAATTTGTCTTAAGTTTCAGTCTACATTGAATTTATATAGCTCAATTACCCCTAAAATCAGAAGTTACTTTGTAAGTACTACCAACAAAATAATATTGTCACAATCATTTACAGCATATGGCAGGAATGAAATATATAGTAGAGTTATTGCAATTGAATAACTCTATGATAAATAACTTATAGGCTAATTTCTGAATGCCCAGAAAAGTAACACTTGGGAACAAACTAATAAGGTTAATAATATTTTTGTAACCAGAGATTGAACAATTCACTCAAGTCAGAATTTCCACTATGAAAGTGTCAATGACTTTCAATTAAGGATTAAGAATTCCCCTAATAAATAAGCCTATCACAAAATCCCACTAATTTGGATTAACTAGAAGCAAGATAAAGAGGGAGGAGGGGCAGTCTAGGTTGTAACAAGGATTGTATAAATTCTTTAGACTATTTAAGAAATTTGGTTTTATCATTTTAAAGTCCACACATTACCATAAAGTAATAACCAACAAACATTGCCAATTAAGTATTCTGTCCAACCTGTTTTAATGAATGAAGATAATTTCTAATGAGTGGAGCACTGATTTGTCTATAACTATGAACTAAATACTTAATACTAAATACTTAATACTTAAAACAGTTAATTTCCTTTGAATAAACATTCTGCTACAATCTCATTTGGATTATCAACTTGCTTCAGTAGTCTATATTAAAATTATCACTTATTAAAAATTTGCAAAGTCCAAATTAATATGCTTAATTAAATAACTTGTTATTCATTATTTATCAATTTCATTTGCATATATCTTGTAGAGATGGTTCAGTCTTAAAGATTGTGTTATTTTTAAATGTGGAAATTTTCACTGAGGCATCCAAACCTGATATTCAGAGGATCAGAAAGACAAGATATCAAAGGTTAAATAAATCTAAACCTAATTTTATCTGGCAATGAGTGTCAGACATGGAGGAAATAACAGTGCTTGGTAAGTAGTCATATGAAGTACTGACCTTTACACAAGCATTCATTCACCATTATAAAATACAGGAGGAGACTCTATATGTATTTTCCCAAAATAGGAAAAGAGAGCATATGCTTAGGATGTTGGTCTAAGTCAAGAAATTTATCACTACACTTGGAGACAACTTAGACCAAATGTAATATGTTTTGTTTCTGTTGTGTTTTTTTTAACTTGTGATGCCACTGCTTCCAATGTGTCCTATTATAGATCCTGTATTCCTACTTTACACCCAAGCTTACTTCTTTAATATGATTGTTGAACCATCATCTTGATCCTCTCTAAATAGGTCTGAGGCAGCTGTGAACATCTGTGTGCCCATATAGCCTTGGGTTCACAGCTGTTACCCCATTCCTAGAATTAGAGGCCATAAATCCATAGATTTAAAGCTGGAAGAGACCTCAGAAGCTATTAAGTACGACCTCCTCATTTGAAATTGAGAGAAATGAGTGCGTAAATGACTTTCCAGGGGGGTTCCACAGCTAGGAAGTGTCCAATCTGAACTCGGTGCTCTGCTCTATACTGCAAATACTGAGTAGCATTCTATTCTAGTGTTGTACTTCAGATCTAGTGTTCTATTGGATATTGCTTCTCAAACCTTAACTTTGCTGACCTAAACTCTAGCAGCTAGATGAGATCAAGACTATATTGCTATCAATTTTTCATCACACAGGTAGTAATGAGTGTAACTAGAATTCAAATCCAGATCTCCCACTTCCAAAATATATCACTGGTCTTTCAGTCCTCTGCTACTGGCTGCACTGCCTGCACAAAATATACTTCCTTCTTACGAGTTAGTTAACATGCATTTATTAAGCACTTACTGTGTTCCAGATACACTGAGGATACAAAGAGAGGCAAAAACCCTTCAAAGAGCTCACATTCTACGGAGGAGACAACATGCAAACACTACACACACACTCACACACACACATACACACTCACTCACTCACACACACATACACACACACACCAAGAGACAGACAGAGACAGAGACAAAGCAAAAAATAAAAGGCAATCTCCGAGGGAAGTCACTTGTAAGGTGGGTTGGGGTGTCTAAAACAAACCCCCTAAAAATATAGAATTCAACTGATCTGGAAAGAGTCTGTAAACTTCACTAGGTTGAGTCTTGACACTCAGCCAGATTATTATATTCTAAATTGTGGGGAAAAAAAAGCAATTTTTCATGCTCAGCTAAAACTTAATTGGTCATCACTGACTCAACAGTAGTTCCTAAATGGGACTGAGCCCCAAGACTAAAGCAAGTCACTGGGTATTACTCCTGAATGGCATCTGTGGCAAAATTTATGATGACTGCCTACTACCGTCCATCATATTTGTCTAATTTAAAAAAATATTTTTTTTGTTATCTCTTTACTTCCCTTTCTTTTCTCTTTCCCTTTTTTCTTCCTCTTAAACTGACAGTGGTAGGATAGGGCCTTACTTGATCTCTTTGAGATGCTTCAGAGCTAAGAAGGCTAACTTCTATTAAAGATTTGACATTAGTTAAGCAATGCCCATATGAATATCTGATCTAATCACCTAAGCAATCTTTCAGCATTCTCCGCTGCTGCAAGCATCACCACCATAGTCAAGCCCCTCCCCAAGCTATACTCAGCAAGGACATGGTTTCCAACAGCATTCTTACATTTCTTTAAGTTCGAAGAGTTGACTGGACAAGATTTACAGATGAAATGAAATACCAGTACCTGCCACCACTCACTGCCGTAAGCAAGTACTGATCCTAGATTCTTCAAGGGAAGAATTAGCAAGGCCCACCTATCTCAACAAGAATGTAAACAGGATTGGCCTTACTTGTAGGCAGAATGTAAAGCTACTTGTCTTACTGGTATGATTTTAGGAACACTATGAAGGCATTGCAAGCACTCTCAAAATACCTATGAAGATATTGTCTGTTATAGAATACTGTCTTTGAAAGCCTTCCTGTTTTTTTCTTATAATTTCATCAAAAATACCTCCCTTAAGTGTACATAAGCCATTATTATTTTTTAACAAATTATTCTTACAAGTATTTTGTAAACATGAAAAAATATGTGATGTGTTACACATTATTGTTTCTTTAGTGTGTTTCTTTTGATGAAAGTATTTTCTATGATCTTTTTCATTCGTATGGGAATATTAATCTTTGGAACAGCTCAAAAAGTTAAGTCTCTGAGTATCTTTAAGATTATGACTCCTTTAAAGGAGGGTTTTTTTTTCCCTTCATAGCAGCACAGGGTCTTCTTCTCCTAACCCTAAACCATATTCTGATTTAATATTAATTTTGACCTTAACTAAATAGTGCTTGTGGAGACACACAACGTATTCAGAAATGACTCCCAGGGGCGGCTAGGTGGTGCAGTGAGTAGAGCACCGGCCCTGGAGTCAGGAGTACCTGAGTTCAAATCCGGCCTCAGACACTTAACACAAAAAAAAAAAAACCAAAAAACTAGCCATGTGACCTTGGGCAAGTCACTTAACGCCAACTGCCCTCCAAAAAGCAAAAAAAAAAAAAAAAAAAAAAGAAATGACTCCCAGAGCAGTAAACAGTCATCTCCTGTCTATAAAGATGTACTCACTGCCACCACCATTGGAGAAGTTGATGAGCGGGGGTGGGGGAGGGAGAGTACACAGTACTGACAACTCTTTCATAATGTTTATTTCATGAGAAGATACAGTAGCTATCATTGTGTTGTTGTTGTTGTTATTGAAAGGTCTCTGAAATTTTCTGGGGTGATTGGGCTTCTGACAGGAAGACAAAATCATTTCATTTTTGTAGAAACTTCTAGAGATTGCCCTCTTTGGGCATAGACTTTGAAGATCCAAGGTCACTTTCAGGCCAAAAAGATAGTGGGGAGGGACTTGTAGAAATGAGTTATTAGCTTCACAAAAGTGGATTTTGATAGAGGAGAGGAAAGATAAAGTATGAGGTTATTATTATGCATGGGCATGGGAGAGGCTGGATTGGAAATGTCCATATGATGAGTTCACCGAACAATGAAAGCATACCTTGTCTATTTCATTTTACAGTTTTGACTAAACCCTGGTGTATGGTAAGCCATTTGCACATCTTTTCAATCCTTCATAATAGCTATTAAAGCAGTCCATCTCATAAACTTATAGAATCTTCTTGCAATGCATCTTAGAGTTCATCTACTCCACCAGCACCCCTCAGCTGTAGAAGGAGGGATTTGGACTCAAGTCTTGAAGGTCCCTTCTGGTTCTAAATGTATGGTTTTGTGACTAAATGTATAATTCTGCCATTTATATTTCACACCTTCCTTCCTTACTTGTAGTAAATATTCTAAAAACTTTATAGTCTTTAGTCTCTGAATCCATAAAATTCATAGTTCTCTATTCTAATAGCAAAGTATAGGAAGTAAGTAGGACATGGGGCATGTTTTACCCTGGGGATGTTAAGAAAAGGAAGGAGGCAGTAGAGAGTAAAAGAAGATGTAAGATGGCAAGATAAACCACTCCTGCTTTGGATTTGATTGATTGATTGATTGATCTTTGGATTATTGCACTGCACTGTCTGATGTGCCTGAAGGAATGTGCTTAATGTTTCCATATATACTGGGAACTTGAGGATTATACAGAAAAATAAGTTCGTTTTTTTCCAGTCCTCTGGTGTATTTAATTCTGATATTTACTTCGATGGTCTATTTGACTAACTCATATGTTTGGCCTTATGTGTGACCTTTCATTCCTTACTCCCAGCATCTGATGGTTTGACTCTGTGTTTATTACGTTTTTGAAATAATCTAATCCTTTTGATGAATCATCAGAAATCTGTGTTGCCACCTAGAGATTTTCAGGAGCATCCTCATGAAGATGGAACTGTTTTGGATTTATAAAGAGGGTGCCACTGGGTAAACTGTATTTCCCAGCAGTAGCAATGAGTTATGCCAGTCTCCCCCACATTATTACCCCAACATCAGAATTCTAAACCTTCAAAGTCAGGCCCTTTCCTGGGGGTATTTGGGGAGTGACCTCACAAGATATGAATCTTGTGGTGGTCTTTGTGACTCCTTAGGGACAAATTCATCACAAAGTCACTCAGAAATGGTTCAATATGCATATACCTTGGGCAGTTTGGCAATATTCCAAATTTAAGAATATTTCTTCCAGGAAGAGAAGAACCCCAATAGGAAATAATCTGAGTTTGAGATATGGCTATGTCAATTAGCTACCACTAAAGTAGTATCTTTTTTTTTTTTTGCTTTTTGGAGGGCAGTTGAGGTTAAGTGACTTGCCCAAGATCACATGGCTAATTTTTGTGTTAAGTGTCTGAGGCTGGATTTGAACTCAGGTCCTCCTGACTCCAAGGCCAGTGCTCTATTCACTGAGCCACCTAGCCATCCCTTAAAATAGTATTATTAACTGGTATTATATAGCACATTAAGGCTTACAAATTGTACATTATGTCTTATTTGGTCTTTACAACACAGTGAGGTAATTGCTATTACCATCCCCATTTTACAGATGAGGAAACTGAGGCAAAGGATGTGACTTGCATCATCTTTGCATGCAGAGATAATAGTACGTATTATACTTCATATATACCAAGTGCTGTGCTTAGTGCTTTACAAATTTTATCTCATCTTATCGTCACAAGAGATAGGTGCTATTATTATCCATATTTTACAGATGGGGAAAATGAGGCAAGCAAAGGTTAAGTGACTTGCCCAGGGTCACACAGCTGGTAAATATCTAAGGTGGAATTTGAACTCAGCTCTTCTTGATACCAATTTCAGCACTTTTTACACCTGCCTCCCACCACCACCATTGCCAAGTGTCTGGAAAAGAATCTTTGATAAGTCACTTAATTTCTCTGGTACTCAGTTTGCTCATCTTCAAAATAGGTATGGGGAGGGAGATAGTTAACTCAATTATCTCTAAAGAGCCTTCCAGCTTTAACATTCTCTGAGTCAAAAGGAAATAACAGGGAAAACAGAAATGAAATATTTCTGTATTTCTACTTCTCTATGATAAAGTCCTCCCTGTATCCTCCCCTATCCTCTGAGCACCAAATGGCTGTTCAAATACAGCGTAATGGGTATAGGTTTCCAAACACTAGAAGTGGACACTCTGCCTCTGTCTTTAAAAATTTGAATGAAAGCAGAACTAGCATAGGTGGGAATCTGATGTTCTCCCTAGGGCTACTGGCCAAAGCTGTTCAATTCTTGACCCACATATTAATGGCTCAGCCTTCCTTGTGCCAATGCATTGGTACTGCTCCATCCAAATTCTCTGTCCCACTTTCCTTATGACCAGTACTAAACATTTGCAAGGTTACTGTCTGAGTATGACACTCAGTCTATGATCACAAAACGGAACAAACTTAACCTTGGTCTTGTTCTCATTATGACCATGCTAACCAGCTGAGAAAACTAGACATCTTAGAGGTAAAACAATGTGGTATCAAACTTAGACCTCACCAAAAATGTGATTGTAGGACATCATATGGACTTACCAAAGGCTCTTTTTTTCCATAATATCCAAAAAGTAAAATACATAATATCTATGCAAATTATATAAATAAGATGTTATCAGGCTACATACATATGAACCATCTCTAATATTCCTTTGAGGGATTGTATTGGAGGTGGAGCCAAGATGGCAAAGTAAAAGCACAAACTTGTCATGGGCTATGGCTCCAACCACTTCCAATACCTGCAAAAAAATGACTCTAAATAAATTTTAAAGCTACAGAACCCACAAAGTGACAGAGAGAAACAAATCTCCCCCTTAAGGTAGCCTGGCAGGCCATCAAGAAAGTTCTATGGCAGAGCACTGGGAGCCAAGCACAGTCCCCCATGAGCCACGGTTCCAGTCCCAGGGCAGCCCAGAAAGTCCAGAGCAGACTTCAAGAGAGTGAATCACCAGCAGCTGTGGTGGTTTCTAGATTTCTCAACCCATAAACACCTAAGAGAAAATAAAAGCTCAGTGGGGAACTCTATTGGAAGGGTAAAGGAAGAGTGTAGTCTGGCCCCTACCCCTGGGGTGAGAAGTGGTGGAGGCAAAGTGGCCGCATCTGCTGCCACATGGCTACTTCCAGAGCTCCTGGTCTGCAGGTTGTAGGAGAACAAGCAACCATTCAGAGGGTAATCACTCTTGCTTTGACTTGCTTGGATGTGGATCTTGGGTAGTGGTCCTGGTATGTGTGATCAATGTGCCAGAACTTCTGGGGGCTGTAGAGTGGGCACCCATCTAGTAGCTCTGACAGCTGCGAAAACCCCAGCAATTTGGGACAAAGCTCTCTCCATTCTGGAAGTAGAGTTCTACAGTGTCAAAGAGTCAAGTAATTGGCAAGATGAGCAAGCAGAGGGAGTATAATCAGACCATACAACCATTTTTGGGACAAAAAGGATCAAAGCATGGAAGTGGAGGAGGACAACAAAGTCAGACCTCCTTCATCAAAGTTTCCGAGAAAAACATGAATTGGTCACAAACCCTGAAGGAGCTCAAGAAGGATTTTGAAAATCAAGTAAGAGAAGTGGAGGAAAAATTGGGAAGAGAAATGAGAATGATGCAAGAAAAACATGAAAAGTGAGTGAATAACCTGACCTTGAAAACAGACTAACTCAAATGGCAAAAGAGGCCCAAAAAGCCAATGAGGAGAAGAATGCCTTAAAAAGTCAAATTGGCCAAATGGACAAGGAATCTCAAAAACTCACTGAAGAGAACAATTCCTTCAAAATTATATTGGAACAAAGGGAAGCTAATGAATTTATGAGAAATCAAGAGCCAAACAAATGAAAAAACAGAAGTCAATTTGAAATATCTCCTTGAAAAAAACACTGACCTGGAAAATAGATCCAGGAGAGGTATTAAAAAAATTATTGGACTACTTGAAAGCCATGATCAAAAACAGAGCCTAGACACCATCTTTCAAGAAATTATCAAGCAAAATTGCCCTCATGTTCTAGAACCAGAGGGCAAAATAGAGATTGAAAGAATTTGCCAATTACCTCTTGAAAAAGATCCCTAAAAGAAAACTCCTAGGAATATTATAAGCAAATTCCACAGTTCCCAGGTCAAGGAGAAAATACTGCAAGCAGAAAGAAAAAAACAATTTGAATATTGTAGAAACACAATCAAGATAACACAAGATCTAGCAGCTTCTACATTAAGGGACTGAAGGGCTTGGAATATGATATTCCAGAGGACCGAAGACTAAAACCAAGAATCACCTACCCAGCAAAACTGAGTATAATACTTCAGGGGAAAATATGGTCATTCAATGAAATAGAGGAATTTCAAGCATTCTTGATGAAAAAAACAGAGCTGAACAGACAATTTGACAATTTGACAAGAAGCAAGAGAAGTATGAGAAGGTAAACAGGGGAAAGAAATAAGAAGGAATTTATTAAAGCTGAACTATTTAAACTCCTACATGAAAAAACAATAATAGTAAATCATAAGATGTTTTTCTCAATATGAGGATAGCTGAAGAAAATATATATGTATGTGTATATGTATATATATACATGTATGTATGTATATGTATATATACATATAGGTGTATATGTATATGTGAGTGTGTGCATATATGTTTCCATGTATACATAGAGGGCACAGGATGACTTGAATATGAAGGGATCATATCTAAAAAATAATATTAAGATGTAAGAGGGGAATATATTGGGAGGAGACAGGGAAAGATAGATTAGGGTAAATAGTCTCATGTAAAAGAGGAAAGAGAACACTGTTACAATGGAGGGGAAGAGCAGGAAGGTGAAAGGGTCAACCTTATTCTCATTGAATCTGACTTAAGGAGAGAATAACATACACATTCAATTGGGTATCTTGCCCCACAGGAAAGCAGGAGTAAAACAAATAAGAGGGAGGGAAGACTGAGGGAGAGGGTAATTAGAAGCAAACACTTTTGAAAAGGGACAGGGTCAAAGTAAAAAATAGAATAAGTAGGGGGCAGGATAGGATAAAGGGTAATATAGTTAGTCTTTCACTATAATATAACTACTATGGAAATGTTTTGCGTAACTACACATGTACACCTTTTATTAAATTGCTTGTCTTCCCAGTGAGGGTGGGTGAGGAGGGAAGAAGGGAATGACTCTGGAACTCAAAGTTTCAAAAACAAAATATTTAAAAAAATGTTTTTTACATGGAACTGGGAAACAAGATATACAGGCATTGGGGTATAGAAATTCATCTTGCCCTACTAGAAAGTTGGAGAGTCAGGATGGGGAAGGATATAAGAGAGAACAGATTGGAGGAAGGGGTATTAAATAGGCTCCCTATTTTATGGTAGAGGGTAGGGGAAAGATGGGGAGAAAAAATTCGTAACTCAAAATCTTGTGGAAATGAATGTTGAAAACTAAAAATAAATAAATAAAACAGAAAAAATATTTCTTTGAATTGAAAACAGATCCAGTCTAGATCATATTTTTGCCTAATGGTGCTTTTTGATTATTTGTTTTGTATAATTATTACTTTGTCTAAAAATATCCTTTGGAACATTTAATGTAATAGTGACTTTTTATGCCCTTTGTGAAATATTCCCCGTCCTTTAATTATAAACAATTTCTAACTTTGGCGTATTAAGGTAATGTCTAGAGTACTGTATGAGCCTCCCTGGGATGTTTGAGTATTCCTGAGTGCTCTAGTTCAAGCACCCCTCCTAAAGGTAGTTCCACCAAGACTGGTATTTTGCAAAATTGTGATAGGCAAAATTTGAACTTGATGTTCTCCCATCTACTTTTCCTGTGCCCTTTTCTTCAACTTCTATACCCTAAAGATTTTAAATCTCCAGCATACTACTTGCAGTCTACATGAACTCGGGCACCTACTTGGGATTTAGTTTCTTCATCTACACATTGTGGAGGTCCTACATGAAGATCTCTAAGGTCCTTTCCTATGCCCTCCTTACCTCAGGAACACAGCATTGTTAAGTTCTCTTAGCAATTTCCAATGTTAAAATTTAGTCTGGGTGCTTTGTTTGGTCTTATCATCTTTAAAATGTCTAAGAACAACTTTAGACTTTATCCCTCCAAGTGGAATTTGCATTTTACTTGAGGTCAAAGCCTTAAAAATAGAGAACTGAAACTCTGATAATAGAAGTTCAAGGATCATTTGGGAGGAAGGTATGGGAGGGAGTTTGGGAACTATCAGAATCTTCCTGGAAGTCAGGAGCCACATAGATAGGGCAAGCACTGGGCATCTTATTTGGAAGGAGTCAAGGTACTCTGGTGATTAAAATAATTGATGGGCCCAAAGGAAGAGGTTTACCTTTGGGAGGAGGAGGGAAGATACAGTCATGATCCAAAAGAGTAAGCAGATTACTATATCAGTGTCAATTCAAAGATCATTGTATTTGGATCTGGAAATGATCTCAGGCTCCATCTACTCCAGAGGTTCTTAACATTGTTGTTATGCTGGCCCAGGGTGAAACCTTTTCTCAGAGTAATGTTTTTAAATGCATAAAACACATAGGATAATAAAGGAAACAACTATATTGAAATAAAGTTACCAACATTTTTTAAAGTTCGTAGACCCCAAGTAAAGGAGCCCTAATAATTCTACTCCATCATCTTTTTTAAATAGTGAAGAAGGAAGCTCAGTCCCAAAGAGAGGAGAGATTACTAGCTCAATGTCATCCAAATATGGGGGAGCAGACCTGGGATTTTAAATCTAGGTCTATTGACTCAAAATCCAATGATCTTTCCACAATGCGACAATAATATCACTAGTATGAATAAATCCAGGCAATAGTCATGAAAAAACGGCCAGAAGACTTGATGAAAGACACAGGAAGGAAGAATAGCAGAACAGGTTAGACAACACAAATGGGGTCAAAAGCACAGGATGTCAATGGATGATAGTTTGTCTCACATAAAATGTCTGGCTGAAACTGTCCTTTTATGAGAGTAGCATACTAAACATGTCCTTTATTTGATCAGTTCTATCTACATCACTGGAGTACTCAGCAGAGGAAAAAAAGCTACTTGTTGATATATAGGGAAAAAAATCTTGAGAGAAATCTGTTTTCAATATATCAACAGAAGAGTGTCAGGGAGGATGAGATAATGTTAGCAATATCAAACTTATGCAAATTTGTGAAGCAGGCAGTTTGTCTTTGGTAGGTATCCTCTTATTTCCTTTCATCAAAATGATCAAGATAGAAAGACACATGCATGCATATATGTGCATGTACACAGACAGAGAGACAGAAACAGAAAGAGAGAGAGAAGAAGAAAGAGAAGAAGAAGAAGAAGAAGGAGGAGGAGGAGGAGGAGGAGGAGGAGGAGGAAGAAGAGAAGGAAGAAGAGGAGGAGGAGAAAGTCCATTTATAAAATGCTTACTCTGGTATAGACGCTGTGATAAGCTCTAAGTTATTGAGTCCTTTATACTTATCCCTGAATACCTATAAATCCCCCTACCTCCACGCCACTGCTGGGTTCCACCCAGGTCTATCCTCTATCTTAGCACCAATATATGATCCTTCTTCATTTCCCATTCCCTTACCCCAATCAAAACTTACCTACCCGTGTCCATTTCCTTAGGAGCCTATTTCTCATTTCAACCTAATCTTATGAGCTACTTTATGATTTCTTTTAAAAGGACGTGTTGCCCAACTGTCTTGCATTACAACAAGCAGTTACAATGTCCTGATCCAAATGAATATATCTTTAATTTTAGGAATTTCAAGCAGTAGCAGGAGAGAGATAATCAATGTAGGAGTAGAAGAAGGTACCTTTCACATCACATGATTAAAGCAGTGGCCTAATGGGTCCAGCTCTCAGCACCAGCTTTGCAGGGATCTGGATGAAATGTTTGAGTAAGATGAATTGAGTTACACTTCATGTAAAGCCATTGCCCTTTCCTACCCTCCCATAATTACATTTAAAATTTTCCTTTTTCCCTTTTTTTCTCTTTCCCCTGCTTCCTTCACCCCTCTTCATTTCATTCTCCTTTCCTTTGCCTCTTACTTTTCCATTGTCTTAGGACCAGTTAGAAAGTAGATAAGAAGAAGGAAAGGGAACAAGCATTTACTGTCTACTATGTACTAGGCATGGATGAGCAGCTCATCTTCTTCAGTTTAAATCTGGCCTCAGCTATTTACTGTCTCTGTGACTCTGGGCAAGTCAGTTAACTCTGTGTACCACAGGTTTCTCATTGGAAAATGAGCTGGAGAAGGAAATGGCAAATGACTCCAGGATCTTTGCCAAGAAAACACAAATGGGGTCATGAGGAGTTGGATACAATTGGAACAACTGAACAACAACAACATTTGCCAAACGCTGCGCTAAGAGCTTGACGAATATTTCATTTGATCCTCAAAAAACCCTGGAAGGTAGGAGCTATTATTATACCCATTTTACACTTAAGGAAACTGAGATAGACAGAAATTAAGTTACTTGCTCCGTGGTCATACAACTAGTAAGTGTCTGAGACTGGATTTCAATTCAGGTTTTCTTGACTGAGCCACCAAAGAGTGAAAAAAAGGTAAAAAAAAATACTAAGAAATCTGCACTATATTGGAGAAATATCCCTCCAATTATTGTCTCTTGCCATCCCAAACAAACACAATCATAGTACTTTTACAGACAGTTAGAAGGAAGAAAAAGGATACATCTAAAAAGGGGTGGGTTTCATATGGAGAAGCCAAATTATGCAGGGAATTATGAAGACTTTTCTAACTAATCTCTTCTCAGCTGTATTCAGTCATTCTAGCAATTCCCTTTAGCACTTGGGTATTTCTGCACAGCTGTGGTTGGTCATGTATGTTTACCTCATAAAACAATAAATGGCAGAAGTACATCTTTATTCTGCAGTGTTGGAGCTAATTAGACTACAGCCTTTGGGAAAGTGGGGACAACATCTACGTATTTGGGAAATTAGAACAGGATTATAACCATAGTGGGGATACCTGAATTGCACCAAGCCATTTGGCAAAGTTGTTCATGATATCCTGGAGGTTGATATACAGTATCTGAGCTGAATGATTGTACAGGTATGTGGGCTGCCATAGGTGAAAATGAGCAAATCCCAGGAGTGTTTAGTAATAGATTGGGACAGGGAACAGAAGGCCAGCTACCTTCAGAATCAAGAAGACCAGGGTTTGAGTCTCATCTCTTAAATATTCTGTTGAGAAAACATTGGCAGTTTACTGAATTTTACTGCTCTAATGGAACCCTAAGACTTTAAGTTACAGATGAGTTTCTAGGCTGCATTGGTGAAGTTTGGGTACCAAGTGTGTGCCCACCCCCTTAAAAATTAGAGATCAAGACTCTCCTATAAAAAATAAGCCTTGACATGGATGGATAGATCTATAACTGTAATAATAATTAAAATAATAATAACTAGCATTCATATAGTGTGCCCACTATGTGCCCGACATTTTGCTAAGCACTTTATGGATATTCTCTCATTTGATCCTCAAACAGCCCTGGGAGGTAGATGCTATTATTATCCCCATATTACAGATGAAGAAACTGGGGCAAACATAGGTAAGTGACTTGCTCAGTATCACTCAGCTAGTGTTTGATGCTGAATTTGGAGTCACTCTTCCTAACTCCAGGCCTGACACTCTTTCCACTGTGTCATCTTGCTGACCCTGAAGGTATACCCACATTGATGAGATCACAGATCCATGAAAGCATCAACATCATTGAATCATAAATTAAGGACTAGACAGAATTTTAGTGATAATTTGTCCATCTCCTCTCACTTTACAGATGAGAAAACTAAAGACAAAAGAACTGAAGAAATCCTATCTACTGACTGCTCATTTTCACCTGTTGTCCATATTTCACCAGGTATTTTCTATTGCTGGCGTTCTCTCCTTTGTCATTATAATGGTAATAGGGATTTGAAGATCTTCCCTGCCCCTGGAATTGGCAATCAAACAGGTACTTAGCACTTTGTTCTTCATTAATACTTGATTGTATTAAGTATTAAAATCCAGAACTTGTGAATCCTACAGTGGGATGAACTTGCTGATGTAACAGGAAGGGGAAGAACAGGGAGGAGCTAATACCATATATGAGGAAAAGCCCGAACTAGAGAGCCAGAATTGCTGAGAGAAAAAACTGCTAGGATCCTGAGAACTTCTGAGGACTGCTAGGAGTCAGAACTTCTGAGAGCCAGCAAGAACTTCTGAAAGCCAGCTTAAACTTCAAAGAGGCAACAAGAACATCTGAGAGCCAGGCAGAGGTGCTGAGAATTTCTGAGAGCCAGCAAGAACTACCAGAAATGATAACTGCTGGGAGTAAGCAATGTGGAGGCTAAGAAGCTACTGTGAATTAGAAGAGGAGGATCCTTGCTTGATGGAGTGAGAGAGAGAAGAGGATCCTTTCTTGAGGGAGCCTGTTTTGTTTTTAAGACTTGGAAATGTGGGTGTTTGCTGCATTGACTGTGTGTACCAATTTCATGGTTACTGTAATGACTTCGACTTTCTGGTTTTGAGACTTGGTTTTCTGGTATTTGAATAAATGCTTTGGTTCTGTCCTTCATGTGGAGGAGTCTATTACATTTTGTGGTTCATAACTACACCAGCATATTCATAGACACCATGGGCACTGTGAATATCGCATTGCTGGTACACTCATTTATGTCTCCTGGCTTCCTTCAAGTCCCAGCTAAAATCCCACCTTTTAAATGAAGCTTTTACCTCTCTCCCTTACCCAGCCACTTCATGTTAGTGCCTTCATTTTAAGAATCTTTCATTTATCTTACACGTATGGTGTCTCCACCATTAGACTGTTAGTTCCTTGTGAGAAGGGACTCTTCACTGTCTTTCTTTGTATCTTCAGTGCCTGATATGTAGTAGGTACTTCAAAATTCCTTTTTGACTTGACTTGTTGACTTTAAGTGACTCAGTCATTGTTACATGGGTGTCAGAGCAAAGAGTCAAATCTAGGTATTTGAGGTAAAAAATTCAACACATCTTCCAAGTCAAAATGGGGAGAATACTCTACTGCTGTGCTTCAAGGTCCTGTCCCTAGTCCTGTTCCATTGAACATATTTATGGATGCCTTAGAATAGATAAAGTTATAGATAGCATATATTTATCAGGTTTTCAGATAGCACAAAGCTGGAAGGACTAACTCGTTTCTGCATTCTACCTGTCTAGGTGAATAACACAATACCACCCTTCATTCATTCTGTGGTCCAGTAAAATTAACCTTACTGTTCCTCACATGGAGCATTCCATCCCCACTCTGGGTGACTTTGTACTAGCTTTACCACAATGCCTGGAATTCACTCCGTCCTCACCTTAACTTCATAGAGAACATCTACGTTGTCTTTTCTAATTCTCACTAGCCACTAGTACCATCTCTTCAATATCATTTGCATCTATTTTTTGAACAAATAAATACGTCTGTATGTCTTCCCTTATAAAATATAATCTCAGAAGAAAGGGACTGGGGCGGCTAGGTGGCGCAGTGAATAGAGCACCAGCCCTGGAGTCAGGAGGACCTGAGTTCAAATCCAGCCTCAGACACTTAACACAAAAAAACTATCCATGTGACCTTGGGCAAGTCACTTAACCCCAACTGCCCTCCATAAAAAAAAAGAAGAAGAAGAAAGGGACTGTTTTAGTTTCATCTTTGTAGCTCTAGTGGCTAGCAAAGTACCTGGCATATTGTATATGCTTGCTGATTAATTGATGATCAGACCATGTCTGGAGCACCATGGTCAGTTCTGCATATCACATTCTATGAAAGATGTTGATGACAAACTGAAATTAATTGCTTAAAAAGTGATTATGATGGCAAATTATCTGCAAAATTTGTGAGAAGTCTACCTATTAGCCATGCTTTGCAAATATTCTAATCATAACTCAACCTAAGATACCTGTTCAATACTGGGGATAGAATAACATACCCTTTCACCATTCAGTTCTAGTCAGAAAAAACAAGTGGAACCCGAGTAAAATAGCTGGGATTGTGGAAGCATTTGTTTTGGGGGAGTTTGGGGGGAATTAACAGAAAAAGTTTCCCTTTATTCAAAACTGACTTGCTTTTTTGAACTGGGAGATTTGCCTAATGGAAATGCCAAAGATATGACATTTCCTCCATTTCCGAAGAAGGCCTAGACTCCAATTTTTCTCTGTCAATCGTAAAACAATTGTATACAATGAAATCATGCCACTATTCCACACCTTTAAAAAATGAACAAACAAAAAAAGCAAAACAGAAACAAAATGAAATAAAAATTAGAACCCAGATGTGGGAGATCCCAAGCTTTCCTTTTAGGTTCTAATAAAGTGAGATACATATTCTGAATGCTTTCTGCCATTCACCAATATATCATAACAAAAGGACTATATTTGCAAAGGTTAACTACAAAAAATAGTTCCTGACTATTCCCCCCCTCTCCTTTCCTTAATCAGTAAAACTGGTTCTGAGGTTCTTTGATAGAGATTAAGTAGAAATACAGATTAGCAAAAGTGCCTCTGAGGACATTGAGACACTTTGAAAATGTTAACATGGTAATTTTAGTATCTCTGAATGATAGGGAGGAAAAGAGTTGATACTAATATTAATTTACAGAGGAAGACACTGAAATACATCCTAGTTAATTAGTTATTCCAAGGTCACATTCAAAGGCAATGGCCAAGTGGTAACAATAGCTGGAATGCTCTACTGGTGCATTCCAGTAGATAAATGGTGACTCAGAGAAATGTAATTCAATGACTGACAAAACTCATGGCCCATTATGTTGTTGTGTTATAGTGTCTAGAGCTGCTGCAAGAATATTTTTTTCATCTTTCACAAATGTGCATGTGTAAAGATGCTGTATCCCATGTCTGGAGTGTTCTCCTTTATAATCTATGCCTATTGGAATCCTTATCTTCTTTCAAGCCTCAATTGCCACCTCCTCCAAGAGTCATTTCTTGATTCCTCTAGTTACAAATGTTGCTTCCCAACATTTGTATGGGGAGCATGTTTATTTTGCATGTATCTCTTAATTATCTCTTGGTACATTGTGTCACTCAAACAGAATATAAGCTTCTTGAGGGCAGGGGCTGGCTGACATTTTATTATATTTTGCAACATTTTATTTTTAACATTAAAAAAAGTTTTCAGTTTCAAGTTCTATCCCTCCTTTCTTCCCTTACTTTCCC
The DNA here is from genome assembly GCA_028646575.1 of Pseudocheirus occidentalis. Lineage (NCBI taxonomy): Eukaryota > Metazoa > Chordata > Mammalia > Diprotodontia > Pseudocheiridae > Pseudocheirus > Pseudocheirus occidentalis. The sequence goes on along the minus strand of CM053597.1, from coordinate 96,334,721 downwards.
CCTCCCTATTATGGTAAGCAATCTGCTAGAGGTTATGCATGTGCAATCATGTAAAACATTTCCATATTAGTGATTTTGTATAAAAAAACAGAAAGGAAAGAAGGAAGGAAGGAAGGAAGGAAGGAAAGAAAGAAGGGAGGGAGGGAGGGAGAGAGGGAGGAAGGAAGGAAAAAAGGAAGGAAGGGAGGGAGGGAGGGAGGAAGGAAGGAAGGAAGGAAGGAAGGAAAATAAAAAAAGAAAGAATCCCCATCAGTTAGCACAGTGCCTGTCACATAGTATTCTAAGTGTTTAACCTGGAATATTTCACCATTAAAAGAAAAGTATGAAAATCAATTTATAAGTTTTATAAACCTTAAAAAAGCAATAACATATTGCTTATATTTAGCTTCTATTTTTCCAATTCTTTTTTTCCTTTTTGATACAGTAAGAATCTTTAATAAGGAATGTTGATGTCATTTAAATAAACAGATAAACAAGCTTAACATAAATATTTACAAAAAGAAGGATCAAAATAATTTATGTAAGTCTGATGATTTTTAATGAATCTTAGTTGATTATTTGACAGTTTATATGCAAGATTTATCCAGTTTTACTCCTTTAAACTTTAACAGTTTAAAATAACACTAAGACTTTTGAAACTGTGTGTATATATATGTGCATGTGTGTATGTTCATACAAAAGCATGTGTACACACACATACACACAGTTGAAGGTAAATACAAAGTATTCTTTGAATACCAATTGCAACCCAGTCTTAAATGAATTGCTCATCTCATGATCAATACTTGTACTAGAATGTTGGCAGGAGAGAAGACTACTTATTTGGTCTTGGGAAAAGTATTGAGACTTTTTAAGCCTCAGTTTCCTCATTAGCAAAATGAAAGAGTTGGAATATATTATCTAAGGTTCCTTACCAATTCAAGAATTTATGATTATGACATTTTATGTCAGAAGCACCTTAAGAAAGCACAAAAACAATTTTTTGAAAACCAAAAATGTCACTTCACTGGTCTTAGAAAAGTATTTAATCACAAAAAAGGATTTTTAAACTAAATATACCATTTGACTGATAGTTTAATTTTATGTGCTTTTAAAAAGAATTAAACAGTAATGTGCGACTAATTGCAAGAAAGCTATAACAGGAAGAAGATATACATAAAGGGAAAAAAACTATACAAGAAGAGAAGAAATGTCATCATGGGAGATTGGGGAACAGGATAACAGTAGTAGAGTTCTCTCCATTAATGCTGATTTCAACCAGTCTAAATCTTATCAAATGTGACTTCTGTATTTTGTTTTTTGATATTTCATATCAAATACGAGCTTCTCAAAACCTGTCTACCCATGTTCTAAGAATAAAGGTATACATCTTTTGCCAGGTCCATGTTCAGTAAGACCTTTCAAACCTAGTTATCTATGGGCATGGGTTTCTAAAACTTAGGTTTACTAATATACCAAAAGCACCCAAAAAGAAATTCATAGCCATAGTAGCTTTCTTTTTCTGTCTCTATTTCCAAGTGTGGTTCTTGTTTATCACCTGAGGGCATCCCAAAGCCTTTAAAACCATGTTCATTTTAACAATGATAATTCCTATAGTAACATAACAAACAAGGGATGGATAAGGGGAGTCAAGGAATTTAATGGTACTTTTTTATTTTAATTCTAAGCCACTGGGGAGAAGTAGATGTAACCACCATGTTGCACCTACTATTATTGCTACTATTAATTGTATTTGTGCCTTTACTTCCAAAAAGACTACCATTTTCTAGTGGCTCCCTTCCCTTATCTGTAGCACCATGGACTGTTCTCAATTGGGTAGATAGGTATATTTTCCAAAAAGAAAGTGTACCTAGCTAGAAAGCTATTCACAGCATATAGCCTGCTATCATTGTAAATGGTCACAAAATAAATATATGCTATTAACTTCATTGGAAATCTAGCTAAAGCAATGATAGTTCAACTTGTCTGCCAATATATTTCAACAATGTAGTCATTCAGATCTAATTTAACTTTTGTTAACTTGTACCCAATTTTTGTCTTCCTTTGTATTCTGGAGAATGTATCCATAAAGAAACAACAAGAAATAAGGATAGGAAGCACTCCTGCCAAAACTGGAATGAAAATCTTGGCAATGCTACTGTGGGATTTTCTATTTGGATATAAGAGATGAGCATTGCAATCTGCTGTTTGTTTAGAAAAAGTAGGATTGAAGTTCTTCATATGTGAACATCTGCCATATGACACCAATTGGAACAGAACCACCAACTGAATAGAAGCAACATCTGCGTAGTGTGTTGTCTATCACTAATAATACACAAAGTGGAAGGAAAAAACAAAAAAAAGGCAGTTAGGATGTCTTGATGGAGAATTCAAATGAAATGGTTTTTTTTAAAGAAGCAACTGCCAGAAGAAAACATGCTTTTTCCCCCTTTAAATACTATGAACTTTCTAAGCCACAGAAACTGTTCCCTAATGTTTAATACCTCTAGGATGAATACCATTAATCTGTAGGGGGAAAAAAGTTGCGTTTTTTTTTTCAATTACTCATATAACATCAAAGTTACAAAAATAGATCAGGAAGCTGAATTTTAAAGCAAAGAAGGGGAAAATAAAAGAGCTATTCTAGTGAAGAATCTTATCAGCAAAGGGGTTGATGGTATGTGTATGTAGTTTTTCCCAAACAGAAGGAACTGAAGGATTACGGAAAGCAGCTCTGTAGAATGGAAGACAGTTTTACTTCATGGAACTGAATATGCTGATGAGCAGTTGAAGTTTTGTCTCGCTGATTTGTTTAAGGAGTGACTGGAGAGAATCTAAGAACATACGAGGACCTAGTGGATATATCTCTTCTTCAATGTCTCCCCCTTTTCTGCCTTGCCACTGCTTGATGAACTGGCAGAGCTTATCCTTGGAAGTTGCTCATTATCTTTAACTCTTTCTTATTTTTCTCTATATGTTTTATATTGGGTTTTGTCTCTAGATAAAGAGAAACTGAGGTTATATTCTGACAGAGCGTGTATTATAAATGAAGGGACTATGGGAAAGAACAGAGGAGAACCCAATAGCCCTGGGCTATATGACTATATTGAAACACTCTGTCTCTCTTTCTCTGTCTCTCTCTCTCTGTCTCTGTTTCTCTCTCTCTCTCTTTGTGTCTCTCCCTCTCCCTTACCCTCTTTCTCTCCCTCTTCCTCTCTCCATCCATCTCCCTTCTTTTGCCTTTCTTCCCCACCCTCTCTCCTCTTTTCTCCCTGTCCCTCCCTCCCCTTTTTTCTCTTTTCTTCCCTCCTCTCCCCTGTCTCCAAAATTAGGGGCTTCACTGGCTATTAAAGAAAGGGGCAGAAAAACAAATTTTATAAGACAAAAGAAACCACAGAACACTAAAAAAAAGCACTGAAGTATCAATTGGTCATGTCATAAAAAAGAAGGGCTAATGGAGACCAATGGATAGAAAGAGTAGAAAGAGTTGCTTGTTTTAATGATGAATTGGGGGAAGGAGGAAGGAAGCAATGTCACTCTATAGGAAAGAAATATAAGATGAAGACATGATGGGTAAAATGTTACAATTATCTAGAATTTAAACCTCTGCAATACATGCAACTAGGAATTAAGATATACAGGGGGTGGGGTAGGGAGACCCTCCCTGCCCTACCAGAAAGTTAGAGGGGTGTTAGAGGAGGGTACAAAAGAAAGCAGATTGGGGTAGGGGCTTTACAGTGGGATCGCTGTTTTGGGGTTGGGGTAGGGGAAAGACGGGGAGAAAATTTGTAACTCAAAAATCTCATGGAAATGAATGATGTAAACAAGAAAACAAAAAATTTTGATTAGAAAAAATTTTTACCATTATTGGCAGGGTAGATCATAGATCTGAGGTCAAAAGCCAGATGCATGTTAAACCACTTCTTTTCTATGAAAAGTGGAAGAATCATTTCTTTAATATATACTAGGATATAACTCCAGCATATGATTTTTTTTTAAATCTTTTGCTTACCCTCAGCATCCCCCTCATCAATTTTGTAGTCCCTTCATTGAACTTGATCAAAAATTAAGTTACACTTAGAGGAATGGAGTTTGTTGTGTTCTTTGGTGGTCTAAAATGATAAATCGTAAGTTATTGGATTCCACTTCTCCCTTATCAGATCTACAGGAACAGAATTCTGGTGACATTTGGAGGCAGAGTGAATCATAAGATCATGTGACTGAAACTTGAGTAACAGATAATAAGTAATAATAATAGCTAGTATTTATAGAGCTGACTCCAAGCCCAGTATTTCATCCTCTATCCCATGCTACCTACCTGACTCCTTGAAGAACCTTTGAGGCCATCAGTTCACACGGGATAACAGTTTTACAATTAGAAAGAACATTATTGTTCTTCTAGTACAACCCCTTCATTTTACAGATAAAGGAAACTAAGTTCCAGAGGGGTAAAGTGTCTTGTCCAAACTCATACAGGTACTAGAAAAGCTTGGGTTCAGGTCAGCTATTTTGACACCAAATCTATTATTTTTTTTCCAGAGGGTAGGAGATAAATTATATTTTATTTTCCTCAGTTAAATGTTAAGCAATATTCAATTTATTTTTTAAGTTTTGAGTTCCAAATTCTATCCCTCCTCCTTCCCTCTCTCCACCCAAATGGTAAACAATCTGATAGATTATACATGTGAAATCATGTAAAACATTTCCACATTAGTCATTTTGTATACGAAGATTTGAAGAAACAAAGTAAGAATGCATGAATGAAAAATAGCCTGCTTCAGTCTATATTCAGACAATACCAGTTCTTTCTTTGCAGGAAGGTAACATGTTTCATCATGAGTCCTTTGGGACTGTCTTGGATCATTGTATTTCTGAGAATATCTAAGTTATTCACAGTTCTTCATCATACAATATTAATTGCTGTATACAACATTCTCCCAGTTCTGCTTAATTCATTTTGCAGTATTAATAAAAGTATTCATAGTTATTTTTTTAATCATCCTGTTAGTCATTTCTCATTTTGGAGGTGGGAAGGCAAAGCAGTTGGGGTTAAGCGACTTGCCCAAGGTCACACAGCTAGCAAGTGTGTCAAGCATCTGAGGTCAGATTTGAACTCAGGTCCTCCTGAGTCCAGGGCTGGTGCTATATTTACTGTACCACCTAGCTGACCCTATCATTTCTTATAACAAAACAATATTCCATCACAATCCTATACCACAGCTTGTTCAGTCATTCCCCAGTTGAAAGGCATCCCCTCAATTTCCAATTTTTGCCATCATAAAAAGAGCTACTATAAATATTTTCATACAGGCGTGTCCTTTGAACCATTTTTTCTCATCTTTGGAATACAGACCTAGCAGAGGTATTACTGGATCAAAGGATGTGCAGTTTTATAGCCCTTTGGGCATAGTTCCAAATTGCTCTACAGAATGGATGGATCAGTTCACAACTCCACTAACAGGTCATTGGTGTCCCAGTTTTCCCATATCCCCTCCAACTCTATATCACATTCCTTTTTTTAGTCACATTAGCCTATCTTATAAGTATGAGGTTGTTTCCATTTGCATTTCTCTTATCAATAGTGTAAATCTATTGTTATTTCTAATGTACCATGCTGCCTTGCAAATGGCATGGGAGGGGCTGGGAAGTGGACCCAGTCTGTCTATGTGGTTGGGAAGCCTTCTAACACTGAAATGCTTCTAAAAATCATGTTTTTATTTGATAAAGAAAAAAAATATGGTAGCAGCAGAAGCACACAGGATTCCCTTTTGGAATCTCACTTGACAATTTTTGCCTAAAACTGGAAGTACATCAAGGGCATTTACACTTACTTTGGTACTTCTAGTCTTTGTGATTTCATCATTGTGGAGGGCATCTCCATCCATAGAGACTGCAGGACCTATAGTGGGAAGTAGGGTGGCTGGAAACCACATCACTCTATAGTCAAACTGGTGATGATCCTCTCTGAAAATGGCTAGCCTGACCCCTCAATAATAATCCTTCACTAGGCAACGCTCCATTCTTTTGACCCTTGTGAACCCAATGGCACCAACATTCCTCAACACAGCATCACATGGTATATACCTCTTTAGAAAATGAACTTTTAAAAAAGTGAACCAAACAAAAATCAAGGAAGAAAATACAAAATTGCCTGCTGAATTTATACACTGGTGGTTCATTGGGACAGGGGGATAACTAGCATCTTGAAGTCTCTTCCTGTAATTCCTATCAAGTTAAAAAATAAAACCCACAAACTTCAGGTATGCCTGTCATCTGAGGACAGTCTAGCAAAGATCAGAGAGGCTCATCACCATAAAGCTTTGCCACCATTCATAAATAGCATCTACTTAAGTGTGTAGACCTGAAATGTAATTAATGGGAAAAGTACCCATATATACGACATCACTGAACCTTTGAGAATTAAAGTAGGTAGCTAGATGCCACAGTTGAATAGTGTTGTACTTACAGGAAGACTGGAGTTCAAATGTTGTTTCACATACTTACTAGCTATGTGACCCTGAGTAAACCACTTAATCTCTCCCTGCCTCAGTTTCCTCATCCATAAAATAAGATTAATAACAGTGCCTACCTCATGAAGTGATTGTAATGATTAAATTTCTCTCTCTCTCTCTCTCTCTTTTTCTTTCTCTCTCTCAACACATACACATACACACACAGAGGCTACAGGCTGTGTGGACATGAGGAAATCCTGTAATTTCTCAGTGCCCCCAGGGGAACCTCTAGGATTATAAAAGATGGATGAGTGACTGATTTATGTCAATGGATAGATTTCTGCATTGGAGGAGGGACTTCTTACATTGAGAATTGCCAATGCCAATGAAATCATAGGTCTGGACTAAAGCAAACAAAAGTTGTTTATTTTAAAAGAGAAATTATTTCAGGTACAATCATCAGTTTTTCATTGCTTTATTTCAAACTTACTAGATGGAATAATCTTGTGAAATGGATATTTTTCCTAAGTTTAGAAGTTCATTATTTTCCATCTCAAATGTCACATAAAAGATATATGCTTTTCTACAATTCAGAAAAACTTTTTTTTCCTCTTGATTGGTGGAAGAAATTAAACATTTTGAAGTTCTCCATATCTGTGAGTTGATAGGCCTAGATAAGACAAAAACAAATTCTGTGGTCCCTATTATCTGGAGATGAACTCTTACCTAGCCCCACAAACCATATCTTGTTCTACCAAAGTTGACATTTTTTAACAAAAGTTTATAACTTTACATTCAATCCTATTAAATTTGAATTTAGTTGATTCTATCTGCTGTTTAATATGATGAGGTCTTTTGGGATCCTATGTTATCTGTTATGTTAGTTTTATCTCCCAGACTTTCTGAGACAAATTTGGTAAGCCTGACATTTATGATCCTTTCCAAGGTATTAATAACAATGTTAAATACCATAGGGATGTTTTGGGTATAGTCATTCAACCAGTTTGGAATTTTCCTAACTTTTCTAGTATGTAACCTATATCTTTCTACCATAAAATCATGACTTTGCAAAATATTCTGCTAAAATCTAAGTAATCTATATTTCTTTGCTTTAACAATAAAATAACTCTGTCAAAAACGGAAGGAGGGAAAACTGTCAGTTTTGCAAGACCATTTATTAATAAAAGTTAGGTAGTGGAGGAGACAGAGGGTTGGACTTAGAATCAAGAAGACTTAAGTTCTAATTGTGTTTCAAACACTTACTAGTTATGTAACCGTGGCAGAAATGTAGTGGTATTTCACAACCAGATTTTGGCTTGTGACACACTTTTAAGTTTAGTCTGCCATATTCATATTTTCTCCATCACATCACACGTCCAGCAGCAGCAGCAATAACAAGAAAACATGAACAAACAGAAAATCAAGCCATGATTTTCAGCACTTGGGAATTTCTGTAGTGGAAATCCCCATGATGAAAATTGAGCTGTTGCTCTCCAACATATTCCCCAAACCTGGGGAATTCATGCCCTACCTTCAGCTTCCTCATCTTAACATATGGGTAATAAATAAGAGCACTAAGCACAATGTTTTTGCCAGTATAAAATGAGATAGTATGTGTAATATTTCGAAATGTTAAAGCACTATATAGATTTTAGTTACTGTTATTATTATTACTGTTAAGTCATGATGGACCTTTTTTGATTACATACTTTATTATCTCATAATTGCTAAATTCACTTTTTATTTCCTTTTCTATAAGTTGACTAAGAATTCCTTTAGTTGTTCATTCTAAAACTTTTGCCAGGATTTGAAATAAAATTCACTATTCTATACTTGAAAGATTTTACTGAGTTCCCTTAAAAATATTTTTGGACATTTATTCTTTTCCAGTCCCATAACAGTTATACCATTTTCCATGGTTTAAAAAAAAATTATAATGGCCCACCAAGGGGGCAGTGTCAAGACAGAGGCATAAAAGCAGGAGAACTCTGTGAGCTCACCCCATAATCATCTCAAATACCTATGAAATATTACTCTAAACAAATTTTAATACTCCAGAACCCACAAAGTGACAGAGAAACAAATCTCCCGCTGAAGGCAGCCCAGCAGGTAGAAAGGAATGGTTCATTGCAGCAAGCTGGGAGCCAAGACCAGCCCCATGTGGTTTTAGCCCCAGGGCAGCCCCCTAATAGCTCTAGCAGCTGCAAAAAACCCCAGCAATTTGGGACAAAGCTCTCCCCTCTAAACACAGAGTTCTACTGAGCCCCAAAGTCAAGTCATTGACCAGCAACATGAGCAGGCAAAGGAAGCAAAGCAAGAAGAGCAATCCAACTTTAGATTCCTTTTTTGGGGGCAAAAAGGATCAAAGTATAGAACAGGAGGAAGACAAGACAGTCAGAACTTATGCACCAAAAGCTTCAAAGAAAAATGTAAACTGGTTACAGGCCATAAAT
>CM053597.1:96295650-96325737 GCA_028646575.1 Pseudocheirus occidentalis | reverse complement strand
GAAAAAAGAGTCAACAACCTGACTGAAGAAAATAACACATTAAAAAAATAGATTAACTTAAATGGCAAAAGAGGTCCAAAAAGCCAATGAGGAGAAGAATGCCTTAAAAAGCTAAATTTGCCAGATGGAAAAAGAATCTCAAAAGCTCACTGAAGAGAATAATTCCTTCAGAATTAGACTGGAACAAATGGAAGCAAATGACTTTATGAGAAATCAAGATACTATTAAACAGATCCAAACAAATGAAAAAAATAGAAGGCAAGGTGAAGTATCTTACTGAAAAAACCACTGACCTGGAAAACAGATCCAGGAGAAACAATTTTAAAAATTATTGGACTACCTCAAAGCCATGATCAAAAAAAGAACCTTGAGATCATCCTTCAAGAAATTCTCAAGGAAAATTGCCCCGATATTTTAGAACCAGAGGGCAAAATAGAACTTGAAAGAATTCACCGTTAACCACTTGAAAAGATCCCCAAAAGAAAACTCCTATGAATGTTATAGCCAGGTTCTGGAGTTCCCAGATCAAGGAGAAAACATTACAAGCTGCCAAGAAGAAAAAATTTGAATACTATGGAAACACAATCAGGATAACACAGCATCTAGCAGCTTCTACATTAAGGGATCAAAGGGCCTGGGATATGATATTCTGGAGATCAAGGGAGCTAGGATTAAAATCAAGAATCACATACCCAGCAAAATTGAGTGTAATGTTTCAAGGGAAAATATGATCATTCAATGAGGTGGAGGACTTTCAAGCATTCTTGATGAAAAAATCAGAACTGAATAGAAAATATGACATTAAAATATAAGAAGCATGTGAAGGTAAACAAGGAAAAGAAATCATAAGGAACTTATCAAAGTTGAGCTATTTATATGCCTATATGGAAAAACGATAATTGTAACTTGTGAAACTTTTCTCAGTATGAGGATAGTTGAAGGGAATATAAATGTGTGTGTGTATATACATATACATATACATATATATATATATATATACATGTATATACATATATACGTATGTGTGTATACATACATATATATGTCTATATAAGAGGGTATATGTGCATATGAATACATATGTGAGTGTGTGTATATATGTATACATAGACTGAGGGCATAGGATCAATTGAATGGGAAGGGATGATATGTTACAAGGTGAAACTGAGAGGTGGGAGAAGAATATAATTCGAGGAGACAGGGAGAGACAGAATGCCTCATATAGAAGAGGCAATGGATAACTGTTACAATGGAGGGGAAGAACAGGAAGGCAAAACAGAATGGGTCAACCTTACTCTCATTGAATTTGGCTTAGGGAGGGAATGATATACATTCTAAATTGGGTGTCTTGCCCTGTGGGAGAATAGGGGGTAAGGGGATAAAAGGGGGGATAATGGAGGGGAGGACAGGTCAGGGGAGAGTTGTTAGCACACACTTCTGTAAAAAGACAAGGACAAAGTAGAGAATAGAACAAGTGGGGGGGCTGGATAGTATGGAGGGAAATATGGTCAGTCTTTAACAATATGTCCATTGTGTAGATGTTCTGTGTAACTGCACATATACAGCCTGTATTGTATTGCTTGTCTTTCCAATGGGGGTGGATGATGAGGGAGGAAGGGAAAGAATCTAGAATTTAAAGTTCTAAAATATAATGTTAATATATATATATAATTATAATAATGATAATCATCATTATTATTATTTACATGTAACTGGGAGATAAGATATACAGGCACTGGGGTAGGGAGATCCATCCTGCCCTACCAGAAAGTGAGAGGGGCGATAGGGGAAGATATAGGAGACAGCAGATTTGGGGAGGGGATATACAGCGGGATTGCTGTTTGGTGTGATGGGTAGGGGAAAGACAGGGAGAAAATTTGCAACTCAACATCTCATGGAAATGAATGATGTAAACTAAAAATAAACAAAAGTTATTTTTTTAAAAAGAAATAAACAAACCATGTATATCAATTTTAAAAGCTTGCTTATGTAAAAAGCTTACTCTCAAGTGTGCTTATTAGAGTTTTGACTATAATTATTGTAACAGAGGTTTACTGCTCTTGTATCAGACTGTTACTTGTATAAGCACCTATGAAAATGGTAGCTATGAAAAAATAAAATTAATCTTAGCTAAAAAAAAAAAAGAAATGCTTGAGACCCAAAATTCCATTATGGAAAACTAGTACCTTTTTTAAATAAGAACAAAACCTATATTTATACTGTCATTAAAATGTCAATATATTAAAATGATAATAATAATAATGACCCACCAAAGTCATTTATCATTTCTCCCAGGGCCTTAGGATAGATTAATCCTTGCCATGATGACTTATACGCATCAAGGTGCTTTCTTTTTTCCTCTATACTTCTTGAGTTCATCTCTCTATTAGTGATTTTTGTTCTCACCTTCTCCTCTTATAGGAAGGCCTACTTCAATGCTCAAGTTCTGTCTCTTAGCTATAGTCTTTCCTGATCTCCATAGATGCTAGTATTGCCTGTCTCATCTCCCCAACCCCATATCCCCAATGACTTTGCATTCATTTATTTAGCTAGTTAGCTAGCTAGTTATCTGCCTTTTCACCTGATCAGAAGTAAGTTTCTTGAGCTCGGGGCACATATTGCTTAATCTTTATATTTTTAGTCCATAGCAGAGTCACTAAAAGTAGGAGACACTTAATAAATGATTGGTGATTGAGTGATTCTATTCTCTCCAATCCAAAAATAATTCCTTTTGTCAGAAAAACACAATGTGAGAGTTGAGCAGTTGTGCCTTCTCTCTGCTGTCAATTGTCATCACACCATCCAAATCAAGTAGTGATTCTTTACCATCTTTGACCTTTTTTCTCTCCCAACTATGCAAAGATACTGTTAGTTTCTGTAAATGATAAATAAGAAAAAACCCAATAAGATATACTTCCTATGTTTTTTTTCTTTTTTTGGAAGGGGGGAAGCCAAGCAACCAGGGTTAAGTGACTTATTCAAGGTCACACAGCTGGTAACTGCATCAAGTGTCAGAGCTCAGATTTGAATTCATGTCCTGCTGACTCCAGGGCTGGTGTTCTATTCACTGCACCACCTAGGTGCCCCTGCTCCCTATGTTCTTGATCTCATTAGTTGAAAAATAGCTTAATAACAATAATAGATCTTTCCTTCATTTTGCCTTTTTTTTTCAAAATAAGAATTATACTTTGAACTGTTTCAATTGGATTAATAATCATCATTGGATAAAGCAAAATAACCTTATATTAAAATTGGATGTGTTTTGTTTTCCTTCCAGGCAGGATTTAGGCTTATACAATACTAAAATGTCTTGTAAAAATAAGTTAAATCAATCTACAATTGTCAGATCAGCTGCCTGAAGTTCTCTAAGCAAAACAGCTATATAATTGACTGATTTTTCCCCTGAATTGACTGACTTTGATGCATAATAATTATATATTTATTCATGTAATCATATCCAAAAAATAAGGAAAAAGTATTCCATGTTCCTTTATAGTTCCAAACTTAGTTTACTAATCTTAAAATCAGTGTTAAATTAGTGTTAGCGAAGTCATGGAGTATAGGATAAGCGTTAGACCTGTTATTTCACTAGGTAGAAGAAACACTTTCTACCAGTTTAGGTTTGCAAATTCTTTTCAAATTGTAGTCTAAGAGAGCTGTGTAAGTCATGAGAGGATTAAGTGACTTGCTCAAGGTCACACAGAGAAGATCTATTAGAATCAGGACTTAAATCCACATCTTCCTGGCTATTGGTGGAAAAAGAAGACTAGGTCCTAATAATTTGTATTTTTTTTTCACTGCTTTCCATACACTATTAATTCAAGAATGTACTATAAAGCAGGAATACATTTTCAAAGAATCATAGAATATCACATATGAAAGGTCCCCAAGAAGTCAACAAGCCCAAGCTTAAGCAAAAGTACACTGTATAGTCACCAAGATCTAGATTCCAGTGATAGATAACTCATGCCCCAGCAAGTCTGTTTTATTTTTGGAAGGTCCTACTGTTATTATTCCTATGTCATATTTGTTGACCTCTCTTATCAGGCTCAAAAAATGATATGTGGAAAGATTTCTGCCTTCATTTCCATCCTAGGGCAATGAGTTGGAACTTTATTAAATCCTGTCAAAAAGAAGGCCTTCCAAGAGAAAGGGAACTATCTTTTCCTTACCCATTGTTAAGAGAATGGGAAGGGGAAAAGGTAATACCAGAAGTCTAGAGTACCTTTCCTGAAGAAGTTAGAGTCCCACTGGAACGGGAAAGAATGATATTTTGTTTGTCCATGGGTATGGGTGCAAGTAATGTGCTGGTTATATACGCTGTCACATGAAATGAAATATGTTCTATAGGTGATGTATCGTTAGCTAGAGTGTTTGCATGGGATCTTTGGGTCACAATCATGATCTAAATTCTGATGTTCTCGGTTTAAGACCTTGGTTACACATGAGCCAAAAACAGAATCTATGAGAGAAAAGACCCAGTGAGAACTATAGAAAATGTTCAGGTATTTGAATCCTCAAAATTATCCATCACAATCCTGTCATGCTCCATGCAAACATTATGATCTAGATCAGGAATTCATCAGTCATTTCTCCACCTGGCGTGCTATACCACAGCATTCTCCCATCACATATTACCCTCCTCTAAATCTTCCCCAGATTTCCTCTACCATTTTTCCGCCTCCTTTACAGGTTCATTGGATCCCATGAAGTTATTGTTCAGTTCTTCAGACATGCACAACTCTTCCTGATTCCATAGAAGATAGCATGTCATGTCCTTCTATCCTCTGCCATCTCTCAGAGTACGTCCAAGTTCATGTTCGTTGTTTCTATGGTTCTATATATCCATTGTATCCTCAATCATATACTTCTCCTTTTCCTTCAGTCTTTCCCAACATCGGGGTCTTTTCCAATGTGTCCCATCTTCTGATTATGTGATCAAAGTATCAAAGATTCAGTATTCAAGCTTCTAGTAAATAGCCTGAAATAATTTCTTTAAGTGTTGACTGATTTGATTTCTTTGCTATACAAGTGGCTCTCAAAAGGCTTCTCTAGTACTACAGTTTGAAAGTGTCAATTCTGTGGCACTCAGTTTTCCTTATAGTCAAACTCAGAGTCATATATTGCTACTGTAAAGAACCAGAGTTTTAACTCTATTGACTTTAGTCAGCAAGGTGATGTTTCTGTTCTTTAGTATGCTGTCTAGATTTACCATATCTCTTCTTCCAAGGAGAGATCCCATGTTTGCAGTTGCCATCTACAGTGATCTTTAAGCCCAAGAATATAAAATTTGTTACTGTTTCCATTTCTTCTCCCTCTATTTGCCAGAAAGTGATGGGACCAGTTGCCAAGATCTTAATGCTGTTGTTGTTTTTGAGCCTCAAATCAGTTTACACTCTTGTCTTTCGCTTTCATCAAGAAGCTTCTTAATTCCTCTTCATTTTGTACCATGATAGTGATATCATCTACATATCTGAAATTGTCAATACTTCCCCCAGCAACATTAATACAGCTTTTAATTCATCCAGACTGGCATTTTGTATAGCAGTCTCCGCGTAGAAGTTAAATAGATAAGTAGGCAATACTGAGCCTTATTGTACTCCTTTTCCAGTCTTAAACCAATCAATTGTTCCATGTTCATTTCTAGCTTCATAGAGATTCCGCATACAGACTCCTCAAAGACAACTAAGGTGATCTTATAATCTTATACTTTCATCTCTCACCCCATTTTGTTGTGATCCACACAGCCAATTGTTTTAGCATAGTTAATGAAGCAGAAGATTTTTTTTTCTGGAACTCTTTTGCTTTTTCCATAATCCAGCAAATGTTGACCATTTGGTATCTAGTCCCTCTGCCTCTTCAAAAACTATCTTGCTCTTCTAGTAATTCTCAGGTCACATATTGCTGAAGCCTAGTTTACAAAATCTTAATTATAATCTTGCCAGTATGTGAAATGAGTGCAGTCATTTGATAATTTGAACATTCTTTGGCATTGCTCTTCTTTAGGCATTGGGATGTAAACTGATCTTTTCCAATCTTCCATTTCTGTATTTCCACAGTGAGTTACCTCATACAATTAGATTCACATCAGAGATAGTGATGAAGTCAGATTTGCCTCCATTGTTAAGATTTCTAAAATACTTTATTTATCACCCAAATCCTTTTAATTGCTGCATAAATAGCTAAGTTTTCAGTATCATTTTAAAACTTATTGTTTCTTGTCTCACATGAATTACTCTTCAGGCAAACAACAACAAAGACAAAAACTAAAATAATTTATTATTCTCAAAGGTGTGTATGTATGTATGTGTGTATAGATCTATATTCATATATTTATGTATCTATATATACTTATGTGTATATGTGTGTGTGTGTGCTAACTACCAAGAACCCATTGATTTTGTTTCTTAAATCATGGTAACTTTAACTTTGTATATAATATAATTGTTCATGCTTGGCTTCTACATGTTCTTCAGTATATGCTAGTCTTGGTGATTACCTCCATGGTATGATATGCTTGGAAGACTCTGTGTGTGTGTATACAGATGATAGATAGATAGATAGATAGATAGATAGATAGACAGATAGATAGATAGATAGATAGACAGATAGATTTACACATATAATACCTTAAACAGAAAAAGATACTAAAGTGATATTTTTCAAGGGAGTGAGAGAGTGAGAGAGAGAGAGCGAAAGAGAGAAAGAGATATTAAATGTTACATGTTCTCAGTGACATTCATCATTTTGGAAAGAATTTTTAAAATCATACATTTGCATGTCTTTTTTTTAACAAATTACTGATTATCATAGTTAAATTAGGAGCTATGGAACAGTCTTAGGGAAATTTGCCTCACAAACCTTCCCCATTCTGTCATTTTATATGTGCATATAGCCAAAGTGACATTCTGCTTCCTTTAAACTCCAGACCTCAGGGCCTCATTTTAAAAACATTTCTACTGAGGAAAACAGAAATGTTTTCTTTTGTTTAGTTTTTTTTCCCCTTGGATATAGTATGCAAAAGAGTCATTATTGCATTGTGATGATCATGATGGCCTTCAGCATGAAATTGCTATCTCCCTGACATAAGAAACATCAATTTAGATAGTCTTCATTTTAAAGGTCATTGACTTATAATAATGCCTTTTAATCTTAAAAATTAGTTTTTTAATGGCCAAAATAAAGCTTAGCTCTCAATATCCCTTCTATTGGTGTCTGGCCAGGCTACTAGCAATATTATTGCACATGTGTCTGGAAAAGAAGGTGAAAGAATGGAGGAGGGTAAGAAAATGAGTAGAAAGGGAAGGAAATATTTCTAACAAGAGCTCACTTTCCAACTCTACCAGTCTCTTACCCAGTTTGGTTTACTAGCATAGCACACCAAGTTGTTCCAAGAGTCTTGCTTCTAGCTAGTGAAACTACTCAACGTTGCAAATAGATTTCTAATAGGAATTAGTTTGAGTGAGCATAAAAATTTCTATACCATAACCACATATGATTAAAATAAAGGCATATTATTATTATATATACATGCACACATGCACACATATGGCATGTTACATTATGGAATCTCTTTTTAGCTTATTTGTAATTTCTGTAAGATATATACACACATACATATATGTATTTACATATATATATACATATATATATATATACAGATATATGTGTGTATATACACACAAACACATATGTATGTAGTGACAGAAAAAGTTAATTGACTACCTGTCAGAAATCACAGGAAGAGGAAGCATTGGATTATAGTAAAGATATATAACTGGATTTTGAATGAGAAGACAAAGAATTCCATGTACCACAGACCTTGTGTCCCCCTTCCCCACACACAAAAAAAGATAATACATCATAAAACATGATTGATAAAGGAAAAATCTGGCCAAAGTGCTAAAAAAAAATTGAAGATGACTTTCAACTGGGACAAATGTTTCATCCATGTGATGGTAACCAAAACAGTTAATCTATTTTCCCTTCAGTTTCCTTATCAGTAAAATAGGGACAACAATTCTTTTACAACTTAACTAGCTCACAGGGTTATTGTGAATGAACAATTATGCACCATGCTATATGAAATGTGAGTTCCTGACTATAATAACTAATTTTAGGAGGTATGTCAATCTCAAAAAAAACATTTATCAGTTTCTTATTACAGGGTTTTAAAAAATATAGTGAATACCTTTCAAGTTCAGTCTCAATTGCTCAACTAATATGGAACATAGTAGCTTTCCATCTGTTACTCAGATAAAAGTAAGGTCCATGAATAGACCCCATCTCTATTCCTTACTACATGTGTCTATAGTTCTTTTTTTAGAGCATCCTGATTTGTAAATCCTCCCTCATCCTCACCCTCACTGCCCTAGTTTATTACCTTTTTAGTGTAATACTTTTCCCCTCCCTTTTTTTCTTGCTTAAAAACCATCAAATAGAACAAACCTACCTTCAGGTTCTAAGTTTGTGTTACTTAACTTTAGAATGTAAATACTCCATCATTTTATAGCCCTTTCAATCATTCAAATGTATTTACTTTTCTAGGTTTCTTTTCTGTTTGAATTTCAAAGATTTTACTCAGCTCATACACATATACATGGACAACTTCCATGTTATAAGCCTTTCTTGACTGTCTCCCAATACCCTATTACAAATTATCATTCCTTCTTCAGGATGTTCCCAGTACTTTCAACAACAAACATTTATTAACTACCAACAGTGTACAGAGCATTGTACTAAATAACTGAAAGAGATGTGAAATTTGTATATGACAAGGTCAGTCAGTACATGCAAGGAAGTCATTTTTTATTCTTTCTATATACTCTAATGCTCATTTGTTACATTAGAGTTCCTTGTGCATGTGTCTAGTGCCTTGTTATATTGTAAGTTCATTTAGGGTAGAAACTGAATTTTAATTGTCTTTTTATCTCCCTTAGAGAATTCTGCAGTGCTTGGCCCACAGTAAGGACCTAATAAATTTTTATTCAGTTAATGAACACCACCTAAAAATACCAACTTAATGTTTTGACTAATATGTAAAATAAAAATATCTTAGCGTTGCAAGGAACTTAGTTCAGCAAACATGTATTATACATCTTCCATGACTAAAATACTATTAGGTATTTAAGATAGAAGAAAACAAATTATACAATTTCCATTCCTTTAAAGAGTTACATTTGACCTGAAGATGCAGAAGATAGAATATACATGGGAAAGTATACTACAAAGTGGGGAATGACGGAGAAAAAGTAAAGATCTAAACAAAGTGCTTCAGGAAAGATTTAAGGAAGGAGAGATCATTTTCAACTGGGGAATCAGGAAATTATTCCCAAAGAAGGTATTATCTAAGCTTAGTTTTGCAGGAAGACAAGACTTCTGAAAGATGCAGAAGAGGAGGTTATGCATGACAGTAAAGGAGGGTGTGTGTCCTCCATGAATTCTCAGAGGTGGGAGAAGATTAATAGATTTCAGCAAACCAATCAAAGAACAATGTGATTGGAACATAGTATGAAGGAGAGTAATGTGAAATAAGGCTGTATTTTCAAATATATTATCTCAAGAATATGTAACTATTATATTAATGTCTATATGATAATATGTTTTAATTGACTGATACATGGGTAGAACTTGTAAACGCATTCATTATATGTGATTTTCCGTGATAAAGAACACTTTGTGTTTATTAGAAAGAAATATTGATGTAGTCTGAAAACACAGATGTGGAAATGCCCATCTTTTATAGATTGTGACAGTAAATGTAGTAAGTATTAAAATGAGGCTCATTCCCCTTATACTTTTCATTGGATCAGAAGTACACTTTAAGGAGGGGCAGATTTCATGGATGGTTCCCACCTGGAAGTCCCATAGTGCCACCAACCAGAATAGAAGTATATGGTGATATGTTAGAACTGTAACTTTATTGGCATAAGTAAAGAATTACTAGTAATGCTAGTAAAGAATTTCCCTGCCAATTGTAGGGGTGTCAAACTTTCCAAGGGTTGTACATGTACATGGCAGGGGAACTTGAACAAAGAGTATAAAGCCAGCTTTCTGGTTACTAGGCTGAACTACATTTCAGACCCCACTCTACTGGATCCTTAATTCTACTTTCCTAATCTTTATACCTTATTTCGCAAACTATATGTCCCTACTATGGACTCTTTTTTTTTTTAAGGGTTAACACTCTTACTTTAATCGATCGAACACATATCATTTACCTAGTTCAGGGAGAAAAAAAATTCTAGAGAATACAAACACAAGTTATAAGCAGAAGTTACAAGCAAACAGAGAAACAGATCAGCACATGGGCTCCCTCTGACCGTTACATCCATACCTAGTTAGTTATAAGAAAGAGAAGCACAAACATCTAGGTTTTTCAAAATAGGTAGGGTGGGGGGTGGGCAGAGCTCAATGGCTTCCCAGAGTCTCCTCTGGCCAAATCACACAACTCTTTCCAAAGTGAGCCCCAAAGCAAAACTTCACATCAGGGTATAAGCCTTCTCCTGGGTCAGAGAATGTCACAACCCTCTTGACCCACTGCTCAATCACAAAGCAATAAGGCCTGGGCATTCCTGAAGAACAACTACAGCCACAGGCTCCATGTGACCACATTCAGCCTATTAGGGGGCAGAGAATACTTTCAAATCAGGGAAGGTTCTCAGAGCCACTTAAGCCTATCAAAAGGCCTAGGGGCAGGGAAGATCTTCAGATTCCCATAACAGCCCTTCAGAATGGAACTGCATGATTCATTTTCTCAAGCACATTTTATCACATCATTCCGCTTTTCCAGATACTGCAGTGATTCCTGGTTGTCTTTAAGGCCCATGACCTGTCTTCCTGCACCTTCCTAAATCTCCCCAGCTGCCCATCATTTTCACTGTCCATTTTGTCCCTTCCTGCTGTGGGGACAATGAGCGTTTCTGGAGAAAGTTCCAAAACTCTGTTGCCAGGTCCAAAGACAAATTCGAAGTATCTTACTCCCAATGTATTCTAACTACTGCTCAGCAATCATTTATCTCAGGTAATAGCTTCATTATTTTATTTCTCATACCGGTAGTTACAAACTTCCAGATACTCTTCAAGCCCCAATATGTTCATCAAACAGCAAACATTTATTAAATGTCTATTATCTGTCAGGAACTGTGCTTGGCAATAGAGAGACAA
Source organism: Pseudocheirus occidentalis (assembly GCA_028646575.1). Taxonomy (NCBI): domain Eukaryota; kingdom Metazoa; phylum Chordata; class Mammalia; order Diprotodontia; family Pseudocheiridae; genus Pseudocheirus; species Pseudocheirus occidentalis. The sequence goes on along the minus strand of CM053597.1, from coordinate 96,314,571 downwards.
AAACATGAGGCAGGCTCCAAGGAAGGAAGCTTGGGCCTGGCAAGTAAGAGTGGGAGGAGAGCCGCAGAGCCGCAGACTGGCACATCATTTCCGGGAGCGTTGGTTGGATCTTGGTGTCCTGGGCACGAAGTGAAAAGCAAGGATGGGAGAGGCACTCGAGAGCAAGATGCCCGTGGTGGCTCGAGGACGTGAAGCACTGTGGGCTGAGCACGGGCTCAAAGCAACTTCATGCTTCCAACACAGGAGCTTAGTAAATGGTTTCAATCGAATTAAACCGTGCATGCCCCAGCCTTCAATGGGTCAGGGCTGCAAGAAAGGATCCGAGGGACAGGAAAAGGACCACGGGAGACCGGAAGAAAACTGCCAAAGTGGCGGGAAAAGAATGTGCCTGGAGGGAGGAGCGGCCAGGGGTCTGGAAGAGAGACACCCCGGGGCAGCAGGACTCGGGAAATCATGCTCCTCCCGCTAGAAGAGGGAGGGAGGGAGAAAGAAAAAAAGGTCATCAGGCCGAGGTGGATGTGTGTGGGGGGGGGGGGAGGAGGAGGTACTATGGACTCTTTAAACCTTGTTCCTATTTTAATCAATTTCACTCTTTCAATCACACAATTTAATCAACCCACTTCATCCATTTTCTGTCTCATTCCACCATTCTATTTCCTTCCATCTGAAGGTCATAGTCAATAAAGATTTGTTTATTGTTATATACTATACTGTAGGAGTACAAAGAAAGGAAGAACAGAATTCTTGCCCTCCAGGAGCTCATAGTCTAAAGACATGTGGGGGGGGGGGGAGACAGACAGAGAGAGAGAGAGAGAGAGAGAGAGAGAGAGAGAGAGAGAGAGAGAGAGAGAGAGAGAAAGAAAGAAAGAAAGAAAGAAAGAAAGAAAGAAAGAAAGAAAGAAAGAGAAAGAAAGAGAGAGAGAGAAAGAGAGAGAGAGAAAGAAAGAAAGAAAGAAAGAAAGAAAGAAAGAGAAAGAAAGAAAGAAAAAGAAAAGGTGAAAGTTTCCTGCTCTTGGTTATTTCCATTTAGTCAGGATGTATCTTGTATGTATCTTTTTTATATGCATGCGGTTTTTCCCCATTAGAAGATAAGAGTGGATTATTTTTGCATTTAATTTTTCTTTGTTTCCCAAGAACTTAACACCATGTCTGGAAAATTAGAAGTGATTAATAAATGATTATTGAGTGAATGTCATTTAGAATCACACTCTATTTTTAACAAATATTTCTATAGCCTCAAAGTTGTCAAACAACAGTGAAACCACTTAATTTATTGTTGTTCAGTTGTTCAGTCAGGTCTGACTCTACAAGGTTTTCTTTACAAGGATATAGGAATAGTTTACCATTTTTTCCATTGTGCCCCCATTTTATAGGCAAGGAACTGAGGCAAGTAGAGTTTAAGTGACTTGTGCAGGATCATACAACTAATTTAAGTGTCTGAAGCCAGGTTTGAACTCAGATCTTCCTGAATTCAAATCCAGTACTCTATCCAATATTTCTACCTTTTCTACTCTTTCATTCACACTCAATGTGTACTTCACCCTTATCCCTTGGTCCATCCCTCTTCCCCGAGTCCACTTTGCCCATTCTGGCTTCAACTGCCTCAAATGATTAATCAATCAACAAATGTTGTTAAACCACTGCTGTGTGCTGGACACTATATTCTGAATAACATGGCCAGCTCTTCTGGTATTTTATTAGCCACTAACCTAGAATCCTTTGCTCTCCCAAACCTGTCCTAATATGTTTAGTGCCACCTCTACATAAGCCCTTCCCTATGATTTCTTCCTCCCTTTCCCCAGGATATTAAACATTGTTGGAGAAAGTCATGAAATAGAACTGATTTCACAACAAAGTTATGATGCATAATCTCAGCTTGGGCCTCAACAATCCTTTTTCTTTACACCACCAAATCCCTGTATCATAAAAAGTGATTAGTCCAAAACTTTTCTTCCCTCTTCAACAACTAACTGTACTTCTCACAATCATAGCAGATGACTTAGTCTCCTTCTTCATTGAGATACTCTATTTTTCAAAACTTCTCAGTGCATTCCTAGAGTTAGCAGAGAGAATAAGGAAGCTTTATTTAGATAAAATACAATCAGAGGAAGTCAGGAAAAATGTGAACAGGTTTGATCTATTAGAGGGTCTAGGCAGAATTAGGCACCCAAACCCGGCAAAATCCAATATATTTAATAGAGTTCTTATCTTGGTCAAGTAAGACTAGTAGTTGGGGGAAAAGGAACATGGAACATGGAACTGGTGTACATGCAGGTCATGGTTTGAAGACTGGTGCTGATTCATGCTGAAGAAATATCTGGGGAATTGTTAGTTGACTTTAAAACTCCCTGCTAAGAAGGAAAAGGAGCTTTGGACTATTACCACAAGTTTCACTTCAGCTCAGTGATTCAGGACCTCCCCACTTTTTTTGTTTAGTTGAGTGGAAAGGCTACCGAACCTTACATACTATCACATTTCTTCAGTCTCCTTTTCAATTAGTACCTTTCCATTTGAATATAAACATACTTATTCCAAATCTGGAAAAGAGAGGGAGCTATAGAGGATGGGAAGAAAGAAGGAAGGAAGGAAGGAAGGAAGGAAGGAAGGAAGGAAGGAAGGAATCTACTTTTCATCTTTCTACCAGGTTCAATTAACATCTCTGCCATGTCTCACTATGCTTCTCTTTACCACCAAAGTTCAGAAAGAACTGTTTTAGTTTTCCTGAAATAATGGCATTTTAGATTTTTTTCTTAGTGTTGCCAATTACTGTTCCACTATTTCATTATTTCTTCTATCCATGCACTCTTCTTTATCCCCAATACCAACAACATCATACAGACTTTCATTATCTCTTTCCAGGCTACTGAAAAATCCTCCTCACATGTCTAGCCAAGAATTGCCAGGATGTTTTCCAGGGCTTAGATACTCAGATTTTACCTGGTTTCTTTCAGGGACAATGTGACATCACCTTGTTCAACTGTAGTTAATCTTAAAGGACCTTTCAACACATCCAAATGTTAATATTTTGAGAAATGACTTTGCCCTGTGATAAACTCATTATTGAAGTTTATCCTCACTTTTTATTCATTCCAGGGGTCCTTGTTTATACTCTTTATTGTCCCATTTGGGATATTCACTGTTTTTCTCTTCTCTGTTCATACTCAATAAACAGCATAGATGGATAGGAGCTGCTGTGTCTACAGAGGAAAACAAACCAACCAACAGCCACATAACTCTATTTACTAGTCAGGTCCATGCCAAATTCAAGATCCTCTTCCTGATTTATATAGCTCTCCAGAAATTCCATTTAATTTCTCTCTCTGATCTGGTCGCCCTTTATTCCCCAATCCTCTGCTGACTTATTTGTCCCACTGGTACTGAAACATACTGGATGGCAGTTGGATCAGCAATTCACCTTCCCTCTGAAATCTCTGCTCTGAAATTGTCAAGAACTAGTACTTTCTCACTCTTTAAATCAAAGTTGTTGCATTTTGCTTTTTTCTCACCAGAGTTGGTAGAATTAGCAAACTTTTTTCTATGTTTTATATAATGTAAAGATAGTGCTTTTTTAATTGTTATGACTTTTAAAAAATTCTTGGTTTTAAAAGCGCTAGATCAGTTGATGGCAGTAGATGAAATATTTATCATGGCCAAGACCTGCAAAGCTTTCCAGGATATTGTTACAAAAGCATAGGCAAAAGAGAAGCAGCTAGCCCATTTAAATGGGCTAAATCAAAACACCTGGATTTGAAAACAATTGTGGCGCTAGCTATGTGGCCACAGGTAAATGATTTAACTTCTCAGAGCCACAGTTTTCACCTCTGTAAAATTGGAATGTGTATGCATGCATTAAAAACATCACCAGGTTATTATTAAGAAAATGTTTTGTAAGTATTAAAATGCTATAGAAATGTGGGCAATTATTAAAAGAGGGTTCATTCAGAGTGAATGCAGTTGACATGGAGTAATACAAGCTTTCTTGACCACAGTGGTAACCTAGGATTTTTCTTAGGTATTTTGCGACATGAGACACCTATACATTATTAGAATAACATAGGAAAATTTAAGGTTATCATAGGTAATTAGTTTTTTCCTGATCTGATAAATAATTAATATCAACATGTGGTGGGGCTGCTAGGCGAGGCAGTGGTAGAGTGCTGGGACTGAAGTTAGGAAGACTAATCTTCCTTAGTTCAAATCTGCCCTCAGATATTTATTGACTATATGATCCTGGGTAAATCACTTAACTCTGCCTCAGTTTCTTCATCTGTAAAATGAGTTGGAAAAAGAAATAGCAAATCACTCAACTATCACTATCTTTGCCAAATGGGATCAGGAAGAGTCAGACATGACTGAAAATTACTGAAAAACAAATGAAATTAGTAGATTAAACTCACAGAAATAATTTATTTTTGGCTACCTGACCTCTCTATCAATGGCCATTGTTTTCTTCTTTAAAAGATATCTTTAGGTAGATTATAATTAATAAAATATTATAAATAAAAGTCAGCATGGCAAAGGGCACACAGCATTGAACTTAAAGTTAGGTGGACCTGTATTCTAATCCTAGTTATGTCATCCTGGGATAATTACTTAACCTCTGTATCAGTTTAACTTGTAAAAGAAGAACAATAATGCATGTGGTATACATTTCACAGGGTTGTTACTGTAATGGTAATGGGATTTGAAGATCTTCCATGCCCCTTGTATTGGCAAGCAAACAGGTATTTAGCACCTTGTTTCAAGTTCATGATTGTCTCAAGTATTAAGATCCAGAACTTGTAATCCCACAGTGGGATGAACTTGCTGATGTAAGAGGAAGGGGCAGAACAGGGAGGAGCTAATACCACATATAACGAAAAGCCCAAGGTAGAGAGCCAGAACTTCTTCTGACAACCGAATTGAGAACTTCTGAGAGCTAGCCAGAGCTGCTAAAAAACTTCTGAGAGCCAGCTAGAACTGCCAGGAATGAAAACTGCTGGGAGCAAGCAGTGTGGAGGCTGAGGAGCTATCATGAGTGAGGAGAGAAGGATCCTTGCTTGAGGAAGTGAGAGAGGAGGATCCTTGCATGAGGGAGTCTGTTTTTTTTTTGAAGGCTTGGGAATGTGGGTGTTTGCTGCATTGACTATGTGCACCAACTTCATGGTTACCATAATGACTTTGACTTTCTGATTTGGGGATTCAGTTTTCTGGTACTTGAATAAATGCTTCAGTTCTGTCCTCCACGTGGAAAGCCAATTACATTTTGTGATTCACAACTACACCAGAATAATCATAACCACCATGGGTGCTGAGAATATTGTCTTGCTGGTACAATTTCACACATCAAATGAGATCATTTATGTAAAGAGAGTTTCAAATTTTAAAGGAACAGAGATGAGACTTATTATTAATCGACTCCATGAGTTGACAAACTCCCTCTACCAATTCAGGTAATTATTATACTCTTTATTATACTCAATTTATACTCTTTTGCCTCACCTAATAGCATTTTATTTTTTCCTATTACATGTAAAGATAGTTTTCAGTGTTCATTGTTGTAAAATTTTGAATTCCAATTTTCTCTCCCTCCCTCCCCTCCCCACTTGCCTAAGACAGCAAACAATCTGATATATGTTATACATGTACAATCATGTTAAACATATTTTCACATCAGTCATGTTGTGAAAGAAGAATCAGAACAAAACTGAGAATCAAAACAAAATGCAGAAGCTGCCAAATCCTCTGTAATGCTGACTGTGGCTCTTTGATATTTAAATTATTTCTTTCTGACTCTTTGCAGTATTTTCTCCTTGATCTTATAGTTGTTGAATTTGGGTATCATGTTCCTTGGAGTTTTTATTTTGAGATGACTTCTAGGAGGTGATCAGTAGATTCTGTCAGTGACTATTTTACCCTCTCCTAGGATACCAGGGCAGTTTTCCTTGATGACTTCTTGCTCTTTTTTGATTGTGGCTTGCAGGTAATTCAATAATTCTTAAATTCTCTCTCCTATATCTATTTTCCAGGTCAGTTGTTTTATTGTCATCTTTTTCTTCATCCTTTTAATTTTATTTGACCGATTCTTGATTTCTCATAGAGTCATAAACTTCTACTTGCTCAATACTAATTTTTAAGTAATTATTTTCTTCAATTTGCTTTTGTATCTCCTTTTCCATTCGGCCAGTTCTACTTTTTAAGCAGTTGTTATCTTCAGTGGATTTTGTTTTCACATTTGGTTAATTGTATTTTTAAGGAATTGTTCTCTTCAGTCAATTTTTTTCCTTCTTTTTCCAAGCTGTTAAATCTTCTCTTGCATAACTCATTTCTTGTTACAATTTTTCTTCTACCTATCTTATTTGATTTTAAAAATCCTTTTTGAGTTCTTACAAGAAGGCTTTTTAGACTTGAGATCAATTCATATTCCCCTTTAAGGCTCAACATTTTGACACTGTTGTCCTCTTCTGAGTTTGTGTTTCAATCTTCCCTATCACCATAGTAGCATTATATGGGCAAGGCTCTTTTTTCTTTTTTTTTTTGCTCATTTTAGCCTATTTAAAGACTTTTAATGTTAAGCTCTGCTCCTGGGGAACTTAGGGAACTGCCCCAAGTTTCTAGTACTGGACCCCAGTGGCCTGATTGCTTACTTTCTGTCCTGTACTCTCAGGGGCTGGCTATTTGCCCATTGCACTGGGGTGGCCCAGTACCTGTTGTGCCAGGAGGTCCAGGGATGGCAATTTGCCTTTTGTGTTCAGGCTGGAGGCCTCAGAGCTGGACTGTTGTGCCACTGTTCTGCTGAGCCAGGAGTAAGGGGCCTCAGTTTTTTATCTTTGCTGTGGCTAAGCCTCTCAATGGCTAGCCCAGGCACCATCTGCACTGGGTTATGCACCCCTTTTACTCAAACAAGACAGACCTTTCCTGAAGTCCTTCAAGTTATCTTAAGCTAGAAAAAATTTTCACTCTGTTTTTTGCGGGTTCTGTTGCTCAAGAATCTGTTTAGAGGCTTGATTTAGCTTTGTTACTGAAGTAAATCAGGGAGAGATCAGACAACTTCCTGACTTTTGTCCACCGTCTTTACTCTGAGTCCTTTAATAGCCTTACAGAGTTTCTTAAGACATTAAAATGTTCATTGAATTGCCAAAAGTCACAGAGCCTATATGTATCAGCTGTGAGACTTGAAATCATATCTTTTCTGTTTCAAGTGTGACTCTCTATTCACAATGTCATGCTGCCATCTAATTGATTACTCTTTAGAGTATCAATTCTCAACCTGTGGGTTATGTTCAATTTGTAACAATGAAAATACATCCTGAATATCAGATAGATTCATAACAGTAGCAAAATTACAGTTATGAAGTAGCAATGAAAATAATTTCATGGTTGGGGGTCACCCCAACATAAGGAACTGTATTAAAGGGTCACGGCACTGGGCAGGTTGAAAATCACTGCTTTAGAGTCATGCTACAGCCGCAGCCACCTGAGATCATATTCCAGCCCACTGGTAGTTCACAATACTCCTTTAGAGATCATTGCCTTAAAGAGAACATGTGATACTTTAAGAAATTTTGCTTACATGGAATTCCAGACAAGATCAAATACAGCTGAGAGTTGAGATTCTGAATAAATATGATATTCTGTTTCTTTTGGTTCCATAGTTTGAAACATTTTCAAATTAATCACTTTCCTTGCTTGTAAAAACTTCAAGATCAGGTGTTTAGGTGCCATACATTTTTCAAAGTTTTTTTACACTGTAAAGGAAAATCTTGAAAAGGGATTTTTCACACTGAAAACCTCAACTCCTCCCACCTTGATTGATATTATTTGTCTTTGAGAATAGCAGCTCAGTTAGAGAGAAAAAGACAGAGAGAGAGAGAGAGAGAGAGAGAGTTTAATTTGATGTATACAAACAGTTCTTATGTCAGAAAGGTTGATCCATTTTACTGCAAATGGGAAGGGCTTCTTCCTTCTATGCTAGCCAGACATTACAGTACAATGGCAAAATCGGGACTCAGTATGCAGCCTTATGCAAAATGTCATTAGCATGCGAAGAATTATTCTGTCAGCCTTTTTAGGTAGACATTTAATTAGACTTGACTTTAACAACTTTAAGTGACAGGAAGACAGCTGCATACTTACCTTGGAGTTGACATTCTACTTTTTTCTGCAAGTGGAACTGCTGTAGCTGTCTGATAAGTTTCATTCTTTTAAAGAAATGATTTGTAAAAACTCGACAAGCCAGCAACTTTTAGGCTAAACCTACCTTAACAGAATTGGGAGTAGGGAGGCATCAGGAAATGAACAAAAGAATAAAGGAAAATATCTATCAACATTTAAAGCCGGCCAGACCTTTGAGATATCAGGTAGATGATTTAGAGGTTCACACTGTGGCATTAAAATATTCTTTCTCAAAGTAACTCCATGTCATATTTTGAAATGTAAATTGTTTGAAGGAGTCACCTCCATTCTGCATGTTTAGTCATTTGAAGAAGGTACAAACATAAGTATATCTGTGACATTTCATTCTTTACAGGGCAAATTTTTACTTTCAAGTCTGTGAATTCCTGTGGAGTTGCACAGAAGGCCTATTTCTCCTTGTTTAGGGCTGTACAATGAGTATCAGTTTACAACGATGCATCTGAGAACTATGTGGCAATAAAGATGCATGAAATCAGACAAAAATAGAAACTTCTAATACAATTGCTTTGATAGAAGCAGTCTCTTCAACAACTCCATCTACTTTGGTAATAAAAATACCAGATAAAGAAATCTCAGTTAGCACAAGAGCCTGACTGAAACAAGACAATAAGAAGGGGAAATTATACAATGTCCCTGACAGTATAAGACTGTGAGTGAATGGTGAACAGGCAGATTTCAGAAAAACCTCAAAAGACTTGTACAAACTGATATAAAGTGGAATGAGCAGAACCAGGAAAACATGGTACGTAGCATCTGCAACACTGTGTGATGATCAACTGTGAATGACTCAGCTTTTCTCAGCAACAAAATGATTCAAATTCAAAAGATTCACAAAGGAAGATGGCAGAATAGAAGCACAAACTTGGCATGAGCTCCTCCTCCAATTAAACAAACTTTAGAGCTACAGAACCCACAAAGAGACAGAGAGAAACAAATCTCCCACTGAAGGCAGCCTGGCAGGTGGACAGGAAGGGTCTAACACACTAAGCTGAGAGCCCAGTACAGTCCCACATGAGCCACATGGTTCTGGCCCCAGGGTGGCCCCTACCAGTGGTGGCCAGAATAGACTTCAGGAGAGTGAATCACCAGCAGCTGTTGTGGTTTCCAGACTTCTCACTCCATAAAAACCATAGACAAAGTAAAAGGTCATTGTGGAACTCTGTTGGAACAGTGGTGGACAGAAGAGCATGGTCCAGCTCCTGCCCCAGTGGCAGAAAGCAGCTGGGGTGCAGCAGCTACAGCCACCACCACATGGGCCTGGACTGCAGATCATAGGGGAACAAAGCAACCATTCAGAGGGTAATTGCTTTTCCTTTAACCTGTTTGGATCGGGATCATAGTCTGGAGTGGTGGTCCTGGGGTGTGTAGCCAGTGAGCCAGAGCTTGTGGGGGATATAGATAGGGTGCCCTCCTAATAGCTTCGGAAGATGCAAAAACCCCAGTGATTTAGGATGATTCTCTCTCCATTCTGAAAGCAGAGTTCTACTGTGGCAAAGAGTTCAAAAGTCAAGTAATTGGCTTGCAATATGAGCAAGCAGAGGAAGCACAAACAGATCATAGAATAATTTGGGGGGGGGGACAAAAAGGATCAAGGCATGGAGTGGGAGGAAGAGAGCACAGTCAGAACTCCTGCATCAAAAGCCTCCAAGAAAAAAATGAATCATTACAGGCCATGGAGGAGCTCAAGAATGATTTTGAAAACCAAGTAAGAGAAGTGAACGAAAAATTGGGAAGAAAAATGAGAATGATGAAAGAAAATCATGAAAAGTGAGTCAACAGCCTGTTAATACACTGAAGAAAATAACACCTTAAAAAGAAGATTAACTCAAATGGCAAAAGGGGCCCAAAAAGCCAATGAGGAGAAGAATGCCTTAAAAAGTCAAATCTGCCAGATGGAAAAGAAATTTCAAAAACCCACTGAAGAGAATAACTCCTCCAAAATTAGACTGGAGCAACTGCAGGCTAATGACTTTATGAGACACTGAGATACTATAAAACAGGTCCAAACAAATGAAAAATAGAAGGCAATGTGAAATAACTCACTGAAGAAAAAAAATGCTGACCAGGAAAATAGATCCAGGAGAGATCATTTAATAATTATTAGACTGCCTGAAAGCCATAATCAAAAAGAGAGTCTAGACACCATTTTTCAAGAAATTGTCAAGGAAAATTGCTCTGAGATTCTAGAACCAGAGGGAAAAATAGAAGTGGAAAGAATTCACCAATTGCCTCTTGAAAAAGATCCCAAAAATAAAACTCCTGGGAATATTATAGCCAAATACCAGAGTTCCCAGGTCAAGGATAAAATATTGCAAGCAGTCAGGAAGAAACAATTTGAATATTGTGGAGACACAATCAGGATAAAACAAGATCTAGCAGCTTCTACATTAAGGGATCAAAGGGTTTGGAATATGATATCTGGAGGTCAAAGGAGCAAGGACTAAAATGAAGAATCACTTACCCAGCAAAACTGAGTATAATGCTACAGGGGAAAATATGGTCATTCAATAAAAGAGGATTTTCAAGCATTCTTGATGAAAAAACCAGAGATGAACAGAAAGTTTGACTTTCAAATACAAGAAACAAGAGAAGCATGAGAAGGTAAACAGGGGAAAGAAATAATAAGGAATTTATTAAAGTTGAACTATTTACATTCCTACATAGAAAAAAAAATAATTGTAACTCATTAGACTTTTCTCAGTATGAGGGTAGTTGAAGGGAATTTATGTGTGTGTGTGTATATGTATGTATGTATATGTATATATATGTATACATACATATATATTTATGGGAGGGTGTATGTGTATATTAAAATATATGTGATTGTGGGCATCTGTATGTTCATGTATACATAGACAGAGGGGACAGGATGAGTTGAATATGAAGCAATGATATCTAAAAAATAAAATTAAGAGGTGAGAGAGGAATTTATTGGAAGAAGAAGAAAGGGAGAAATAGATTGGGGTAAATAATCTCATATAAAAGGGGCAAGAGAACACTGTTACAATGGAGGGGAAGAGCAGGAAGGTGAAAGGAAATGGGACAACCTTATTCTCATTGAATTTGGCTTAAGAAGGGAATAATATACACACTCAACTGGGTGTTTACCCTACAGGAAAAGAGGGGGGTAGGGCATAAGAGGTGGGAAGATAGAAGGGAGGGCAGATTGGGGGAGAGGGTAGTTAGAAGCAAACATTTTTGAAAAAGGATAGAGTCAAAGGAGAAAACAGAATAAGTGGTGGGGGTGGGGATAGGATGGAGGGAAACATAGTTAATCTTTCACTTTATAACTATAACTGATTTGTGTAACTACACATGTACAACCTATATTGAATTGCTCATCTTTCCAGTGGGGGTGGGTGAGGAAGGAAGAAAGGAAAAAATCTGGAACTCAAAGTTTTGAAAAAAATGTTTAAAAAAATGTTTTTACATGCAACTGGGAAATAAGATATACAAGCACTGGGGTATAGAAATCCATCTTGCCCTACTACAAAGTTAGGGGGATGATGGGAGAGGATATAAGAGAGAATAGTTTGGGGGAAGGGGTATTCGGTAGTCTTGATATTTGGGGGTGGGAGTAGGGAAAAGACAGGGAGAAAAAATTGTAACTCAAAATCTTGTGGAAATGAATGCTGAAAACTAAAAATAAATAAAAGTAAAGAAAAAATAATTAATTAATTAAAAAAATTTTAAAAGATTCACAAAGGAAAATGTTATCCACATCTAGAGAAAGAGCTGATTGTCTCTGAATGTATGTTCAAGAATACTTTTTTCACTTACTTTATTTTTTAATGTTTTTTTATTTTGATCTGTTTCTTCTTTCACAACTGTGACTAATATGGAAATATGTTTTACATGGTAGCACATGTATAATTTATATCACCTTGTGTACCATTTTAAGAAGAGGGGAGAGAAGTGGGAAAAATTTGGAACTCAAAAATCATGTAAAAATGAATGCTAAAATTTGTCCCAATGTGTAATTGGGGGAAAAATAAAATACTATTTAAAAAAATATGAGTGATTCTCAACAATAAAAAGGTATTTGATACCCCTTAGTGGAACCACTAATATCATCATTAGGACCCAGACCCCAGAATCATCATGTCAAATAAGTTGCAAATTACTTGATAATAGGAATCATGAGTATAGCTGTTTTTGGAGGAAAGAAAGTAAAAGTATAATGGATGCTGATATGTCCAAAAATCCTAAAAAACAAGGTAGCAACAGATAATGGGAAGATAACAAGTCCACAGCAAAAGTTAAGGAATTACTTTTTTGATAACATGTATTTCTTTTAATCAAAAGGTGTCTCAATTGAGGAAAATCATTTTATTTTAGGGAACCAATTTTTTCTCCTCCCACCCTCATTCTCTTATCACTGCCATTCAAAGTGCTATGCACATAGTAAGGATTCAATAAATATGAATTAGTTGTTTGTTTTTTGTGCTGTGCTCAATAACTACTAGCTAGGACTTACTGGTGTCTATTTTAGCAGACATCCCTATCTCTCTTCTCTTTAGAAAAGCTGGCTAGGTTCTTATTTGAGTGCCTGAACACTAATTTTAAAACTTTCCACAATGCATCGTTAAATAAACCTTTTGATCAGTGGCACTGCTAGTAATACCCCATACACAAAAAAAGAAAAATTAACTCAAAAGCAAGAAGAACTGTATGATTTTGCAAAAGCAATTAGATTATTTTCCTTTTCTGCTTGTCTGACTGTGACCAGGTGTCTTAGATTTTAGGATATCTTACAGGGTTTCTACATTCTTTAATGTACTCTATGACATCAAGAAATATTTTTAAACCATTGAAATGATGAAATCTTACTCAATTATCTGGTATAGTCACAAGTGGGGATAACATATAATAACTTCAATAAAGCAAACTGTGACTAGCTCTACATACAGACAGAGTAAGTGAAAGAATCAAATGCCCCTACGCTGTTCACTCATTTTCACTCTTTCCACAGTGGCTATGCATATACATTGGTCATTAATAGCTTTTTGAATAGAATTCTGGAATTGAAATGAGGAAGACTAGGTTTCATTTCCCACTTCTCCTACTTGATAGCTTTGTGATCATGGGCAAATCACTTAACCTCTTAGAGACTCAGTTTCCTTATTTTTTAGATAGGAATGATACTCACAGGGCCTATGTCAGAGGGTTCTTGGAGGCTCAGATGAGTTAATGAATGTAAAGTACTTTGCAAATCTAATGTGCTATATAAATGCTAACTATTATTGGATAGGTATTGAAACTAATGATGATAAAATGATACTAATATAAATATTAAATATATAAATTTAAATATATAATATATAATACTATATAAATATTATACAAAATTATATAAATATAAATAAAAATATATAAATACATCTAGTAAAATCACGTCAAATCACAAAGAATTGAAGCTATTCTCTCCTTTTCAATAACAGAGGCTACACCCTTGTTACCAGCCAGATCTCTTATCAGAAGGATCTTGATTTAGGTATAGCCACATTTTTTTTACTTTTGCTTATTGTTTTTTTCACATGGCGTAAAACACTGCTTTCCTTTCTCCCCAACAATAAATTCAAATGTTTCTGGAGACCAGGGCCACGCAAAAATGTGCGGGGTTCTAGCTAAATATAAGTTGTTGGTTTTTATTGGGGTTTTTTGTATGTGGGGTGGGGGCAGGAGGGGAGAGGAAAAAGTGCTTTCTATATAAAGAATTTTATTAAAAATGTATTGTAAAATTCATATAATGATGTGAAATATACTGATTTATCAAGTAAGTCACATTAAGTAATTAATCTTAGGAAACATTATTGCTTACAACACTGAATTGTATGAAAGCCTAAATGACTATCTAAATTTAGAGAGTAATAACAGCTATCATTTATATGGCACTTACTATGTACATGACACTGTGGTGAGCACTTTACAATTATCATCTCATTTGATCCTTACAAGCCCTGTGAGATGTGTGCTAATACAGCTCCATTTTACAGATGAGGAAACTGAGGCACACAGAGGTTGAATGACTTGCCCAGCATCACACAGCTAGTAAATATCTAAACTGAATTTGAATTCAGGTCTTCTTGACTCCGGGCCAGCTGCTTTATCTGCTGCACCATCTAGCTGTTCCTAGATTATTATTATGGTTCACTTGACCACTCCATTTACAATTCCACATAGCTCATGAGACCATTGACTGTTAAAGAATGAGTTCTCCTGAACATAATGAGAAGAGATGCGGAAAGACAGAATGGGTTAAATTATCTCATATAGAAGAAACAAGGGATAACTGTTACAATGGAGGGGAAGAACAGGAAGGCAAAAAGGAATGGGACAACCTTACTCTCATTGAATTTGGCTTAGGGAGGGAATGACATGCACTCTGAATTGGGCATCTTGCCCTACAGGAGAGTGGGGGGGGAGGGGATGAAAGGAGGGATAATGGAAGGGAGGGGAGGTTGGGGGGAGGGTAGTTAGAAGTACACACTTTTGTAAAGGAACAGGTACAAAGTAGGAAAAGAACAAGTGGAGAAAGGGATAGGATGGAGGGAAATATAATCAGTCTTTCACAATATTTCCATGGTGGAGATGTTTTGCATAACTATATATATACGGCCTGTATTGAATTACTTGTCTTCCCAGTGGGGGTGAGTGATGAGGGAGGAAGGGAATATATATATACCTATGTATGTAATATAATATATAATATACATATATTATACACATAATATGCATATGTGTATATACACACATGTATACATATGTGTATATAAATATGTATGCATGTATGTGTGCGTGTGTATATGCATATGTGTGTGCCTGCATATATATATGCATATATACGTATATGTATGCATATATGTATGTGGGTGTATATATATATATATGAAGAATGAATCCTCCTCTGTCTGTTCCCCTCCTCATTTTCCCTGCTACTTAAAGCTCTATTCATCATATATGCCAAGGGCCTCTACTGACCAGTCCCTTCATTCCTGTTCTCAACAGTCCTCAACACCTGACCACATTTTTCCTTTTCTCAGAAAGTTTCAGCAGCTTTCTATTGCCATTGAGACCAAATACAAAGTTCTCTGTTTAGCATTTAAAGTCCTTTACAATTTGGTTCCAGCCTTTCCACACTGATTATCTATTACCTTTCTGTCTACACTAAGTACTGCAGTAGTGCTTGCTATTCTCCAAACTTGACATCCCATCTCCTTTCTCTTTGTACAGACTGTCCTCCATGCCTAGAATGCCCGCCCTCCCTCCCTCCCTCCCTGCCTTCTTACCTCCACATCTGGAACCCTTATTACCCTTCAAGCCTCAGCTCAAATCCCATCCCCTACAAGAGGCCTTTCTGATTCTCCCAGATGAAAGCACTTCTCTATATCACTAGGTATTGATTTTGTAATATGTAAACAGAAGTTTATTCACCTGCAAAGACTGCCTCCCCCAAGAAAAATGCAAGCTTCTTGAGGACAGGGACTGTTTCACTTTTGTATTACTATCTGTAGTACCTAGCACTCTATTTGACACATAGTAGATAAGGTCCTAATATATGCTTATTGATTAGGCACTGACAACCCAAAGAGAAAGATTCAGCTCCCACACTTAAAGAACATATAAGTGCGGGGAGATGAGGATACAAATATAATGCAGAATACATTGTCAAGAGCACAAGGTCCATCAAGATACATAGAGTTCAAGAAAAGTGAGAGACAACATACAACTAGGGTGCTCAAGGAAGAGTGGGCACCCAGCTTGAACCTAGAGGGAAAAGAAGGTTTTTGACATATTTAAGATAAAAAGAGAGTTCATTCTAGACTTTAGGGACATACCACACAAATACAAAAAAGCAGGAGATAGCAGATTTGATTTGTAGACCATCTCCTAGTTCTGTCTGGCTAGACTATTACTATCTAAAACTAGTTATGCTAACAAAATATATGGTAGAAATACACAATTATAAATATATTATGGAATGAAATAATTCTACCAAAGAATCACATAAAATATTAAAAATTATGAGACAATATGGCCTAGCAAATAGAGAACTAGCCTTGGAGCCAGGAAACCTGAGATATACAGCTTACATGATGTTGAGAAACTTGAAACTTCCCACTACTGTGACTCTCTAAGTCTATATATTACCAAGGAGACACACACTTGCCATAGTAGAGGGAATTTCCTCAACTTGGAGCTTTCTAGACCATTGAATTCAAAGGTTTAATCTCTGTCTTAAAAGTGATTATTCTGATTAACAGAAAATTATTAATGGACTTACGGCCTATTGTTGATTGTCATTTTGTAGCTTAAAGAGTGTATGCTTGATTAATTACATAAATCAAATTAACTCAGGAATTAATTATTTTTTATTATTTATGTCTGCAATATCAACCAGTTCATATATAGGATTT
This sequence comes from Pseudocheirus occidentalis, assembly GCA_028646575.1. Lineage (NCBI taxonomy): Eukaryota > Metazoa > Chordata > Mammalia > Diprotodontia > Pseudocheiridae > Pseudocheirus > Pseudocheirus occidentalis. Next base: position 96,297,979 of record CM053597.1, on the reverse strand, counting down.
CATTAAAAATAATAAAGCATGTTTAATCATTTTATCATTAAAAAGTACTATTTTAGTGACAGAAAAAGTGTTTGTATTATTAAATAAGATATATTGCATTTTTTATTTCACCTCAATCTCTTTTTTAATGATTATTTTTGGTGTATGTCTCATAGTGTTTAAGTGACTTGCCTGTGATCACACAGCTAGCATGTGTCAGGGGTCAACCTACTCTAAACTAAGCTGCCTCTCACCAGCTCCTTACACTGAAGTGAAATCTGCCTCCTCGAATATTATACTCACTACTTCTAGTCCCCTACCTACCTTTGAAGCATTGGAGAAAGGAAGAGTATGGTTCTCCATTCAAATTTATTATTTCTAATATTTCAGAGATAGTGACTGAGATGCCTAGTACAGGTAGTGCAGGGTTGAGAGTTTCGCACATGGAGCCACAAAAACCCAAGTTTGAATCTGCAGGGAAAGATCTGCATGAACTGATACAGAGAAGTATACAGAGCTAAGAAAACAATATACAATGACTATAACAATGTAAATAGGAACAACAACCAAACACACACACACACACACACACACACACACACATACACACAACCAAAAGCAAATACTGAAAAATTTTTCAGAACAAACATCACTCAAAGCGTGCTAGTTAATGTTTAATACTCAGCTCCCAGAAAAGAAAAAAAAATGAATGTAAAACACACTTATTCGAATTTTCTTTATCATTTTCTTAAGGACAGACTATCAACAAAACAATAAATCAAGCCCTGATATGTAATGTTTGCCAATTTCCAAGGTAAAAATTGTCCCACTGAAATTTTAACAATGGAGGGCCTTTCCTCCTGACTTTAATACACCTGCTACTCCCACCAACCCCTTTGCAGAGGTAGGACATTCACAAATGATGCACATTGCACATATTTTCAGACTGTTCCCACGTATTAATTAGTTATGTTTATCTTCACCACTTTTTTCCTTCTTTGCCATTTAAAAATACTACATTGCAATCATGAGCGCCAAAATGTGGAGCTTACTTTTGCTTCTCAGTTGCTGCTGCTGCTGCTGAAAAGTTTTACAGTTCTATGGCAAGTCCTTATCTTCCCCACATAGGAAGTTTAGTTCCCCATTAGGAAATTTAGTTTTCCCAGTCAAATTTATAAGAATACAAGTCATTCCCCAATTGATAAATGGTCAAAAATTACAGTTTTCAGAGAAAGAAATTAAAGCTATCTATAATTATATGATAAAATGCTCTAAATCACTATTGATTAGGGAGACATGCAAATCAAAACAACCCTGAGGGACCACATCATATAAACCAGATTGATTTACATGACAAAACAGGAAAATTATAAATGTTGGAGAAGATGTGAGAAAATTAAATTCTAATACACTTCTGGTGGCATAGTGAACTGATACAACCATTCTGGAGAACAATTTGGAACTATATTCAAAGGGCTATAAAACTATGCATACCGGGAATTACGGGGGTGGAGCCAAGATGGCGGTGTAGAAGAAAGCAAGGTCCCGCAGCTCCCACACAGCCACCCTAAACACCCATAAAATATGAGCCCAGAGAAAGTCTAGGACTCTCAGACTCACACAAATACAGAGAACACAGCTCTCTCGCTGAAGGCAGCTCGACAGCAGGGGCTCAGCACGGCAGCCGGAGCAGAGGCTGGAACAGTTGGAAGCCTAGACCGTGGCCAGGCCCAGGCTGTGGGAAGGAGCTGAGCCGAGCCCTGCAGCCAGCCTGCAGAGGTTCTACAGCCTCCAGCACCTCCACATCTGCCAAGGCATGAGGAATGGGAAGGGAGAGGGGCAGGTCGCACCACAGCAAAGACCCAGCCAGCCCCAAACTGCAGCCACCGCCAGGCAAGGCTCCAGGGAGGCCACGAGGAGCAGCTGAGCCTCCCAAACCACAAGTGAGTCTGCTTCAAAGAAAATCTAAAGCACCTGCCTGAGGGGAGCTTCAGTCAGAGATGGTTAGTGAAAGTTGAAACTTTGAAAATTAATTTGGGGGTGATAAAGCAGGTTGGCCATTCTGCCTCCAGGACAAAGAAGCAGAGGGGGAAGGGAACTGCTGGATCGCAGGCAGGCCCCCACCAGGCTGCTTCAGAGGCCCTGGCCTGCGAACTCAGCAGGGGGGCTGAATTGATTGATCAAGGCTAAGTGCTCTTGAGTTGAGTGACCTGGATCTGGATCCTGGTCTTGGGTGGTGGTCCTGGGGTGCACTTTCAGCAAGCCAAAGCTGGGGGGACTTGCAACACCCGTCTAATAGCTCCAGCAGTTGGGAAAACCCCAGCGATTTGGAACAGAGCTTCCCCCTTGG
>CM053597.1:96273115-96295150 GCA_028646575.1 Pseudocheirus occidentalis | reverse complement strand
TTTTTAATCTTCAGGTTAGTTTATTTCTACCCACACCCTCTTTCTGTGTACATCCCCCTAAAGCATCACAACATTTATACAAATTTCAGTATTGACAGGTATCTGTTTCTCATAAAGGAATGTAAACAGTTTGCTCTTATTGAGTCCCAAGTTATGTGTATGTGTGAGCATCTGTGCGTGTATATGTGTGTGTGTGAGTGTTTGTTTTCCTTGATTATCTTTTTATGTCTTTCTTGCATCTTGTAAGTGAAGATCGAATTTTCCATTGAGCTCAGACTTTTTCATAAGGAAAGTCTGGAAGTCCTTTATTTCATTAAATGACCATCTCTTTGCCTCAAAGAATATGCTCAGTCTTGCTGGGTAGTCGATCCTTGGTTGCAGTCCTAACTCTTTTGCTTTACAAAAAATGGCATTCCGTTACCTCCAATCTTTTAATGTAGCAGCTGCCAGATCCTGTGTAATCCTGACTCTAGTTCCATGATATTTGAGTTGCTGCTTTTTGGCTGCATTCAATATTTTCTCCTTGACTTTGTAGCCCTGGAGTTTGGCTACAATATTTCTTGGAGTTTTCAATTTGGGATCTCTTTCAGGAGGAGATCGGTGGATTCTTTCAATAACCATTTCTCCCTCTGATTCTAGGACCTCAGGACAGTTCTCTTTAACAATCTCTTGGAGGATGCTGTCCAGGCTGGTTTTTTCATCATGATTTTCTGGTAGGCCGATAATTCTTAGGTTATCTCTCCTGGACCTGTTTTCCAGGTCCGTTGTTTTTCGAGTGAGATATTTTGCACTTTCTTCCAATTTTTCAATCTTCATATTTTGTTTGACTGACTCTTGTTGCATCATAGAGTCCTTAGCTTTAAGTTAGTCTGATTCTAATTTTTAGTGAATTATTTTCCTCAGCTAGTTTTTGGAGTTCCTTATCCTTATTTTCATTTTTCATTTTTAGGGAGGCATTTTCTCCAGTTAGATTTTGGACCTTCTGTTCTAGTACTCCAATTTTGCTTTTCAAAGATTTGATTTCTTCAGTGAGATTTTTTTCCAGTTTGGACGCTGTAGATTTGAATTTATCTCCTACTTCTCTAATTTCATTTTAAAATCTCTTTTGAGATCCTCCAAGGAGGCTTAAGACCAATTTGCATTTCCTTCTTTGGTCTCCAGTGTGGATACAGAGTCCCTGTTGCCTTCTGAATTTGTTTGCTATTGCTCACTTTAAAAGGATTTGATGGTCCTAGCCTTTGCAGTTTCCTTCTTCCCCATTGTGAGTGCCTTTGTCCTGGAATTTGGAGTTGATATCCAAGTCTGGGGAGCTGGAGTGTTAAGCTTGTCAGGTTGGGAGGTGGGGGCTTGGTAGCTGTAAGCTCTGTGTATGTAGCCCGATGCCAATACCAAGACTCTCAGTAATTCCCCTGTGTTACCCTGAGGCTTACAGAGAAACTTGTTGGGGTCAGTTGGTCTAGCTCCTTCAGGTTTCAGAGTCTGTGTCCCTAAGCTACGGCTCAAGCAGGTTCAGAGCCGGCTACAGCTGAAGGCCTGAGGCAGAGCTGTTGTTTGCTGATTCGGCAAGTGGTGCTAAATTGGCTTTTCTTGGTAGGGCTTGCTGGTTCCACCCTACTGGGCTTAGATTCTGTACTTTCCTCTCCCTGCCCTCCTCAGCCCTGCCCCAGCCTGGGGCTGCTTTCCCAGATTCAAGCGTTCACTCTGATTAGAACATTTAATTCCAGACTTTTCTTGGTCTGGGAGGGATTTAGAGGAGCCACTAAACTTTATTCCTCCATCTTGGCTTCTGGCAGTATGGGTGTATAAGTTTAAACATCCAGATTGCCTCCACAGAACTTGCTGCCCCTGCTATGGGCCCGAGTTTTTTCCTACCCGGTTCTATGACCCTCTGTCCTCTGGTGAGCTGGATGGAAACCTCTCAGGCTGGGTGAGTCTGCTGGATGCCTGGCTGGAGCTTTATCTCTCGGTCTGCTCTTCTCTGCTCTCTGCTCCACGCTGTCACAGCTTCCTTGTGCTCAGTGTTCTTCTTACCCCAACCTAAGGAGGGACTTTCCTGGGCTGGGAATCAGCCTCGCTCAGTCTCTCGGTGGGTTCTGTCACTCTTGAATTCGTTAAGATTCACTTTTGAGCCTTTAGCACTAGAATGGCTCTGGCTGCAGCTGTGGCTTCTCCCCACCAACCTGGGGTCAGGCTGCTTTTTGGGGGGCTGGGCTGGCCTTGGCTCTAGACCTGCTGCGATGGATCCCTCCTTCCGAACTGCCTTCAGTGGGAGATGTGTTTTCTGCAGCTCCGTGGATTTTGGAGCCATAAAATTTATTGTTTTATGTGTATTTAAGGTGGCCACGCAGGAGCTGCTGATCCTTGCTGCTTCTACGCCGCCATTTTGGCTCCTCCCTAACCAGTTCCTTCTTATGGATCATTTCCTGCTTATTGTTTCAGAGCATCAGTTCCCCTATAATTACTTACTCCCAATTTTTGTGGTAGAATGGACCATGGAGAAGATCATGTCCAATTATTTTATTTTATTTTTTAAGCTTTTAAATACTATTTTGTTTTTTCTCCAATTACATAGTAAGGAAAATTTTAGTATTCATTTTGATGAGATTTTGTTTCAAATTTTTCTCTTTTCCTCCTTCCCCTCCCCTCTTCTGAAAATGGTAGACAGTTTAATATAGTTTATACAAGTGCTATCATGTAAAATATCTTTCCATATTTGTCATAGTTGTGGAAGAAAAAACAAATTGAAAGAAAAAATAACATGAGAAAGAATAGAGTAAGTGAAAAAACATGCTTCAGTCAGCATTCAGAGTCCAGTTCTTTTTCTGGACATGTACAGCATTTTCCTTCACAAGTCCTTTGTACTTGTCTTGGATCATTGTGTTGCTGAGAAGAGCTGAGTCATTCATAGTTGATCTTCACACAATGTTGCTGGTACTATGTACAATGTTTCCTGGTTCTGCACATTACACTTATTACAACTATAATCTTATCTTCCCAGTAGAGATATAAACAGTTTAGCTCTGCTGAATCTCTTATGTTTTCTTTTCTTTTTTTACCTGTTTTTACTTGCCTTGAGTCTTGATATTGGAGGTCAAATTTTTGGCTTAGTTCTGGGCTTATGAACTTCTTTTTCTTGAATGACCATTTCCCCTTATTATGCTATGCTTAATTTTGCTGAGTATGTGATTCTTGATTGTAGTTCTAGCTCTTTACCTTCTGAAATATCATATTTCACAACCTCAGTCCTTCAATGCTGTAACTGCCAAGTCTTATATAATCTTGATTGTGACTCCCCAGTATCTGAATTGTTTCCTTCTGGTTACTTGTAGTATATTTTTTCCTTTCTGAAATTTGGCTATAATATTCCTTGGACTTTTTATTTCTTGATCTCTCTTTTGAGGTGATAGGTGGTTTTTTTTCAAGGCTTATTTTGCTTCATAGTTCTAGGATATCAGGGTACTTTTCCTTGATGATTTCTCAAAAGATGCTGATCATGCCCTCCTTCTAATTATGGCTTTCAGGTAGTCCAATAATTCTGATATTGTCTCTTCTAGATCTATTTTCCAGGTCAGTTGTTTTCCCATGAGATAGTTTATATTTTCTTATTTTTTTATGATTTTGAATTTGTTGGATTGATTCATTATGTCTCATAGAGTCATTAGCCTCCACTTGACCAATTCTAACTTCTAAGATGTTTTCCTCAATTAGCTTTTGTACTTTCTTTTTAATTTGGCCAACTGTACTCTTTAAGTTGTTTTCTTCAGTTGATATTTTGTATCTTCTTTTCCATTTGGCCAATTCTACTTTTTAAAGCAAGTTGTTGACTTTTTTCATAAATCTCTTTCATTACTCTCATTTATTTTCCCAATTTTTCTTCTCCCTCTCTCATGCCTTTTAAACTCCTTTTTGAGCTCTTCCATTAGCCCTTTCTGGGCTTGACACTACTTCTTCTTTTACTTTGGGCTTTTGCTCATAGATGTTTTTTACATTACCATCCTCTTCTGATTTTGTGTCTTGATCTTCCCTGTCACCATAATAGCTTTCTATGCTCAGATTCTTTTTGTTGTTGTTTACTCACTTTTTTTGTTCTTTTTTCTTTCTTTTAAATTTGAGTTCTGTTCCCAGGGTGGAAGGGGCACTGTCTCAGGCTCCTTGAGCTCGTGGCTGCAGGCTCTAGTGGTTTACCTGGTGCTACACTGATGTTATCCTGAAACCCACAGGTGACCCTCATTTCTGGTGTCATGTTGAGTGGGTGGGGTGGATGTTAGCTGGTACTACTGGAGGATATAGGGGTCAGGCAGCTTATCTGGTGCTAAACTGGGTTTTTAGTGGTGGTATCTGCTGTGTGCTGATGTTGGTAGTATGTTTTTGCTTTTCTCCAGGGCTCCGCTGAAGCAAGTAGATGTCTGGCTGCTGGAGGTTTTCTGTTTGCTCAGGGATATGCTGAAATATGATGGGGCTGATGCTGGTATCTGCTTGTTTGGTTAGGCCTCCCTATAGGGTTGATGTCTGCCTGTTTGCCCAAGGCTGTGTTAAAGTATATGGAGATCTGGCCACTGGAAGATGCCTGCCTACTTGGGACTGTGCTGCAGCAAATGAAGGCCCAGCTGCTGGAAGTGAAGGCCTGCCAACCCAGGGCTACACTGAAGCATCTGGTGATTCTCAGAGCTAGAGTCTGCCACTTCGCCCATGCTAAGGCATGTTGGGAGGTCCTGGTGTTGGCATTTGCACACTCCTTCACACTGGAGCTCAGGATATCCCACTGGTTTGCTGAGGTGGGGCTTGCTGGAATATTTCCTTTCTTGTCAGCTGGACTTTTCTGGTCTTTTTGGACTTCCAACTTTCCTAGGCAAAAAGATTGTTTTACCCTGTCTTTTTGCTTGTTCTACTGTTCCAGCAACTGTCTTGGGATTCTATTTTATGATTGTTCAAAGGTGAGTATGGGAGAGTTATACTAACTTATTGCTTACTCTACTATCTTGGCTCCCAGAAGTCTTATTGTACTTTCTGAGAGATGAAATTGCTTTCAAGACAATTGAAAGAATATTGGATATATATGTATATATATCATACATATATATGTGTGTGTATATATATACATATGTATATGTATATATATATATATACATACACACACACATATATTTGTGGAGTGAGACTTTCAGTGAGTATACAGATAATTACAATTCCCTATCTTAACTATATCTTGTCTCTGTGATAATTTCGTATCAGACAATTGGCATTCATTTCTTCATCTAGTCTACTGTGATATCACATCTGTTTCTGTCTTCTTTTCATAGATTTAGATTCGGAAGAAACTTCAGAAACTATTGAGTATAACCCACTCATTTTGCAGATAAGGAAACTAGGCACAGTTAGGTTAAGTGACTTGGCCAAAGCCTCAGAATGAACAAATGTGTCAGGTGGGAATGGAACAAAATTCCTTATCACTTCATTAGCTAGTACTGTATCCACTATTCCATAACTATCTTACAAATGTATCCTACCAGTTTCTCCTTCAGGTTCATTGTGTTTCAAACAGGTATATAACCTTTTGAGCATCAATACTGCTTCATAACTCTTTCTAGCATGTTTCTTTTCTTTTTCTTTAGATAAGTAAGATATGTCCATTGTCATAATGCAGAACAGGATCCTTTAAACTAAGTATCAATAATTTCTGTCAGATTCTATCATTTTTTCTACACTAAAAATGTGAAGGCTATTTTGCCCATTTTCTATTGGAATGCAAAAAACTTTGGCCATTACAAAGGAAGATCTGTTCTAATTCTTCCAAGTTATTTCCCTAATTAATTATTAGGCATCTCCTTTATTCCATTCAATACCTTGCATATACTCCTTCATAGTATATTAATTAAGTATTATTCATATACATTTTTACCCCTTAAGTTTTTATATTAATACTCTAGATTGTAAGCTTATTGGGGGACAGGGACATATGCATTGCTTTTGTCTTTATTGAAGATTTCCACCCGTAGTTTATTAAGCCACAGTGAGGAAAATCAAATTATGTTCTTTGATATTTACATATCTAGCTGTTCACTTTTTCTATATTTCTTTCCTTTCCAGTGTCCCAACCAAGAAGCACTGGAAATAGCAATTTACCTCTTAAGAAATAGTTTCTAGACAGGTAGTACTGCATCAGGCATACAAAGCCAGCCTTGTAACAAGAAGTTCTGGATTCTTATTATGCCATACTGACTGCATGACAAAGGACAAATCATTTAATTCTTGATATCCCAAGTAACTTAAGATTGGAGGTGTTGATCTGCATTGGCAGAGGCAATTTCTACACTAATAAAATTTCTGGTCTGGATTTATATAGTCTGAGATTTTCTTACAGTATTGTAAAGTAATTTTATATCCTAAATGGGTGAGAAAGCATATGTCTTACAAACAGTTCTATGTGGGTCAGTAGTAAAAGGGGAAAAAAGAAAATAAAAATAAAACTATGATGTCAATGTCTAATAGCAAAAGAAGCCCAATACTTTAAGACAGCAATTCTTAACTTTTTTTTTTTAATGTCATAGGCCACTTTCACAGTTTGGTGAAACCCATGGACCCTTTCTTGGAAAAATATTTTAAAATGCATGAAATAAGATATCTAAGATTCTAAAGAAAACCAATTATATTGAAATACAATTATAAAAATAACTTTCTGAATGGTCAGTGGACCCCGAGTTCCCTGTAATCATTGGCAGTTATCAATGATAAATGGAAAGTTAGCTTTTACATAATTATAATTTAATCAATATTTATTAAGAATCTAACGTGTACAATGCATTTTGCTAGACACTGGGGAAACAATGACAACAATGAGAAGTCATCTCTACCTTCAAACAAGATATGCTCTATTGTCTGTTTTGACATGGATTGGTCTGTTTCATTGAAATCATTTGAATGTACAAATGAAAAGCAATTAAAGTATAAATTTTACCTTCTGTCATAGTTAAATGATCTCTTTAGAAAGCCCTGATAAATTTAAAATTTATTCAGTTTACAGGCACTTTGAATTTTGAGCCTATGTGATTTGAAATTCTATTTAGTGTTGGGGGAAAAAAGTTATTTCCTAGTTCAAAGAAGAAAAGCTTATACAGCTTCTGGGCTACCAAGGAGCTCTTATTAAACAGTGTTCTGATGAGTTAATGGTAATTGATTCAAAAAGGTATGGATTAAATTTCCCCAAAGGGCAATGGGAAAGTTAAACTGAAAATTGAACCCCAAAGCAGAAATAAATACTTTCATTCACCTTTTAAGATCTTTAATCCTTAGTGATTTTTCTTTTATGTAACTCAGTTAGCTGAAGCTTTTTCATTCATTTTCTGGGGTACAATGACATTTGGGATGTCTAAGGGGAGATGGCTTCGAAAGAGAAGCTGACTCTGAGAAAGAGTAGAGTATACCATGTCAGAATTTGGCAGATCTAGAGAGAAGAATAATCTGAAGGCAGGGTTTCTTAACTGGAGTCCATAGATCCCAGGAGTGGTCCATAGATAGCTTTTAGAAGGGTTGAACAATTAGATGAGGGGATAAAGATTCTTCTTTATTATACTAACCTGTAAAAGAAATTTGGCATTTCCTTCAATTATGTATAAACATTTTCCTGAAGATTGCATAGGCTTATCAGACTACTAAAGAAGTGCATATCTCCCTCTCCTCTCCTCCCCCTCTTCCTTCCCCTCCCCTTCTCCCTCCTCTCTTTCCCTGCCCCTCCTCTTCCTCTCTCTCACTCTCTCTCTCTCTCTCTCTCTCTCTCTCTCTCTCTCTCTCTCTCTCTCTCACACACACACACACACACACACACACACACACACACACACACACACACACACAGGGTTAAGAACCCCTGTTCCAAGGAGTCTACAAAAAGGGATAGGGACGCATAGTTCCACACAAGAAGAGACAAATTGAACATTGCTATGTCCCTGAATGGGTCTCATAGAAGCAGAAGTTTCAAGCTCAGAATATTTTCAGAAACAAGACATCAGTATCATATTTCACCTTTTAAAACAGAGGTAGATGAACTGCAACATATTTAAAGCAACTCTTGTAACACCATCACCAAGCATGTCTATTGATTATTAAATCAAATTATACTTATCAAGTGCTTGTTGGGTAAGGTAGAGTGCGAAGTGCTGGGAGAAATGGAAAATTTCAATAGGACAGAAATCTTGCCCTTAAATTTAATACAATTTTATGAGAGGATGAAGCCTGATGATGATGATGACTGATGATGATAAGAAGAAGAAGAAATACATAATGCTAAGTTCATTTCAAATTTGCAAAACAAATTTATATGATAGGTCAGACAGGGGAATCTGCCTGATTAGGGGGTCAGTGAAGTCTTGGAGGAAGTGATACCAAGTAGGCCATAATTAAGTTGCTGAAACCTTTCCTATATGCACCCCAAATAGCACAAACAGCCGGCAAAAACAGCACAAAGAGCTAGTTTTCTAAAGAAAAATTTGTGGGTGAAGGAGAGATGTAAACCCTAGAACACTGGCCTATGTAGTCAGACTCTGGGACATAGTGAAGTTATTGCAGGAGTGAAGGCATTTGTATGGGCTGTGGCATCCAGGATAAAGGAGGCTGATAGCTTTCAATTTTATCTAATTATTTTTGCTAACTCTATGGTAAGGTCAAGTGTTTCTATGTAGCAAAAGCAATATATGTCCTAATAATGCCATGCAATTTTGACACTCTGAGGTAACACTCCAGTCCAATCATCCCACCTTAGTTATGGCTCTAAGAATTAAATTTAATATTAAAACAAATGTTTCAACAGTCAAGAAGATAGGCATATCACAGTCATACAGAATATTAGGGAAAAAATAATGGATATCAAAAAGCTCAATCACTTAAAAGGGTAGAGGATAATCTGTTTTGTTTTGTTTTTCTGGGTGGAGGGCAGAGAGGGGAATAATTTGAGATAAGGTTGTAAATTAAGAAAGACATCTGGCTAACAAGGGCTTGAAATCAAGGCAAAGGAGTATCTACTTTACTTGGAGGCAGGCCCAGAGTCAAGAACTCTAGGCTCAGACATTTATTAGTTGTGATCAAGTGACCCTAGGTAGATCAATCAACCTCTTTCAGCCTCAGTTTCTTCATCTGAAAAATGGGAATAATAGCAGTACCTACTGTTTAGAATTGTTGTGAGGATCAAAAGAGAAAACAGTTGTAAAGCACTTCAGAAAACTTAATGCACTTTATAAATGCTAGTTTTCACTATTATTTGGAAATATGGAGTCACTAATGTTTTTTGTTTTTGTTTTTTTTTTAGCAGAAGCAGGCTGCAAGGTCATTTATGCATTTATGCCAGATTAGTCGGGCAGTATTTTGAAGATGCCTGAAAAAAGTTGTGGAATTGGGTTGCAAAAGAATACTCTTATCCTATAAGAAACAATGACTATGATGATTTCAGGGAAAAAAAAGACAACTTGGAAGTCTTATATGAACTGAAGCAAAGTGAAGAGAATCAAGAGATCATTGTATACAGTAACAGAAATATCATAATTATGATCAACTACAGATGATTTAGCATTCTGATTGACACAATGATCCACGATGGTTTTGAAGGATTTAGGATGAAAAAAATCTATCCACTTCTAGTGAGAGAACTGAAGAAGTCCAAGTACAGATTGAAGCATAATTTTTTACCACTTTATTTTTCTTGCTTTTTTTTGTAAAATGGCTAATATGGAAATATGTTTTGCATGATTTCACATGTATAATTGATATCATATTTCTTGCCTTCTCAATGGGTGGGAGACAGGTAAAAGGAGTGGATTTAGAACTAATTTTTTAAAATAAATGTTAAAAAAATAGTTAATGTTTGCTTTTTTTTTTTTTTTTTACAAAAATAATGAGTTGACAAGAGAAAGTATGAAGGCAGAACTATGAGAATCCTGATGTGACCATACAGGCAGGGAGTAATGTACTAAGATGGCAGCAGTAAAGATAAATAGTGAGAGATAGTCCTAAGAGATTTTGTGAAGGTAGAGGACTTTATGACTGATTGGATGTGATTGGTGCTGGAAAGGAGAGAGTCAAATTATGAAATATAGGAAATTAGGGCAATGGCAATCCTACAGACAAAAACAGTTAAGTCAGAAGAATAAGGGGTTTAGGGAGAAAGATAATGAGTAAAATATACATATATGTAATATATGTGCATGCATGTATGTGCATGTGTATGTATGTAAGAGAAACACTAAAAAAGCCCCTAAAAAAATAACCTCACTCAGAGCCCAATGGCCAAAGTATATAATTTCTCTAGCATCTAGTTTATAAACATTTAATATTAGGAATATGAGGTAGTTGGAAACTCAATACCTATAACTTTAAAAAAAAGCAACCTAGGCAATTATATATTGTCTAGATATGGCTGGGCTGAAAGAAATGTGGACTATGGTTTCTTATTGGAAGGTAGAGGTTAGTCATCTCATACAAGAGACACTATTTTGGAACTGTAGTGTTGTTCAAGACCAAACTCTAAAGGTCAAGACATTTGTACGGCTCAGAAGTTGGTTGGAGGAAGACCAGAAGATGTACTCTCACCTGCTGCTGGAAAGGGTTAATCAAAACAAAAGTGCTGATTTTTGGAAGGGATGTATAGAGGAACCTGAACTTGAAAAAATTTAGAAGGATTACCTTACAAGAGGAACCTGAACCTGAAAAAATTTAGGATTACCTTACATGAGAAACACACTCATCTACTGTGATGTAATAGTAATGTAATTTGGTCCCTTTGTATTGGCAAAGCTAACAGGTACTTAGCACCTAGTTTGAAATTAATTAGATCAAGCCTCTGTTAAGAAACAAAAGGTATGAACCCCTGTTGCTAATGTAAAAGGAAGTTGCTGATGTAACAGGAAGGGGCTGAATAAGGAGGAGCAATACTGTATATAAGAAAAAACACTAGCTTGGAGAGTCAGAACTTCTTGGGATAAGCTTTATGGAGGCAGAAGCAGCTGCTGCTGGGGAGACTGAAGAGGAAAGGCCCAAGCTGGAAAGAATGATTTTTGATTCTGGGAACCAGCTGCAGCTTCTACTAGGGAGCTACCAGCTTCTCATGGGAGCTGCCAAAGACTTCCAAGGGCCAGCTGGAGTTGGCTGAGGAGGCATGACTGTGATGCTGGTGCTTTGCAGGAACCTGTTTGTGGTTTTGCTGAGCCTTGATTTCCAGGGAACAGAGACTGTGAAGGATTTAAGGTGGAATGGACACTGTGAGCTTCAGTGTGGAACAGGAACTACATGGAGAGCTGTACAAGGAACTGGGAGCTGTTTGCCTTTGAAACTAGGTAAGAGTTTGGTGAATCTAGGTAGAATCTGGGACCATGGAAGGGGTTCCAGGGAATCTGAGAGCCTACCCTAAGTCAAGCTGAAAAGACCTCTCCATGAATACTGATTAGTGATTGACCCTGATGTGAGGGTTTTGCTTTGGGACTCACTTTGGAAAGAGTTGTGTGATTTGGCCAGATTAGACTCTGGGCAGCTGTTGAGCCCTCTAGCTTTGAAAACCCAGATGTTGGTGCTTCCCTCTCTGGTAACTAACTAGGTATGGATGTAACGATCAGACAGCTGGAAGCCCTGTCTGCTGAACCATGTTATTTTCTGTTGAGTGGTAACTGGTGGAACTGTAATTTATTTGTGATTGTACTTTGCGATTGAATTAAGAACTCTGTGATTGACCAAATGAACGTACTACCCAAGATTGGAGTACTTTGAATTTTATATTGCGTGATGCTTAAGGAGGCAAGCCTCCTTAAGGATGACTGAATGACTGAGTTGATTGAATGATTGAATTATTAAATGATTGATTGAGTAAATGATTACACTTTGTTCAAAACTATGTGACCATTTTCAGTGATAAGTTGTAACATTGTGAATGCTGTATCTTAATTTTCTGTGAATGTTTTGCTCTTATTTATTATTGAATAGAGTATTCACTATACTATATAATCAGAACCTTGAAAGCTATTCACAGCTGAAAAGCTGCTCATGCTTGGCTTGACATGTAAACATATAAGGAAGGAGAGAACAGTAACAATGCTGAGAGGAATAAATTGAGGGAGCAAACAAAGAACAGCATTGGTTACTTTAATCCTCACTGAAGGGTAAGTAAACTGGCATATGTCTGTATCTAGAGAGAAAGTGTAGGATAGGAGTGGAGATAAGTATAGCAACTGGACCAGTCATTTTACTGTTATAGATAACTCCAAGACGAGGAAATTCCCTCTATCCATGCAGGTCAATAGCTTCGCAGCAATTTATGGCCTCAGAGAGTTGTCTAGAATATTTATAGGTTAAACGATTCGCCAAGGGTCACTGTCACTATGTGCCACAGGCAAGACATACTTAAAACCAATTCTTTGTGGCTCTGAGGCCAGCTCTCTATCTACTACCAAAGTGGTAGATAGTTGATTCTCATGATAAGGGTGAAAGGAAGAAAAGTATGGAATAGTTATTTTGTGGAAAGGCATGGAGAGAGTCAATATGGGAGGAATTATCAAGCAGCAATAAGGACCCAAATTGAAGTTATAGTTCTTTTTTTTTTTGGAGGGCAGTTGGGGTTAAGTGACTTGCCCAAGGTCACACGGCTAGTTTTTGTGTTAAGTGTCTGAGGCCGAATTTGAACTCAGGTCCTCCTGACTCCAGTGCCGGTGCCCTATTCACTGTGCTACCTAGCCGCCCTGAAGTTATAGTTCTTAGTGAACCAGGAAGCACTATTGAACTATATGTAATTCCTTCCTCCTTCCTTTTCTCCCTTCCTTCCATTTTCATTTTTAGCAATGGATAAAAATATACCTATTATGCACTCACTATGTATCACGCAATAATATACTTCTTATGAAACAAAGTCAAATTGCTGACCTTGAAGGACCAAGGGAAGAAAATAGACAAATTTTACTAAATCATCTAATCTCATGTTTTTCTTAGAGAATTCTGAAATTTCTTCTGATTACTATATTTGCAAAACTAATCCAATCAGCCCTTTCCATCCCCTAGCCCTTAATCTTCTTGGTCAGTCAAATCTGTAGCATCATGTTGGCATAACTCCTAATTCAGAAGCCCAAGGATAGTTGAACGATTTTTCCTCTATTTGTCTGCACTTTACTCATTGAAATGATTTTGTGTGAGATTAATTTTATATCTAGATGTTCTTGAGACTTTTAAAAACCTTTTAAAGTCATTTTTCTAAGAGAAGAAAGACTCGTACTAAATCACTCAAGTCTGTTGGGTGACACTCCAAAACCATGACTTTAGAATATTTTAAATCCATCAAAATCTCTCAAGTAGTTCCATAAGGACCATGTCAATCCTTTAAGAATTGTAGGATGTATGTATAATAGTGTTAGTCTTTAAGGTATTGACACAAATTCACTCCCCCTATTCACATGTTAAGAGGGTGGAATAATGGTAAAATGAAATCAATTTTTTGTTTTGTTGGAGAACAAATTTATTTAATGTAACAAATTTATTTAATTCTATTTAAATTCATGTCAAGTAAATTGCTAAGTGACCTAGTGGATACCAAGGCTTGTATGTGTCTTATACTAACCAAAGTGTTAAAGACCTTTGATTGTGTATAAACAATATAGTTGTGTATGCGCACGTGCACACACGCACACACACATATATACACACATAACATATTTACACAGTATTTTAAAATTTGCAAAACACTTTGCATAAATTATCTGGGCCTCCCAACAACCCTGTGAAGTAGGCACTGTAAGTTTTATGATTCCAGTTTTTACAGATGACGAAATTTATTCTCAGAGAAGTGAAGTAATATGCCCAGGGTCACACAATTAAAAATGTCAGAGGTAGGAGTGGATCCCAAGTCCTCCTGACTAAAAGTTAAATTCTCTATTATACATGTGGACCCTAATTCTCATACATACAAAATGACACACAGAACCAATAGGAAACACCAGATGGAAATAGGAAAAAAAATCTTCTGAAAGGAGGAGAGAAATACAAGGCAGAGGTAAGAATAACTTCCCTATACTTGAGAAGAGTGGAAAATCCAAGTGTAAAGTTTCATTTTTTCCTTTCTCCTTCCCTTTTTGTCCCCTCCAGCTTCCTTACTCTTTCTTGCCTTACATCTTTCTCTCTGTTTACCTAGCACCTCTTTTCCCCCACAAATTTGGAATAACAGTATGAATGGGTCTCTAGAACAAAAGGGACTCCTGCTGCTCATCCAAATGTACTTCTTCACATCATTGAATTTCACAATAGTTCACTTATGTGGTGGGCAAGCAGCCACAGGAGAGGACAAAAGGGTGGTATTGCTTTAGGCAAAGCTTGGTCTGGAAAATAGGAGCCACACAACAGGAATGTGTTCTAGACAGAGGTATCCAGAATTAAGATTTGTCCTCATTGTCCCTTTGCAGTTGAGAAAGAGTTTGGCAGAAACTCCTCTTCCTACAAGATCATATCAGCTCTGAAGTTCTAACCTCTTCAGTAGCCCCAGCCTCTTGGACTCTTTTGTGTCTCTATTTGGGGTAGAGTGTAGAGATCCAGAGAGCTCCTCCCAGATTCTCTCTTTAAGGAGGGGACTCAAAGCAGATGCCTCATAATTTCCTACCTTGATTTGAGGATTCCTCATGACCCACCCCCTCTATTCTCTCTTCCCTCTGGCTCTAACTTCTTTTTATAACTTGTCTTTCCTCTTTGACTGTGAGCTCCTTCATGGGGAGGACTGTATTTTGTCTTTCTTTGTATCCTGAGTGTTTGGCACAGTGACTGGCACATAGTAGGTGCTTAGTAAATATTTATTTACTATCATCCATTTATGGTGCAAAAGGGAACAGATCCAATGCTATTAAGCTATGTTTTCCTATAGCCCTTGTGAGAGTAGTATACTTTGACTGTTAGAGTCCTAGGTCACCAGCTGCTACAACCTGTCTGTCTCTTTGAAGTGACCAAGACCAGTGCCGGTAGAGCTAAAACCAAACTTTGGCAGCTATGCTGGTCAAAGCCTCTATCTTTGCCTAGAAAGACCAGTGTTACTGAAGTGAACATTCCAGAAAAAGGCACAGAACCCAGAAGCCCAGGAATATTCTTAGTGTTGGATGCTGTCAGGTAGCATGAAGCCCAATAGAGGAGTGACTTAAGGACATGTAATCCTGGCTTCTCTATGTATAGTCTGAGATTCCAAGCTAGGACTCTGGACTCACTCACACACACACACACACACACACACACACACACACACACACACACTTTCTCCTTTCATCTCCTAGATTTGTTGGTTGCTTGGATCACAGATCCTCTGTTGTATTCAAGATTAGGGAAGGTAGCTGGGAGAAGTTGTGGGAAATGATTGGACTGATTCTTGAATGTAGAGATTATATAACATGTTTGTATTTCATTTTAAGTAGGCTTAATAAATCATGTCACCACAGTACAATGCCTATATTTCCTGAATGGGGAGGTTCATCCTATAGGGAGGGAAAAGTCTAGATGTAGGGCAAAGGAGATCCATAAGTTTCCTATATTTTGTCATTTTAAGCAACATTTTATACCATTCTTCTAGACTTTTTCCAAAATTGGCCAGTGTGACTTGTAACTTGCCCAGGAACATGGAGCCCTGTGACTTCGGTGTGTGGTATTCTCTGATGCATGCATGCCAGAAAGATCACTTGGTTGATAATTTTTATATAATATCACCTTGTGCATGTAACTTCCCTCCTGAAATTAGAAGTCACAAACTGACTTACTGTAGGCTTTAGGAAAGCAGCATATGAATCAGTTTGGGAAGCTTATATAACTACAGTATCCTCCAAGTATCACATGGAGGTTTCTAGCAACTACACACAAGGTTCACAGGTGTTATAGTAAACTGCATCAGCTTATGGCTGGTTGTTGTCCTTCATTCTCAAAGAGGACCAAAATGACATCACAACGCAAGAGTAAAGTTTCGGTGTGTCCTGCTGTGGCTGATCAGACCAACGTGAACTTACGATGTTCTACTACAGGTCAGGCACAAATAGTTCATGTGAACATTTGGGGGTGGATTCTCCAAATCTGCACATCTTATGTCTTTCTTAAGCTATTTCATTTATGACTTGCTCACAGAGCACAGTACCTTCTTTGATGTGGGTGTGTCATGCTGAGCAGTCCTGTGCCAGTATGTCACATAATCAACTTGTAAGTTCTTAAGAGAGACCTTGAGAGTGTCCTTGTATCATTACTTCTGACCACCATGTGAATGCTTGCCCTGTATGAGTTCTCCATAAAATGGTCTTTTTGGCAAGAGTACATTTTGCATTTGAATAGCTTTTCTAGCTGATCAGAGTTGTATTCTCTGAAGTAGAGTTTGATGCTTGGCAGTTTAGTTCAAGAAGGGACCTCAGTGTCTGTCAGGTAGCTTATCTCACCAGGTGATCTTCAGATTCTTCCTAAGAAAATTCAGAGGCAATCAATTCAGTTTCCCGGCATGGTGCAGGTACTGATGCTGGTATACTGTCCAGGTTTCACAGGCATATAATGAGGTCAGAACAGTGGCTCTGTAGACCTTCAGTTTGGTAGTTAGTCTAACACCCCTTCTCTCCCATACTTTCCTGCAGAGCCTCCCAAACACTGAACTAGCTTTGGCAAAGTGTGTTTCCACCTCATTATCAAGGCATACATCACTGGAAAGTACACTACCAAGGTAAGTGAACTTATCTACAGCATTCAAAACTTCTCCATTTGCTGTAATTGATGGTTCAACATATGGATGTTGTGGTTGTGGTTGATGGAACACCTGTGTTTTCTTGGTGTTCATTGTTAGGTCAACATTAGCACAACCAGCAGAGAATTGATTTATATTTTGTTGCACCTTAGCTTCAGAGACTTAATTGAGTACCCAATCATCTGAGAACAAAAACAAAAAAACAAACTTGCGTCAACTCTCTCTCCACTTTGGTTTTGGCTTATATTCTTTTCAAGTTAAAGAACTTACCATCAGTGCAGTAGTTGACTTTGATGCCTTGTGCTTCTTCATTAAAAGCATTTGACAACATGACTGAAAACATCATGCTAAAAAGCAAGGGAGCGAGCACACAACCTTCTTTCACTCCACTGGTGACTGGGAAAGCACAAGAACTTTATCCATTATCCAGAACATGGGCAAACATGCTGTCATGAGACTGACATAAAATCCTTATGAACTTCTCCAGGAAATCAAATTTTGACATAATTTCCCATATAAGCCCTGATGGCTATGAGTATCAAAGGTCTTGGTCAGGTCTACAAATGTTGCATACAGACCTTGCTCTGCTCCTGGCATTTCTCCTGGAGTTATCAGGCAGCAAACACCAGAACAACCCTGCCTCAGCCCTTTCTGAAGTCACACTGGTTCTCATATAGGTGACCATCTTCCAGGTGAAGGATCAGCCTATTAGGGAGGATTGTGGCAAGAATCTTGCCAGCAATGAGTAAGAGTCGTGGTTGTCAAAGGATAATCTATTTCCTTTACCATTATAGAGATGGACAATGGAGGCATCCATGAACTCCTGGGAGATAATTTCCTCTTGCCATATAAACTGGAAAATTTCAGTCAGCTTTTGTAGGAGCAATGGACTCCCACCTTCTAAATCTCAGCTGGAATAGAATCAACTTCAGGTGCTCTGTCACATGAAAGAAGTACAAAATGATTCAAAACCTCTTCTTCACTTTGAACTTCAGCTAGGGAGGGATTGACTTCAGCCTGAGGTAAACAGTCAATTATCTCAGCATTGATTGAGGATGGTCCGTTGAGAATGCTATGAAAGTATTCAGCCCACCTTTCCAAGATCATATCCTTATCACTAATCAAAGTGGCTCCATTAGCACTGAGTGGTTGAGATGCACCATAGGACTTTGACCCATAAATAGACTTCATGGCACCAACTATGATTAAGGGGCTATGAATAAGGATACCTAGGTTTCATATAATGCTTTAAGGTTGCAAAGTAATTTACAAATATTATCTCACGTTATCCTCCCAACAACTCTGAGAGGTAGATTTTATTATTTTTGACATTTTGTAGATAAGGAAACTGAGGTTAAGTGATTTTCCCAGGGTAACACAGCAAGTGTCTTGGGTCCAGAATTGAATGCAGGCCTTTCTGATTACAAGTCCAGTGTTTGCTTTATCCATTATCCAGCTGGCTGCCTAGCTGCCACTGAAAACGTGATGTCTATGGAAACAAGATATTAAGTAGTAGAATAGAAAGAGCAATAGATGTGAAAGCCGAAGGTAGATCTACGTTAAACACCAGTGGAAAAGTCACTTAATCCCACTGTGCCTCAGTTTCCTAATGCATTAAATGAATCCATCTTAATGTTATATCTCTGACATCAGATTTGGTAACCTATGTCTATGACCCCATGGCTTTAAGCTAGGGCTGTGTCAGAAATCTAGAGAAATAAAGCCCAGTAGACCATTACCATTCACCTCAGATACTCAGAAATTCTGCTATGACCTTGTTAATTCTCAGTATCTATTGCTCCAGGCTCTTTGACTGTAAACTAGCATAACCAGATATGCCACCCACCCTCTCAAATCAGCTTAGCAGCAACTAGAAGCAGGAAGTACTTTCATTTTTAAGATGCTATTGTTTTTAAAATTGCCTCTATTAGAGAAGCAGTAATTGATAGACATCCCTGGGGGCAGTGGCTGGGAGAAGCTGTCACAGGTAAAAGCAAAAAAGTACACAAAAATGCCAATGCATTTTCTGATGGATGGAACAGAAATAGAACTGAACAGTAATGGCTAATGTCTCAAGTAACTGGATGAAAAAGAATCTCAAACTAAAGCTATTGTTGGAGAAAAACAACACTTACCCAGAAAAGGAAGGAAAAAAATATTCATGAGATGCCCAGTGTTGTTCTTTTCATAATGATGTAGAGAACATGAATAAACAAATCAATCTTAATATTATATCTCTGACATTAGGAATTGAAAAAAAAAGTCATATACCCGTCTTGTTACCTATTCCCTCTCTTTAATCCACCCACTCTCAGGAATAATTGTTCTGTACTATTAGAGAGCTCCTACTTCTGAGTAGATGAAGAAAGAATGTGTACAAAAGAGCAGATCCAAAGGTAGGCGTAGTACCAAAGTCAAGAAATAGGTCTAAACACTAGATAGTCATTCTGGTTCCATGACAGAAAGCAATGAAGCACCTGGATTGTTGTACAAATCTTAATCAAAAATCTGTGTGTGTGTATGTGCGTGTGTGTAACATACAGAAAATATATATATTACACATATAGACATCAAGTTTATTATACAAATGTGTATGCATGTATATATATATTTCTTTTCAGAGAAAGGTTGAATATCAGCTCTGGATTCTCAGTCACAGGATTAGTGGCGACAGAGGATTAGAATATCTAAAGATCATGGATTTAACTGCTCTAGTTGTTTTTAACATTGATTGCCTTCCTCTCTTCTCCTAGACTTGGTAGCTTTGTTTTATAGCTATTGAACTAATCTATGCTAAAGTCCTATTCGAAGTCTCATGATGGCCTAGTTAGAGGTTAACATTTGATCTCCCAGGGCTATGAGGGTGCGGTGGGGGTGGAGATAGGTGGATCAAGTTCTGTCAGGTCGACCTAAACTAAAAAAGGGTAGCAGGCAAGTGATGGTTATAGTATGAGATCAGATTAGTATTTTTGGAGAGTTTCTCCACGGTGAAATATATATGCTCCTTGAAACTGAGAATCTTCTTGTTTTGGGTCCAGAGTCTGGGATAAAACCTCCTTCATAGTAAACGTTCAAGATATTTTAGTAGAACTGAACTGAATTCATCATCACAAAGCAAAGCCACCATGTGGCAATTATTTTTTTTTGTCCTTTGGGGTATATTATCTAAATTGGTAAAAGTAATAGCCACATTCAAGAAGGAAGAAAGGAAAGAAAGAAAGGAAAGGAAGAAGAAAAGAAGAAAAGGAAGGAATTAAGGAAGGAAAGGAAGGGAGAAAAAGAAAGAAGGAACAAATAGACAAAGGAAGGAAAAAGGAAGAAAGAAACAAAGAAAAAAAGGAAGAAAAAAGTACTAAAGTTATACTGAACCTATTTCTAAGGTAAAAGCTGTATGTATCCCTTATCTGTATAAAATACCAAACACCTTCCTAAAGTCAAAAACAATACAGCATTTCCTTTAAAATGCTAGACTTATGCGCTCTTAAAATACCATATCAAATGTCTTTC
Source organism: Pseudocheirus occidentalis (assembly GCA_028646575.1). NCBI lineage: Eukaryota > Metazoa > Chordata > Mammalia > Diprotodontia > Pseudocheiridae > Pseudocheirus > Pseudocheirus occidentalis. The sequence continues at coordinate 96,274,941 of CM053597.1, read as the reverse complement.
TTTTATTCTTTCAACTCAATGCCATTTACTTAGGCTTGTAGCCTCTTCCATCCCAGAAAAGAAACCTATAAGGCCAAAACAAGTCTTTACTGATTTTTGTTCTCTCGTCCTTTATCATGTCTGTGAGTTTATAGTTAACATCTCATTCCCAGGGACCTAGGAAGATGTACATGGGTGAAGGGGGACTCCTTGCTTGGCACCCCTCATCTCACATAGTCACAAACCTGATTGAAATGGCAGCAATTGAAGCCTCTCTCCTTTCACACAGACACAGAGTCTCATGTGCATACCCAGCACTCTGCAGATGTACAAACTGAAGCCTCAATGGTGAAATGGCTTACCTATGCCCCAAACTCAAGTGTTCTAATACCAGCTCCAGGACTCTTTCCTCTACACCATACCTCACTACGAATCTACTGGCCCCTTCCAAAGAGAGCTTAATGCAGAAATAAACTTGGGAAATCATTTTCAAAAGTGATTCTTCAAAACAAAACAAACAGAACTACAACAAAACCAGGTGTGTGGAACAGCAAATAGAGTACCAGGATTGGAGCCATGATGACCAGAGTTTAAATTTGGTCTCAGACACTTAATAGCTATTTGATCCTGGTCAAGTCATTCAATCTCTGTGTTCCTCAGTTTCTTCAACTATAAAATGGGGCTGGGGGCAGAGCCACGATGGCAGCGTAGAAACAGCAAGGTTCCGCGGCTCCCACACAACCACCCTAAATACCCATAAAATATGACCCCAGACAAAGTCTAGGAATCTCAGACTCACAAAAATACAGAAAACACATCTCTCGCTGAAAGCAGCTCAGAAGCAGGGCTCATTGTGGCAGGCTGGGAGCCAAGACCAGACAAGCCCAAAACCAAAACGGAGCCAGGCCAGGCCCCAGGGCGGTCAGGAGGAGCTGAGTCTCCCAAGTCGCAGCTTAAATCTACTTCAGAGGAGATCTACTGCACCTGGAGGGATCTTCACATCAAGCAAACCAGGATTAGAGACGGTCAGTGAAAGTGAAATTTTGAAATTTAATTTGGGGGAGGAAAAGCATTTCAGCCCACCTGCCTCCAGGGCAAAGAAGCAGTGGGGGAAGGGCAAGAACTGATGTAACCTGCGGCTGCCCCTACTGTACTGCTTCAGAGTCCTTGGCCTGTGGACCTCCCAGGGGGCTGAGTCAATTGATCAGGGCTAAGTGCTCTTGTGTTGAGCGGCCTGGATCTGGATCATGGTCTTGGGTGGTAGTCCTGGGGTGCACTTTCAGTGAGCCAAAGCTGGGGGGGGCCTGAAACACCCCCTAATAGCTCCAGGAGCTGGGAAAACCCCAGTAATTTGGAACAGAGCTTTCCCCCCTGGAAGCAGAGATTCACAGAGCTAAAAAAAACAACCAACTAATTGACTGGCCAGCATGGGGAAAAGGAAGCAAAATAAAAACAGCAATAAAACTCTGGAATCCTTTTTTGTGGACAAAAAGGATCAAAGCATGGAATGGGAAGAAGACAACACAGTCAGAACTCCCACAGCAAATGCTTCCAAGACACTTGAAGAATGCCTAGAAGCTATACATCAACTGAAAAAAAAAGACTTTGAAAGACAAATAAGAGAAGTGGAGGAAAAATTGGGAAGAGAAATGAGAATGATGCGAGAAAATCATGAAAAGAGAGTGAACAACCTGACTGAAGAAAACAACACTTTAAAAAATAGATTAACTCAAATGGCAAAAGAGGCCCAGAAAGCCAATAAGGAGAAGAATGCCTTAAAAAGTTGAATTTGCCAGATGGAAAAAAGAATCTCAAAAACATTCTGAAGAGAATAATTCCTTCAGAAT
>CM053597.1:96234972-96272615 GCA_028646575.1 Pseudocheirus occidentalis | reverse complement strand
GTTGCAAGTCCCCCCCAGCTTTGGCTTGCTGAAAGTGCACCCCAGGAACACCACCCAAGACCACGATCCGAATCCAGGCCACTCAACACAAGAGCACTTAGCCTCGATTAATCAATCGATTCAGCCCCCCTGCGGAGTCCGCAGGCCAGGGGCTCTGAAGTAGCCTGGTGGGGGCCACTGCTGCTGGGTCCAGTAGTTCCCCTCCCCCACTACTTCCTTGCCCCGGGGGTAGAATGGCCGACCAGCTTTACCCCGCCCCAATTAAGTTTCAGAGTTTCAGCTTTCACTAACCGTCTCTGACCAAAGCTCCCCTCAGGCTGGTGCTTTAGATTTTCTTTGAAGTAGACTCATGCTCCGGCTTGGGAGGCTCTGCTGCTCCTCATGGCCGCCCTGGGGCCTTGCCTGGCGGAAGCTGGGGTTTTGGGCTGGCCAGGTCTCTGCTCCGCTGCTGCTGTGGTGCGAGCTGTCCCTCTCCTGTCCTGCTCCTCGCTCCTTGGCAGATGTGAGGGTGCTGGAGGCTGTAGAACCTCTGCAGGCTGGCTGCTGGGCTCGGCTCAGCTCCTTCCGCAGGCCCAGGCCTGGCCGCGGTCTCGGCTTCCGGCTGTTCCAGCCTCCGATCTGGCTGCTGTGCTGAGTCCCTGCTGCCGAGGTGCCTTCAGTGAGAGCTGTGTTCTCTGTATTTTTGTGAGTCTGAGAGTCCTAGACTTTCCTAGACTTTGTCTGGGCTCGTATTTTCTGGGTGTTTAGGGTGGCGGTGTGGGAGCTGCGGGACCTTGCTGCTTCTACACCGCCATCTTCGCTAAAAGCCTGGGTAATGTTCTTGAACTCATACTGGGAGTGGGGACGACTATTATACTGAATTCAGCTAACCTAATTAGATGTGCCTTCAAAGATTATGATTTCCAAAGAGAATTGCCCTAATAATACCAAAATAAAGTGATTTAGGAGAAGTCTATGTAAGGTAGAATTTCTTATATGAATTATTCTACAGTGTCACCTGCAGTTATTTTAACTCCTCATATATCCATAATTAAAGTTTCCTTTTTTTTTGACAGAAATTCCAAGACTGCAGTGTAATAAGTGAATGTCTTTTCTGTGTTTCATATGTAAACATTATATGGAAAAGATTGTGCTAAGCAGGTATTTAAGGGCATATTCTTTAAGATATTCTTCTTAGTAATGGTGATTAATTTGCAATGGTTCATCCACCTTCTCTCCAGAAGCCTTTCTCGTCAATTTCTTCCTTCCTTCTCCCCTCTCTACATTATTCAAAAATAAAACTTTTGTTTCTGATAGATGATTAGCTTTTTTAAAAAGAAGACTATGTCTGATTCAGTTTGTGACTCCTATAGCAGAAATGTCAAACTCATAACTCCCGAGTATTGCCAAATAAATTTAAGATGCATTAAGAAAATGTTTAACAAGTAAAAATGTTTAACAAAGTAAAAAATGTTTAACAAAAAAAAATAGAGTACAACAGACAATATTAATTTGTAGCTTTTTAAGTCAATAGGCAGCCTTTGGGAATCTGCTTCTATTACAATTTGACACCCTTGCCCTCCAACGTCTAGTCCTTTTCTGAATATATGGTAGGTACTTAGTAAATGTTTAATGACTGTTTAAATACTAAGATTCATTCAGACAATGATTTCTCCAGTTTGGCGTGCTTCTTTTTCAGTTTTCTGGTGTAATAGAAAGAGCAAAGTGGGACTGGTGTCATGGAGATGGTACTTGCTTTGAGCTTTGGTTCTAAGTCACCAGGGCCTGAAGTTTATCAGGTTTCTACACAAAGTCTGGTAGAAACATGTTAAATCCTAGGAACAGGAGTGCGTGGGACAGCAACCTGGTGATCTGGTACACACTGGAAACAGAGAAGACCCAAGCTTCTATACTAATCAGCAGTGGGATCAGGCCCATAAGTGGCTGGTGCTCTTCCACACGGGGGGGGGGGGGGGAGATTAGGAGACCCAATATTAAAAAACAAAACAAAACAAAAAACAATCCCAACAAAAACCAAACAAGCAAGAAAAGAGAAAAAAACCCACTGGATTTAAAGCCAGAGGTGGTTGTTTAGTTGAATCCAACTCTTCATGACCCCATTTGGAGTATTCTTGGCAATGGTACTGGAGTGGTTTGCCATTTTCTTCTCCAGCATATTTTACAGATGAGGAAACTGAAACCACAAGGGTTGAATGACTTGCCCAGGGTCATTCATCTAGTAAGTCTCTGAGATCAGATTTGAATTCAGGAAGATGAGTCTTCTAGGTTTGGTATTCTATCTACTGCACCACCTAGGTGCCAAAACAAGAGGATTGGAATCAGTCCCACTTTTTCTACTTACTATCTATGTGACTTTAGACAAATTGGTAACTATTTCTGGTCCTCAAATAAAGAAGTTTTTCTACGTGATTTTTTAAGGTCCCTGCCAGCTTGAAATCCTTTGGTAAGGTCCTGAGTGTATGAGACTGGAGCCATTTATATGGTCGTGCTGTGTTTGCTTATCCCAGTGAATTTAGAAAAGCTAAGAGGGTTTTTCTAAGTTTTGTTTTGTTTCTATAGGAGTGCCATTTTTTAAAAAATCACCCTCCAGGGGCTCAAATTATGTTTAACAACTCAATTTCTTTTCTATAACTCAAAATGTGAAAAACAGTTTTGTGCTGTTTTCCTTTTCAGACATTATGGTGTGGGTGTTTGCTGGGAATTCTTTTCATTTATGTATATACATTCAACAGATCAACTAGCTTTTGGGTACAAAGATGATGGTGCTAACCTGGGGTCAGCAAGACAAATGTTTTGAGCTATTTTGCTGTAATGGTGATGAATTTATAGTGATTCATATATATTCTCTTTCACAAGAGCCATTGTCACTAATTCATTCAAAAATAATTATTAAGCAGAAATCAGGTGCAAAGGCACTGGGTAGATGGGATATAAAGCCAAAGTACCAGAGACCTTCACTAATAAAGTCAGGTTTAGGACTATAGTCTATGACTAATGGAAGAGATCACTGTTACTGATTAATATCAACCCCCTTGGCCACAGTAGCTCTACAATTTAATCTACTTGTACATGCTGTTCAGTTGTGTCTGACTCTTTATGACATCATTTGGGGTTTTCTTGCAAAGATACTAGAGCAATTGGTGATTTCCTTTTCCAGCTCATTTTACAGATGAGCAAACCAAGGCAAACAGGGTTCAGTGACTTGCCCGGGGTCACACAGCTAGTAAGTAGCTGAGACTGGTTCTGAACTAAAGATAAGGCTTCCTGACTCTAAGTCCAGAACTCTTTCCTCTGTGCCACCTAGCTGTCTTCTTTTTCGCTATAATCCTAGCTATTTTGGTGAGACACAATTAGGACTAACGTGCTAGTAGAATTAGAGCTGGAAGTGAACTTGTAAATCATCTGGTATAGCCTCTCATTTTACAGATGAGGAAACTGAGGATTAGAGAAAGAGTATTTTTCTAGCACAGTGGTTCTCAACCTTCCCAATGCCATGATGCTTTAATACAGTTCCTCATGTTGTGGTGACCCCCAACCATAAAATTATTTTTGTTGCTACTTCATAACTATAATTTTGCTACTGTTATGAATCTATCTGATATGCAGGATTTTTTTTATTGTTACAAATTGAACATAAACCACAGGTTGAGAACCGCTGTCTAGCAGCATTCAAATCCTGGTTCTGTAGCTTGAATTCCAGTTCCATTGCCATTTTGCTACAATGCCTCCACATGAACTTTGAGGAAAAGATTTTCCTTGATACATGTAGGCAAATCTATTAAAAATGACATCTCATATGAAGAATACATTTTTAACCTGAAATTTGCAAGTTCATAAGCAGTCAAAAATAGAATATAATTACCTCTCATGAGCCTAGCTGGACCTACATTGAACCAAGGCCATAACAGTTTTTTAGCCCTAACTTGGAAGGAAGGAAGGAAGGAAAAGAGAAAAAGAGAGGGGAAGAAAGGTGAAAGGGGGCAGGAGAGACAGAAACAAAAGACAGAACATAGAAAGAAATTATGTTGGGTTCTTCTTTGACCATGAGAGCAGTGCTGCTGTTAGGTGCTACTGCAGTGGGGAGGACCAGGTTAGGACCTGAAGTCTGCTCCTTAACTCAGAAGGAAAGAAAACCAAGAGAAGATAAAGAACAATAAGTAGAACTGATGGATTCAGCTGCTACCCACCAAGAAGAGAGCGAAATGGGCTCAGAAGCCCTGAGTCCTTACACTGTGGACCTAACCACTACTTCTGCTCTGGTCATATAACAGATAATTCAATTTAATTCAGTTCAGCAAATATTTACACTATATCCACTAAAGTGTCTCAAAGGCTAGCCTGCTTGTCAGAATCTATACCCTTTGTGCTTCAGGGAGTATCATGCCTTCTGTGGTCTAGACTCTGTGGCAGAATTGGGGAGAAATGGCAGTGGCATGCTTTTTAAAGTATTGTCAGTTTTAAACTAAGGGATTCCAATTGTATTGACAATAAAAAGAGTCCTCCTTAATCAAGTTCCATTTCTCATTGATGTTCATTTCCCCAAGACCTGTTGCTCTGAATAGTTCTGAGTCGAGGATGAGTGATCTGAGGTAACAGAGTATGTTGTATAAATTGAAGTACTAGAGAAAAGTTGAAGTGCCTTATATATGCTAGTGTGTGAAAAGTGGCAGTCTTAGATTTAGGAAAGATCTGGGCTCACATTCTTGTTCTAACATACATTGGTTGTGTGATCTTAGGGTGGTCACTATATTTCTCTTAAACTTTGGCTTCCTAAACTATAAAATAGGGAGCATGAATAAAGTAATTTCTAAACCTAAAAGTGTTCTGTATTTATCTACTATTATTGGGTGCTCACTACTTAATAAAACATTCTTTTCAATTTTTGAGCACTTATAAATCAACTTCTTTTATTAATCCAGAATCTCTCACCTTGTAACTTCCACTTATTAATTTTTTCTTTTTTTGAGAGGGGAAGCCAGGCAATTTGAGGTAAAAGACTTGTCCGAGGTCACACGGCTAGAAAGTGTGTCAAATGTCTGAGCCCATGTTTGAACTCAGGTCCGCCTGATTCCAAGGTCCGTACTCTATTCACTGTGCCATCTAGCTGCCGGCACTCATTAATCCTACTTCTGTGATTGGGACCTACACAAATAAATAAACCTTATTTATGGACAGTTAGGTGGCAAACTAGGCTTGGAATCAGGATGACTTCTCTTCCTGAGTTCAAATCCAGAGTCAGGCACTTAATAGCTAACCCTGTTTACCTCAGTTTCCTCATCAGCAAGAAGGAAATGTCAGACCACTCCAGTATCTTTGCCAATAAAATCCCAAATGAGGTCATGGAAAGTTAGACATGATGGAAATGATAGAGGAACAAAAAGTCTTAAACTCTCTTTCACATTGTAGCATTTTTCAAGATTATCATGTGCCAAATTCCATTGCACCTTTCCTAATTCTTCTAAGTCTTCCCTAACATCCAAGTATCATTAACTACTCAATGTGACAAAACTTCCTGGCATTTTACTATTTTGGTCTCCTACAATTGCTAAGCCATATCTAATCATTTTTGCATCTTGGGTGAACTGTGAAAAAGAACTTTGTTTGTTTGGTGGTGGTTTATAGGACAGTGGAGTCTGGGGACACTGGAACTTTTGTCAGGACATGGACTAGCTTACTAGTTTGCCTAATTCTTCTTATTAATGAAAAGTTAAGCTCAATAGTTGTACATCATTATAGGACTAAAAAGATTTTTTGACCCCTCTGTCCTGAAATTTTAAATCCCTGTAGCAAAGCCCCATTACCCCCTTCTTCTATCTACAGTACTAGACATACTCCATTTTATTAGTGCGTTCTATTTTGTACTAAACATACAAAGATGATCATACTGGTTTATCAGTAGGTTATGCACTCTGAATGATGTTTTTGTTCTGCCTCATCTAACAACTGTTCCACCAATTCCCTTTGCAAATAACAGCACATTTACAGCTGCCGTTGGTTTGGTTTGGGTTATTGGCTTCAAATCAATTCAATTCAACAAACATTAATTAAGCACCTGCATGGTACCATGCTGTGGTTTAGTGATACAAAGACCAAAAATGGGCCATTCTCTTCTCTCAAGCTGCTTAAATTCTATTGAGGGATATAACACGTGTACAGATAAGCAAATACAAGACTGTTTGCAGAGACAGAACTAACAACCAGGAAGGGATTAAGGAAGCTATACAGAGGGGGTGGTACTTAAACTCATCTTTAAATGAAGACAAAGGTTCAGACAGAAAGGAGTGGAGTAGGGGAACTCTTTCCTGTCATGGGGGCCAGCATGAGCTAAATTACAGAGGGAATATGAGTAGTGCTGGATTCAGAGAATGTCTCATAATCCAGACTGATTGGAACATAGACTATAGAAGCTACATAAAATAATATTGGTAGGGCAAGTTAGAGGTAAATTGCAGAGGATTTGTAAATGCTTGAGTGTGGAGTTTATACTTTGTTTTAGAACAACTAGAAGCAATAGGTTGTATAATTGGTTCCTAGTCAATTAAAAAGTCTCTGGCTCCAATCTGGGCAAATGAGGGCAAATGCAGACCTTGTAGTTGTGTTTCTTATTGATATATACATAAATGGTTGGATGACAAAGGGCCAGCTGCTAAGCCTTTAGTCTGCCTGCTAGCTTTTGGCTGTTGCTTGAGCAGAGGCCAGTGCAATGTGCCTGGTGACTCAGTTTGGGGTAAAAAGCATTAATTTTGTAGCCATAGCACAAATAGGGACTAGTGCTGATTGTATTGATGGCTTAAAGTTGCATAGAAATCAAATGGGGTTCAGTATTAACTCCAGATCAACTCTTTGGATTATATTCTCCTTTTTCATTTCTCTAGTTTTATCCCATCTAATATAGATCTGACTCACGGGGGTGGAGTGGGGGGGTGGAACATCAAAAGGGGAACATGAGTGACATCACAACCTTTTATGGGATAACCCTTATATTGAAATATAAATTTTTATTCTCTATCTTTTTATCTATTTTTTTCTGTCTGTCTCTTGTGCATTTCTCTGTCACTGTCTTCCTTTGTCTTTCTCCACAACCTTTCCTTCCCTCACTCTCTTTCTCTCTTCTTCTCCCCCCTAGACCTGTGATTTCATTCATATGGGGAACTCCTAGTTGAAAACTCCCTTTACAAATACAGATCAACTTCACTTCTGCAACTTACTGTTTTAAAGAATTGCCTAGAAGCATTGAGAGATTAAATGATGTTTCCAGCAACATTCATCACTCACAATAGTATGTGGCGGAGGTGGGGCTTTAGCACACCTGTGCTCTATTATGTGACCTGCTCATTTCTCCATTATAAAATTAAATGTTTTCCTTCAAGAAAGAGAAAGTCACATCTCACATTTGAGAATGGATGATTTTTAAAAAGAGACCACATTCTTTGAGGCATCAACATTCTTAAGACGACAGCTTGATCATCTATATAACTAGTGATGGATAAAGTGCCAGACTGGGAGTCAGGAAGGCCTAAGTTCAAACTGGGCCTTAGATATAAGCTGAGTGGCCTTGAGCAAGTCACACAAGTTAAGTATACCTCAGTTTCCCCATCTGTAAATGGAAACAATGATAGCACTTACCTCCTAGTATTGATTTGAGAATAAATGAGAAAATTATTTGCATAGCACTTTGCCAACCTTAAGATCTATATAAATGGCAGCTACCACCATCATCATCATCATTATTGTTATAGCATAATTGGCTACAGTTGTTGAGCACCAAATTAATATACCATGTCTATTATCTGTACAGGAATATTTTTAAAAAAATTTAAAGAATATTTTTTCATGTTTTATATTATTTATATTACAATTATAAAAAGACAGCATTTAATGAAGAAAATTATTCAGTGCATAAGTGTTTTTTCCTCCCTTTAGTTGAACATAAGAGAAAGGTCTTAGATCCTTTTAAAATACTTTTTGAATGATTAAGAATGTTTTTAAATTTATTCTTAAGGGGCAGCTAGGTGGCACAGTGAATAGAGCACCAGCCCTGGAGTCAGGAGGACCTGAGTTCAAATTCGACCTCAGACACTTAACACAAAACTAGCTGTGTGACCTTTGGCAAATCACTTAACCCCAATTGCCCTACCTTCCCCCTTCCAAAAAACAAAAATCTAAAAAATTGTTTTGCTTAATTCATATATTTATTCTTAATATTAAATTCATTTTGAGTTTAAGGAAAAAAATGTCCATATACACAGCACAACACAAAAAGAGGATTCAATATGAAACCATGAATCTCCATTTCACAGTTAGCATTTTTTTAACAACTATGTAATAAATATTATACATTGTTTTCAAAGCTGTCCTGTGTTCCATTCTAAATTTTGTTCTCTGCTATGTGCTTTTTCCTTTTTTCTCCTTTCCTTTCCACCTCTCACTAGAGAAGGCCACCATTAGACACAGATAGGTTTGCATGTGTAGGCACACACACGCACACACACACACACACACACACACACACAAAACCACACCATACATAGTTCTATTAGTTCTTTCTCTGGAGGTGAATAGCGTCTTCCTTCATAGGTCCTTTGTAGATGATTTGAATATTTAAAAAAAATACTCAGAAAATGAAGTCTCCCATAGTTGTTTTTTTTAAGCAATATTATACTATGTACAATATTCTCTTGGTTCTGCTCATTTCACTCTTCAGTATTTCATGCAAGTCTTTCAATGTTTTTCTAACATTAACCAGCTCATCATTTATATTCATGTACTATTCCATCAAAATCACGTGCCGTACTTGGAGCCTTTTAATTGGAAAACAAAATTGTAGGTTCATTAGACAAAATAAATGAAACAAATAAGGGTTTCATTCATTCAATCATAGCCATTAAGCCACCAACCTAATCTGAAGTGTAATGATAAACTAAGTATCTCTTTAGGAGAAAACCAAGGCATATTTGGGAGATTTTTGCTTCCTTACTTTATTGCAAGGTCTTATTTAACCATCAATCTTCGTGAAGACCCTTTATCACTGTCATCAATGTGATCTAGGCCATAAGAGCGCAGAGAAAATGAGCCTCCTTGGTTAAATAAATTGGCAGGTAATTTAGTTTATGCTTCATGTGCAGTGATAGCTAAGACCCTCATCATGGAGTTGAATATAACTTAATTGCTTGCAAGGATCTTTGTCTTTATTAACCAAAAAATGGCAGGTAACAAGAGGAAGAAACTGGGTCACGTTCCAGAAGTAGTTATACAATTTGTCATTTTTATCATGTGTAATGAAATTTTTATGACGCATCCGATAAACATAAAATAAAGTCATAAACATTTATTGACAACTTACTCTCAAAAGTAACCAAGCAATGTCCTCAGTTCTAGACTTTCTTCACTATGTATTCCACAGAGATCTCTTTGCCCTGTAAGTCTATTTCACCTCTGGACTTTTCACACTGGAAGAACCCTCAGCTCTGCACCCTCTTTTTCTGATTGACTGATTTCTCCCAGAACCTCCATTTTCAGGAAGATTCCCAGGTCAGCTATATCTTCGGATTGCATTTCTATGGACTTTCTCTAACTTTCTATTCCCATTCCTGTAGTCCTTCCCCTTTCCTTTCATATATTGTCTTCTTCCATTAGAATGTAAGCTCCTTGAGGGTTGTGACTGTCTTTCTTTCTGTTTATCTTTGTATTTCTGGGACTTATAGAATACTTTCTGACACCTGCCACACAGTTAGGGCTTAATAAATGTTGTTGACTCGACTAGGTTGGGGTGGGGAAAATAAAGAGAAGGCAAGTAACTCATTTAGATGGTCTTTCCTCATGCTCAGAGACTACTTTGTACCTCTCTCGATTTTATGACATTCTCTTTAGTCTTGGAATTCCAAGCAGTTCCCATTTAATGAGTGCCCAATTTTAGCTGATCCTTTACTTGTTGTTAGCCAGTCTACAAGAATACAATCCCCCCCCAACCCCATTCTTCTCTGTTCCTGTCCCTCTGGGCATCCCTTTCATTCTCACCTTCCTGCTGCAGCTTGGGGCTACTTCCCATCCCCCCTCCTTACATTTCTTAAATTGTCACCTTACCTCAGGACAAGGTCTGTAGCAGTAGACTAGCAGTGAGAAAGCTTAGATGGGAAATGGATAATAGGAAGGAGGTTCTTTAGCTGCTGCTCTCTCTTCTTGGGCAGCTGGATAGTGCTGGTAGAACACTGAGTCTGGAATCAGAAAAATCTGAATTCAAATTTCAGCCTCATACACTAGCTTTGTAACCTTGGATGAGTCCCTTAACCCTGTTTGACTCAGTTTCCTCATCTGTAAAAATGAACTGGAGAAGGAAATGACACACCTCTCCAGCATCTTTCCTATGAAAACTCCAAATGGGTTCACAAAGAATTGGATATAACTGAAATGACTGAACAACAACTTTGTCTTTCTACCTGGCAACCTCCGCTTATGAATTTCTGAACCAGCATTGGTCTTTCGTGCCATCTCCTCAGTCCTTTTATTATATCTTAGCTTTACACCAAGAGGCACCACCCCTTCTTTATAGAACTTGACTTGTTTTCAGGATCATCTGGATTCTTAGGTGACACAGTAGTTAGAACAGTGGACCTGAAATCAGAAAGTCTAGAGTTCAAATCTAGTTTCAGACCCTTAACTAGTTGAGATCCTGGGGAAGTCATTTCACCTCTGTCTCAGTCCCTTCAACTGTAGAATGATAGTTACAATAGCATCCTTTTCATAGGATTATTGGGAGGATCAGATGAGATGTGTGTGTGTGCGTGCATATATGTATATACCTATATCCCCAGTCTTTACCACAGTATCTAGCACACAATAAGTGTCTAACAAATATTGACTGACACCTACTAGCTATGAGACCTTGAGCAAGTAATTTAATCCCACTGAGCTTCGGTTTCTTTGTGAAATGAGTGGGACTTGATTCCATGACCGCCCAGGTTCATTCTAGCTCTAAATTGGAAATGCGGAAGAAAAGGAAAAGTGTTATTTGATGGACCAAGAAGTGGTGCTAGGGTTAAGTTCAAACTGCCTTTGTGTCCTGGCCTCCTAAATCTCTGAAACTTTATTTCTCCACACTTAGCCCTACTGTGAGTTACTGCCAGTGCATGGATCAGTGTAAATTAATCACTCAGTCACCAAGTATATCCTTCATGCCAGTAGTCTGACTACAAAGTAGATGTTATTCTTAGGTCTTAGTGTTGAATTCAGAATTTGTTTTCCATAGGAATCTTGCTACTCATTGTAGTTAGATTCTAAAGTATATGTACATTAAGGTTGTGTTGGCGTACATAGGTTGATGAGAAAGTCTCACCATCATGTATGATATAGTTTGCTTGGGAAGATTTGCCAAGTTCCAAACAATCCATTATAAATATTTTTGGTTCAGAAGTTTGGTTGAAGATTGCTTATATTTGAGATTATATTTTATCACACACACACGCACGCACACACACACACCAAGATCTTTAAGGGGAGGCAACATCTGCTTATTCTCACAGCATTAATCATAGTGCCTTGTAATACTGTCTTTTAATCAATATTTATTGCATTGAATCTTGTGTATTAATTTACTAAGAGAACTGATTATAACCAGAATTTCAATGGTTAATTAGATGACCTTGCAAGAAAAAGATTAGACTAATCTAGAAAAATAATAATGAAAAAACAGATGAATATGTTATACTCTACATGCTGGAACAAGTTCTGCCCCTCTCCCAACTTCCCTCTTACTTTTTTATTTTTTCATGGCTTTCTTAACTTCAGTTTTATTCAGACATTTTTTAAAGTAAGATTATGAAACTCAATTGATTTTTGCATTGATTCTTCAAACAAACGAACAACCTCAATGATAAGGAAAATTTAGTAGTAAAATTTATGAAGAAATTCTGCCTGTGTAAGGGAGAAAAAAAGTATTGCTGTCAGAAACATCTTGTGACAGGTGTAGCTTGAGAAGCTCATATTAGCAAGTATGCTCATTATATGATACAGTTGGATCCACTATTTCTCAAAAAATGACTATTCTCTAGTCAGTATGTAAGGGTGGGTTGATTGAACTATTCAATCACCTTAACCCCACTTAAAGTAGCTAACAAAATATTCTAGCTCTGATGGCTTTATCAGATGAGACAATCTCTATTCAATAAATCATCTATTCGATGGCATTAATCTAATGTTTGCTGTCTCTGGCCCTACGGGTCTCCTAAAAAACAAAACAAAACAAAACAGAAATCTTGTTCAGAAACCAGAACTTGAGTAACTGGAAGCATTGAATGGAGTGAAGCCCTGAGAAGTCCAAATTCTTCAGTCTTACCTACTCTGGTCAGAGGAAATAGGGAAGAAACCAAAGTTCCTCTTCTCTCCCCCATCCCCCACCCTCAAGTAATTATTTTTCAGTGTTTTACCTAAGACTGTTTCCACCACTTTCTGGGGAAATGTTGGAATGCTCAGTGGTGACCTAGCTTGCAGGTTTTAGATAAGTCACTTGTTTGTGACTGAATCTCCTTAACCAATCTGAATATGCTTCTGTTGCACCTAGATAGCTTAGAGATACATTCAAGAGAGGTAGTCTTACTTATTTAAGGTAGTTACTTTAAGTGCGCCTGGGTGATTGATTTAGTCATTCAATCTCTACTTTTTGTGTAGAGCCAATTTTACATATAGACAACCTATAAAGGTTGATCTTTTCACATCTGCAAGTATTTCCTATCCCCACCTGGATCCTCCGTCCATCAAGAAGCATTTATTCTATACCTACTATGTGCAGGCACCAGGGATAAAAAGATAATGATTACATAGTCCTTGCACTTGGGAAGCTTACGTTCCATGGCCTTTCCTTGCCGCCTAGCCTAAAATATCCACCCCTAAACTCCATGTTTTCAGTTGTTTTTTTTTTAAAGCAGTAAAGTGTAATAGATGAAAGGGGCCTTAGAGAATATCTATCTCAAACATTTGGTTTTAGAAATGAAAAGTGAGATGCAGAGATGTAAAATGAATTGCCTTCCTCCTAGGATAGAAATCTTTCTATTATGCCTCACCACCTACTAAAGCTATTGTTAAAATTCACATCTTAACACTTGGCTAGAAAGAGATATTCTCATCACTCTCACATTATCACATCATTATGGATTAGTTTATAAGACCAATAGTTGGCAGGGAGCTGATAATTAATGATGATTGAGAGAGCCAACTCTGTGGGGAACTTGTTTTCTGAACCTGGGCTCTGTCCAATAACAAAGAATTGGTTGCTGTGGTAGAAATGGTGGAGACCTCAGGGACAAGTGAGTGCTCCATCTTAGAATTTCTGATAAGGAAGGGAAAGTTGGGTATTATCTAACCAGTTAATTTGGGAAGAATGGACATCAAAGAGTATAAGAAAAAAGAACAGGTAAGATCCCCCAGAGTAAAACTGTATAGATTAAAGTCATACCCAGAGGAGAGTTTCTGAACTCTCAATGATAAATTTCTGAAGATGAAATTAGAAAACAAGGTGAGGTAACAGGATGAATAGAAAGAAGCATCATAGTCCTATGAGAGTGATGCCAAGAGCAAAATTCAGGCTGAGACTCAAGGCCAGGAGCAGTATTAACAACAAGACTGATTTTCACTCTTTTAAGGTCAAGGGGAAGATCAAAAAAGAGATAAAGCTGCAGCCTGGGGGTGGGTAAGATAATGATAACAAATGACTGACTGAAATGATCTCCAAATTCATCATTGATCTCTAAATTGACCAACCAGATGGTCATTTTGAGTTTACATTATTCTTAGCCTATCTGCTGCATTTATCACCGTTGACCATCTCCTCTTGGGTATCATCTGTCTCTTTTCTAGATGTCATTAAACTACTACTTCCTGCTTCTCCTCCTTCCCATATGACTGCTTCTTAGTTTCCTTTGCTAGTTTACATTTTTATCATGTCCTTTGATTGGAAATGTTCTTCCAAAGCTCTGTATTAAGATTCTCTACTTTTCTCTATGCCCTGTCAGTGAGTGACCTCATCAGCTAACATGGGTTTAATGAATGTCTCCGTGCCAATGATCTGAAGATGTATAGATCCAGCTCCAGTTTCTCCCCTAAAGTTCAGCTCTACATTGACAATTGGATACTGGACATTTCAAACTTACATGTTAGAGGTACTTCAAACTCAAAATGCCCAGAGAGAATTCATTGTCTTTCTTCAAAAACCTGTATCTCTTCTTCCAAATTTCATTACTTAATTTCATGGCACCATCATTCTTCAGTTCTGCAAGGATCATAATCTCAGTGTATTCCTTGACTCCTCATTTTTCCTTTACCCCACCTATCTAATCAAGTACTAAATTTGGGGCAGGTGGTGCCATAGTGGATAGAGTGGTGCGTCTGACACTAGTTGAGTAACCCTGGGCGAGTCATTTAACCTGTTTGCCTCAGCTCATCATCTGTAAAATGAGCTGGAGAAGGAAATTGCAAATCATTCCAGTATCTTTGCCTAAGAAAAATGTCTCTTAAGCGGTCACAACTGACATAACTCAACAACAACCACTACTAAATTTTTGCTGCTTTTGTGATTTTTTTTGTCTCTGAACATTTGATATACATAGAAGTAATTTGTACATGTATATATGTACACACATATGTAAGTACAATAAAATATATATCATATTACATTGTATATTATATAATGCATATAACATGTTATTTTTATGCCATATAATACATCTATACACACATACATTATATACATACCTTGGGTTTGCATATATACGTGTATTTTTACATATACATTTTCAGCTACCATCACAATTTAGGCCCTCATCATTGCCCTCCTAGATAATTGTAATCACTTCCTAATTGGTCTCTTTGCCTCAAGCCTCTCCCCATTCAAATATGTCTTCTATATTGCTGCCAAAGTATTTTTCCCTAAAGCAGAATCTTACCTTGCTGCCTTTGCACTACTCAGTAAACTCTAGTGGATCCTTTTTGACTCAATCATCAAATAGAAATTGTCCTTCTTAGCTTTTAAAGCTTGCAGAAAATGGCCTCGATTTATCTTTCCAGTTTTATTGTATATCACATCCCTCACATGCTTTGCTATATGACCAAACTGGCCTCAATTCCTCACAAATGGCACTCTATCTCTTGTCTCCATGCCTTTGCATTGTCAGTCATTCCTATGCCTAGAAAGTATTCCTTACATTTCTTTACTTCACCCAAACCCTCTCTTCCTTTAAAACACATCTCAAACACATCTACATTGTCTTTCGTGAGTCCTGTTATGGTTAAGTACCTTTCCTCCCAAATTAACTTGTACTTAACTCCTTTGTTATTATTTATATTCATTTTTATTGTAATTATTCTACATATTATTTTGTGACCTATTTTCCTCCATTAGAACATATTCTCATTGCAAATATAATTTGTTTCATTCTTGATTTTATACTCAGTACCTGACACCATGTTTGGTACATAGTAGGCTTTTAAAAATTACTTGTTGATTGATTGAATTCATTCCAGTAAGGAAGATGAACAACTTAATAATTGTTCCGTTTCTCTTTTCAATGCAAAGGCAAATAATCTTTGAACTCAGAGGAATAGAAAAGAAAATATTAGCAAGGAATTGAAACCCAAAAATAAGTGAGGTGACAGAGAGCACTTCACTGTCCTCAATGAATACAAGATACTAAATCTAGAGAGATTATGTCCTAGGTTGTAAACAAAACAACAAGAAAAACAAAACCTGGCAGATATGATTACTAATGATCTTTGACAGATCTTGGAGAATGGAGGGATTGTTGCAGATCTAGAGAAGTTCAAATTTCAATGTTAAATTTCCCCCAATTTTAAAAAAGATATATATATATATTTAAAATGGAGTATGCAAATTATTAACATGTTGAATTAACTTTAATTTCCACTGGAGGTCAGTGGGTTGAATGGAGCTGGCCATGGAGAGTCTTTCACATACTTCAGTTTACCTCTTGGCCATATTCTTTTTCCTCAAACTTCCGGTCAGTGTTCTTCTTAATTTAAAAGCAAATTTAATTAGAAAGGAAATACTGTTGATCAAGTCCATCTAAAATCTAAAGGATTTTACAAATTCTCTAATGCTATCCTTGGAGATAAAATAGAATCTAGACTAGATGGTACTACAGTTAGGGAGATGAGTAGGACCAAAGAATAATGATTAATAGTTCAATGTGTATTTGCTTTTTGACTTTACAGATAGTAGTAAGCTGGAAGGAATAGCTAAAGGACTGATTGTTATATTCAAGATCCAAGTTCCAAATAGAATAACACAATGGTTTGAATCTAATAATATTAAATTTAATTAAACACTGCAAGTCTCTTCATGGGCTAATATAATCAGCATCAAAATTATAGGATGAATGATACAAAATGAACTAAAATTTATGAGGGAACAAGAAAGGCATTCTGATATACTGCAAGATCAAAATTAATCAGTAGTAGGTATGGCATGATATCCACAAAAGCTAATATTAACCTGAATTGAGAAGTATAAGTACAAAACAAAGGAGTAAATAGGCTCACTGCATTTTGCCTTTTTTAGACTTTAGCAGGAGTCTGTGTTCAGTTTTGAATAGCACGAATTAGGAAGGACATTGGTACTTGGGAGCATATTCAAATGAAGATAACCAGTGGGAGGAGACTAGAAATAATGCATTGAGAGGTTCAGTTCAAACAAATGAGGAAGAGCAACCTTTGAGTTTTTGAAGGGCTACTATATAGAACAGAAATTAAATTTATTTTGCTTGACTCTAGCAGGGTGCACTGGGTCATTGTAGTCAGCTAAATTTCTTATTGTAAGCTATAAGAAAACAAAACAAAGCTTACTAGCAATTAACCTGGTCCAAAGTGGAAAGGGGTGACCTCAGAAAATAGTAGCCTTCTCTGCCCTAGAGATCTCTGGACAAAGATTGGATTCATATTTCTCCAGGATATTTTAGAACGGATGTTTATTCAGGTATGTGTTGAGCTATATAGATTTAAGGGGCATTTCCTGCTTTTAAGATTATGTAATTATGTGGATTGAGATTTTCAGTTGATGGGGTAAGGCAAACAGGAATAGAGGATGGTTGGGATATGCCCTTAGAAAGAGTATGGTGATAGCAAAAAACAAACAAACAAAAGAAACAAAAACAAAACAAAAACTTCAACTAAAGACTTTTGCCTTCTTCCTTCCATAACAAGAGGCAGCTTAACTACCTCCCTTTTCTTCTTTCCCTATACCTCACAAGTGGAAACTAAATCAGCTAGGAACTGAGTCCTCATGCAATTGATCCAAATTTAATGTGTGTGTGTGTGTGTGTGTGTGTGTGTGTGTCTGAATCCTTGATGAGAGGGTTGATTATGTCCAAATTCTTGCTTCCTTTTCCTTCACTCATGACCCTACTTCCTAAAAGAAGTTAAGAGTAAAGGAACCTAGAGAAATCATGTTTTTATTCTAAAATGTTTTCCTTTTCCTACTTCAGTTGTGAGAAGATTTCTGTCAATTTGCCTTTGGTTAGGACATTCTAAACATAAACATTTTTTTTCCCCAAACAGAATAAGAAGTGACCCAAATTACAGGTAAAGGGGAGACTGTTATCCAAATATTAAATCAGTTGGCAAATAAAGAGGTAAAACCACTATTAAGATTTAATTATTGTTTTAGTTGGCAATCTAAAATATCTGAAATAAGACCTTTATCAAGATTATACAGTCTCTTTACCATGATTGTCAATAGGATAAAAACATTCTTTTTAAGAAAGGGCAGAATGGTCTTTGACATGGTCACAAAATCTTTGAAAATTTGTGTATGACATCCACTTAATCAGAACCTGTTACAATACTACATTCATAAAGTCATGCCAGGTGGAAGAAGATGGAATGTTAGTAATAAGTAACATCACATATTTTGCTTGACAGTCTACTGAGAGAGAGAGAGAGAGAAAAAGAGTAGGGGTTAGGATTGCTTTTCAAAACCATTTTTTGAGAGAAACATAAGGTACCTACCGAAGATTGATTACAAGGGATTCAATTAGGATAGACCATTTACTTTTATACATGTAAAATGCAAGACATATGCCTAAGCTTCTTATTAATCATTGGATAACTCATAAGAAAGATTGGAGTAAACCTGAGTATTATATTAATTTTAAAAGTAAAACCATTTAGAAAGAGCCAAAAAGAGTAATTATTTTACTCAAATGAGGTACAAGAGGAAGAATGGATACTAAGAAATTAGAAGGGAGTGGAGTGCAGGTAGTCCTGGAAACCTATTTTTATTGGAAATGAATTTAAGAAGAAACAATACATATTTATTTAGAAGAGTACAAAAGTCTTCTAACTTTAGAGGAAATCAAACAGTAAGGGGATAGGGAGGGAGAGAAGACAATGGAGAGATATTTAAAGAGGAGGATGAGGGAATAGGTCAAAGGAGGGTATAGAATGGTTTTTCCATCAATGTGAATGGGAGGATGAGGGAGGGAGCCTTGGAGGGGGTAGGCAAATAATAGGAAGACAAGGTAATGGATGGCAATAAAGTGGAGAAGGCAGGAAGGATAGGAAACAAGACATATGCACAAACATAAAAACAAAGATCAGAAGAAGAACGTGTTTGGGAAAGTATATATTTGTGTGGGGGGGTGGGGGTGTCTGTGTGTGTGTGTGTGTGTGTGTATAGCTTTAGAGAACTATATACACATTTAATTGTGGGGGGGAGAGAGGGAAGAAAGATGAAAGGAAAAATGTGCAGAGCAGAGAACGAAAGAAAACTTACAAGCAAGCAAAGATGGGTAACTTTCAACACAACATGTAGTATTTATCATATGTTTTTTCTTGAAATGAAAATTTATCATTACATACTTTGAATCCACCCTTATGTTCTGCTATGCATGTGACATGTCTTGCCCCCCTTTCTTACTTTGTATTTAAGTACCAATATTTAAGTTTATGATATTTTTTCCCTCTATTCTGTATTTGTATTGGTCTAAAATAAAATTTAAAAACAAAATTGAAGCCACAAACCTCATGATACTTTCAAACTCACTCTAATTACTATTTTGTATTTTGTACAGAAGTTGCAAAAGGAGTATTTCATTCCAAGTGAAAAATGTGTCAGAATATCCTCTTTAAAAATTCCTTTCTTCCCATATCTGCAATTTAAAGGAAGATATATTGGGCAATGAGGGACAAAAGTATAGGGCTAAATGTTGTTAGGACAGATCTTTTCTTTTCTAATGGGAGATCATTTTAGTGGAAACTTCATTTAGCTCAATGGGGTCTTACTGCTAGAAAGTGAAAAAAAAAGTGGTGAAATCTGACTTCCATACTACCTGTAAGGGCTAATTCTTTATAGTAATTCTCCCTGAGTTTAAATTGGGATTTTTTTTTAAATCCACAAATTCTCTTAGCTCATGCAATCCAACATATCTAAAGGGAGGTCGATAAGGGTCTATTGAATTGAAAAGATTTAGAATGAAATACATTTGCATGATTTCCACTGCTCAGATGCACCTTCCCACCCCACATAACTATACACATACATCAGATTCATGCACTTCTGCATACATTCTCCTCAGCACTACCCTAAACTCTTCTTCCTACCGCATATAACCTTTGTATTTAATAAAAAAGAAAGGGAGGGAAAGTGAGATGGAAAGATATACAGAGAATGACTGATTCAGGAAGGAAGGAATTAAGGACACTATGGTCCTTAGTTTTGTATCATAAGAATAAGGAGGAATTATTTATTATGCAATCTTAAGAAGTCATTTATGTAGAATAAAATCTTATAATTTAATAAGATTTGTTTGTACTATAGATAATGTAACATTATATCTTTGCTTTGTTGTGGTTGCATTCTTGTTATTAGCCAAAAAATTTGAGAATTGAAAGAGATTTTAGATACTCTATAAGGCAAACCTTCATTTCACAGCTGAAATTGTTGAGGGTCAAAGGTGAAATGACTTATGTAACTTCACAAGACTAATTATACTTAAATATTTAGAATTTGAAGGGACCTTAGGGCTCATCTCTTCCAACTACCTCAGGGACAGGTAGTTGGCACAGCAGACAGAGTAGTGGACTTGGAATCAGAAAGACATCTTCCAGAGTTCAAATTTACCTTCAGACACTTGCAAGCTGTGTGAACTGGGCAAGTCACTTAGGACTTTTTGCTTCAGTCCCTCATCTATTAAAATGAGCTAGAGAAGGAAATGGTAAAACACTCAAGTATCTCTGCCAAGAAAACCCCAAATGGGGTCATAGAAAGTCAGATATGACTAAAATGACCAGATGAAGAAAGTCTAATTGCTTATTGACTCATATGAAGGTCATCATATGAAATCAATGAAGAACAGAGAGGGCAAGTAATTTATCCAAGTTCAAATAACTCATGAACCCCAGACTCGGAGAATTTTAAAACTTGAAAGGACCCTGAAGGTCTCTAATTCAAGGTTCCTCATTTTATAGATGAGGACCATGAAACGCTAAAAGGATGAACAATTTTCCCAAGAACATAAAGCTAGTTACTATCCTATTTGATATTTATACTCAAGTTTCCTGATTCTTAGAGTTCCTTCTACTCTGGCATGCTTACTCCACTCATCTCTAGCTTTTGTTTCTTTTACATTTATCTTATTTCTTTATAGAAAGGGGAATGTTGCCAATATTACCACCGTCAACATTATAGGCAACCTCATCTACTTACTCAGCAACCCACAACCAATGGGATTTACTTTTAAAAAAATGCTTAGCTTACTCCTTTGCTGTCAAGTTACTCTCTCAATTGATGCCTTGGGGAAAGAAGAAAATTTGATCAGATTTTTAGAGCCCTGAAATCATTCACAGGGTAGAAGATTCCTTAGTCTCATCTGTGACTTTTGGATAGTTTTAATGGATTGATGACATAAAATACATTTCTAAACTCTCATGGAGGAGTCAATTCTATCTTCTGCCCATCACCTCTCAGCTTTGCCTTATGGTTTGGTTAGAAGGTCAGAAATCATATGAAGCTGAAAATACCTTTCTTACAGATGATTTGACTTCTTGGAACAGTATCTTCTCAGAGGAGATAGTAATTGAATATTAGGCAATAGGATATAATTTGGAGTATTCAAAATTGACAGAGGGAATGTTGTATTTTTGAAGTATCAATTTCTTTTTGGTCAAAGAACAGGTGGGAAGAAATAGTAGTGTTTTATTTCAAAGATATTTTTCTTACAAAATCTCCTACTACCTGAAACATTGCTCTCTTCTCTGGTTCATATTGCCTGTCAGAAGACATATCCTTAGCCCCTAAAACAGGAGGAAATATGTGTGAAAAGGTTCACACAGGCTGATATGTAGGTATGTATATGTATATAGAGAGATTTAGATACATCAATTATATATTATATATAATTTATATATAGAGATTAATTAATCTATATCTTTGAAAGGGGGAGGAAGGGACAAAAGTTTTAAATGCAGTTAATTAATGAAGAAATTACCTTTAAAATTCAGGTCATTTCAACAAGGATTAATTGTCCACTATATGCAAGAAACTGTGGTAGCTTCTGCCATTAGGAATATATATTTTTGAAGTCTTTTTTATTGAAAAATGCATGAATATAAGCTGAGCCAAATTACCAAGGCTTATGATTGTTTTAATTAAGAAATTCTTTTCTAATTCCAGTAGCTTTAGAAATTCCCCTTACAAAGAAAAAATTTTAGAATAACTGATTTAAATTGAACTAAATTATCTTTAAAGCACCATCTAAAAATGTCAGGTACAGAATCAGTCATAAAATCTTAATGTTAGAAGGAAGTATAGAGACAGCTCTAATGTAATGCATGAAGTTCCTTTAAAATGCACTTGACAAATAGTTACCTAACCTTTTTTTTTTTAAAGCTTTTCCAAAGGGGAACACAGTAACTCTCAAGGCACCTGCCCATTCCATTTTTAGACAATTCTAATCATCAAACATTTCCTTCTTATTTTGAGGTGAAATCTTTTCTGCAGTTTTCACCCTCTTGTTCCTAGTTCTGCCCTTCGGAATCAAGTAGAATAAGATTAATCTCCTGTCTATTTGACATGTTCTCAATTATTTAGAGACAGCATTCACATCCTCTTCTTCCCCATTCCATTAATCTTATCTGCTCTAAGCTAAACATCCTCACTTTCCTTCACTGATCCTCCAATGGTCTGATTAGGATCCACTTACTTTTGAGGTCACTCTCCTTTCAAAACTCATTAGCTGATTAAATGTCTGTTCTGAACTGTGGCCCTCAAAAACCCAGTAACCTAGATATGATCTAACTATGGCAGAGTACAATCGTACAGTCATCTCCCTTGTTCTGGACACTATGATTCTATTAATGTAGCCTTATATTGAGATTTTTTTTATTACTCTGCCAATTTCTAATTAGAATCTATATGAATAAGCCAAGTCACTGAAAGAGACATTTGGTAGATCAGAATCATGTACCAAATGTGTCAAAGACACTGAAATAAAAAGCTTCAATACTTTACAGATTATCCAGAACATTAGTACCAAATATAGTATAACTTATGAATAAAAGATAAATTGTGAATTAAATTAATATTTAGATTTTAGAATCATAATAAGAATGAATATATTAATTGTTTGAGCAAGTTATATATTTGAAGAACATTCAATTTTTTGACCTCTTTGCAGGCCAAAGGAAAATGAATTTAATTCAAATTAAAATTCAAGATATGTCCTTTCAGTAAAATAACTGGACAAATCTGCAGGAAAAAAAATCAGTTAATCCACTCCAATGCATTAGAATTGAAATAGACAATCTAGTCTAATGTGTTATTTATCAATAGAGAATTGACCTATGATTCATTGGTTGAGGAATCTAGGTTCTCAAGTGCTGCCTGCTCAAGAGCATTAAGGGGTGAAGTGATTTATCTAGTGTCTCATGGACAGTATATATCAGAGATGGGGTTGAGCCCATGTCTTCATGGTTCTGAAGCTAGCTCTCTATCTACTATGCCACAACTATGCTTTTACAGATAACAAATTTGAGGAGCACTGTTTAAGTGACTTGCCAAAGTTCCTTCATCTTACTAATGGTAAAGATAGGACTGGAAAATAATTACCCATTTCTAGGTCATTGCCCTTTCTAAATATACCATGTTAGTTACACACACACAGACTATTGTGTACATATTTCTTGAATTCTTTTGGCTTTTCCTCAGAATTCATTTTCCCCCACATTTTCAAAAAGTTTGCTAATCCATAAAATGAAATGGTTGTGGTAGATTACCTCCCAAAGTCTAGGTCTAAATCTATGATTCTTTTGCAGATACCCATGGATAAAATGTAATAAGATACTCAACTCAACAATTAAAAGAACATTAATTACATACCTATTTATATGTACAGTAAGTAGTATCAAGGCATAAGGCACCTAAGTAGAGTGGGTAGAACATTGGACTTCAAATAAGGAAGACCTGAGCCCAAATCCAGCCTCAGACACTTACTAGCCATGTATCCCTAAATATCACTCTACCTCTGTCTGGCTTGGTTTCCTCACCTGTAAAAGGGTGATACTAATAGCACCAAATTTCTAGGGTGTTTCATAAATAACACACAGGAGGCACTAGAGATTTCAGACTTTAGCCTCCAAAAGGTTGATTCTTTTTTTTTTTTTTTTGCTTTTTGAAGGGCAGTTGGGGTTAAATGACTTGCCCAAGGTCACACAGCTAGTTTTGTGTGTGTGTGTGTGTGTGTGTGTGTGTGTGTGTGTGTGTGTGAAGTGTCTGAGGCCAGATTTGAACTCAGGTACTCCTGACTCCAGAGCCGGTGCTCTATTCACTGTGCCACCTAGCCACCCCCATTCTTGATCTGGTCATACAGGTCGACACCTTTGGTGATGTTAATAATCAGCTTTATTCTAGTCTAATCCTCTCAGGTTGGCAATAATGGGAGAACCAGCTGCTCCAGCATTCCCTAATCACCGTTCTTGCAGGGGTCAGTGAGAAGAAGGGGGTGGGGGGGGGAGGGGAACTACCTCTACATCTCAATGGGGTCAGTCAAGACAGGCACAGCTTGTACACTCCCTTAAGTCTCCTCAAACCTTAATGGGGGCTGATCAAGGCACACACAGATTCCCCTATAGGTTCCCTGTGGTTTCCCCACTCACTGACCTGTGCCCACTTTCTTCATAGGCGACAAGGCATCTTGCAAACATTAAGCTCGCAGGTTAACTTTAACAGCATCATCATTCTGAATAAGCATAGTAAATATCAATTATGTCACTCCCATATCTCATGGCACAGTTGCAATAGGACTGTCTGTCACTTTGATTCTAGTAATTACTATCTAGGATCCTTGGGGATATTCTTGGAGTTATTATCTAATACCTGGAAACTAAATATTGCCATGACCATGGACCCTGAGAAACTGAACTCTAGAAGGATAACAAAATCCTCCTTACATACATAGGGTTATTGTGAGAATAAAATGAGATAATATTTGTAAAATATTTTGCAAATCTTTTAAGTGCTATATAAATTCTAGCTAGCTGTTAGAAAGCCAGCCTATGAGCTAGGAAGACCTAGATTTAAATTTAGAATTTCTCATATACTAAGGATATGAATATACGGCAATTTCTTTAACATTGCAATGACCCAAACAGCTGTCTAAGGCTGGACATTATAGTTAAGTTGATGAACCATAGCTGAGGAGGAAGTTTCTACATTGGGAATTCCACATACTGAAGAAATGAAAGGTCTTAACCCTGCCTTTTGTATCTCCCTCAATCCCACCAAAATGTACAGCCTGTTTGATACACTATTGGGATACAAAGACAATAGCAAAGTTGGCCCTGTTCTCAAAAACTTATGTTCTGTTCAAGAGCAGGGGGATATGACATTTTGATATGCAAATGCAAGCTTGATATAAAGTAAATACAAAGTAATTTCCAGAGGGTTGAGGGGGATATGATTCATTATCAACTGAGGAAGATCAGGCAAGTCTTTGTATAAGAAGTGTTGCCAAAGCTGAGCTTTGAATGCAACTAGAAATTCTAAAAGGTGGAGGTGAGGAGGGAGAACATTTCAGGCATGGGGATCAGAGGGAGAAGATGGAAGACCATGAAAGGGGAATGGCAAGTTGGCAATTTTTGCTGCAACATTTAATGTTTTAGAGACCCATGAAACAAATCTGGAAAAGGTGAGTCAGAGCCATGTTGAAAAGGAATTTGGATGTCAAACATGAGCATGTGCTTTGTCCCTAAGGCAAAAAGAAACAACTGAAACTTTATGAGTGAAATAGTGACATGGAAGGGATCTGTGTTTTAAGAACATCAATTTGGTAACCTTGTGGAGAATGGTTTGGAAAGGGAAGAGGCTGTAAGCAGAGAGAACAATTAAGAGGTTATTGCAATAGTTCAAGTGAGAGGTACTGAGAGTCTGAACTTATGTGGTAGTTGTATGAAGGGCAAGAAGGGGTTGGATGTGAGAACTATTCATGGCAGAGTCCACACGGTGAGGCCAGATCATTCCACTCATCACATTAGATCATTGGGAAGCCATGTTTTCATTCAACTAGAATCTGATAAATTGGCTTTTATACAGGAAAGAACAGTATTCTTCAGAATACTTGGATAGTTTTATTCAACCTATTAATACTATTGGAGGATAACTCTATAGAGGAAGGTGCAGGTTGGATACTGGAGGGAATTTTGAGTATATGAAACAAAAGCTATCATTAAAGTTTTATTTGAAAAATAATACTGGAAAAATAGAAACAAATTTTCAATTGTAATAATAATACTAATAACTAATATTAACATAAAACTTACTATGTGCCAGGCACTGTATTAATTGCTTTACAAATACTGTATCATTCAATCATCACAACAATCCTGGGAGCTAGGTGCTGTTGACTCCAATTTTATGGATGAGGAAACTGAAATGTATAGTATAGTGTTCATCAAACTGATGTTGGATAAGTAGCATCATGTTCAGAGGTAGAGAGAGGCCTATTTAAAAGAGTAAAACAGGTAAATTAAAGTTACAGTGGTAGACAAAAATCAAGTCAAAACAACAGTCTTACATTTGCTTCCCCAGTTGAGATATTCTTTCTTTTAAACAAAACAAAACCCAATATGTTCTTTTCCCCAAATTACATATAAAAACATTTTTTAAACATTTGTTCTTTTTTTTAAAAAAAAAGCTTTGAGTTTCAAATTCTATTCCTCTTTCCTTCTCTTCCCTCCTCATTGAGATGGTAAGCAATTTGATATAGGTTGTACATGTGCAATTATGTAAAAAACATTTTCATATTACTCATGTCGCAGAAGAAACCTTGAGAGACAGGGGGAGAGGGAGAGGGTAAGAGAGAGAGAGAGAGAGAGAGAGAGAGAGAGAGAGAGAGAGAGAGAGAGAGAGAGAGAGAGAGAGAGAGAGAGAGAGAGAGAGAGAGAGAGAGAGAGAGAGAGAGAGGAGAAAATGGAGAAAATGGTATGTTTGGGGCTGTATTCAGATACCATCAATGCCATCAGTTCCTTTTCTGGAGGTTGGATGGCATTTTTCATTGTGAGTCCTTTGGGATCATTATATTGTTGAGAATATGTAAATAATTCACAGTTGTTCATTATACAGTCTTGCTGTTACTGTGTACAATGTTCTGGTTCTACTCATTTTACTCTGTATCAGTTCATGGAAATCTTTCCACATTTTTCTGAAATCATCCTGCTCATTATTTCTTATAGCACAATAATGTTCTATTATCCTAATATTACCACAACTTACTCAGTCATTCTTCAATTGGTAGGTTTTCTCTCAGTTTTCACTTCTTAGCCACCACAAAAAGTAAATATTTTATACAAATCTCTCTCTCTCTCTCTCTCTCTCTCTCTCTCTCTCTCTCTCTGTCTCTGTCTCTCTCCCTCTCCTTCTCCCCCTTCCCCTCCCCTTCTTTCCCTCTCTTTCTGTCTCCTCTTTGGGATACAGATCTAATACTGGTATTGCTGGATCAAAGGGTTTGCACATTTTCATGGCCCTTTGGACCTTATTCCAAGTTGCTGTCCAGAATGATTGAATCAGTTCACAACTCCACCAACAGTGCATTAATGTCTCAATTTTCCCATATCCCATCCAACAATTTTCATTTTCCTTTTCTGTCATATGAACCAATTTGATAGGTATACTGAAGTACCTCAGAGTTGTTTTAATTTGCATTTCTGTAATCAACAGTGATTTAGAGTGTTTTTATCTGTCTTTAGATAAGTTTGATTTCTTCATTTGAAAACTGCCTGTTCATGTTCTTTAACACTTTATCAATTGAAGAATAACTTGTATTTTTATAAATTTGTCTCAGTTTCCTATATATTTAAGAAGCAAGGTCTTTATCAGAGATACTGGCTGTAAGTCCTTCACCTCCCTGGTTTGTTTTTTTTTCCTGCTAAAGGTGATTGCATTGGTTTTGTTTTTACAAAATGTTTTCATTTTATAAAATTAAAATGATCCATTTTACATTTTGTAATGCTGTCTAATTCTTGATTGGTTCTAAAGCATTCTCTTATGCATAGATCTGATAGATAAACTATTTCATGCTTTCCTAATTTACTTACGGTATTGCCTTTTATGTCTAAATTATGTAACCATTTTGACCTTATTTTGGTATGTGGTGTGAGATGTTGGTCTATACCTAGTTTCTGCCATAGTATTATCCAGGCTTCCTAGGAGGGATTTTTTTGGTTTAATAATGAGTTCATGTACCAAAAGCTTGCATCTTTGGGTTTATTGAGCACTAACTACAGTCATTTTTTGTAATTCATTGTGTACCTATCCTATTTCACTGATCCACCACTCTATTTCTTAGCCAGTACCAAATTGGTTTGATTACAACTTTATAATACAATCTGAGATCTGGTATAGCTAGGCAGCCTTCCTTCACATTTCTTTTTCATTGATTCTCTTAACATTCTTGATCTTTTGTTCTTCTGGATTAATTTTATTATTTTTTCTAGCTCCATAGAATAATTTTTGTAGCTTGAGTGTTATGGGATATTATCTCTTTAAATTATAATTATTTTTTACATCTTTCCTATATGCTCATTTTTCTTTTGTGTTTATAGTTACCTGTGTCATGCCATAAGAACAGGAAGCACATCTTACTCTTTGTATCTCCTCAGGAACTTAGCACAATTCTTTGGATAAAACAACTACTTAATATATTTTAAATTAAATTCAGGAGCCATATTGGCCCAGCTGAAATCACCAGTAGTATTCACATACGTCTTCACTGCCCAGAATTTGTTTTGGTAACATTTCTTCCTTCTTGATACTTCCCAAAAAGATAATTACTCTTTGATGTCAGAATACCAGCCAGGGCTGTCACTGATACTGCCAATTGCCAAGATATTCCTTTTCTAGGCTATCTGTTGCTCAAACTGAATTGCACAGGGCTCATCACTGAATTCCTAAGAAAGATAGTTACGGGGACACATACACAGATTAGGGCATTTCTGGGTAGTTCAATTTGATCTTTTGTAGCAGTCAAATCTAATTTGAGTATTTTGTTACCTACTTAATCTCCCTAAATTAAAGTTGATTGCATGCCAATCAGATTATTATTTTGTTGTGGTAGAATATGGTGATTTAAGTGATTCCAAAAGCATGATGAAAATTTATTTTGATTAGAGATGGGCTAAGCAGGTTGGAGGAGATATGGGAAAAATACATGCAAGTAATTCTCCATTGAGATATTGTCCAGATATATCCTCTAGTTATTTTTCAATCTATCCCAGTTTTTATGTAGTTGCATGGAGCAACTGTAATAGTGCTCTATTGAATAACATGCCTGGAAGCAATCTGGCAAGAGGAAGTTAGATTTAGTAGTATGGGGTGAAGAAGGAAAAACAAGAACTAAGAATTTAGATTCAAACCTTAGTTGGATACTGCATGTCCTGTGTATAACCTCAGGCTATTTAAAGACTTTTCTATGCCTCAGTTGATCTCCCTGTGAAGCAGAGATAACAAAGTTTGTCACTCAAGTCATCTTCAAATATTTAGATGCTTAAATGTAAGGATGTCTGCAAAACTACACTAAAATGTTTTATAAAATATTGAGAAAAAATAACAATTATATTTGAGTAACACTGATTATAATAGCTTCTTCACAAGGAGCAATAAAAATTTAGTGTTGAAATAGAATGCATGGAAGACAGCTTTCAAACTACTTAAATATTGTCAGGATATCATGCCACCTTCACAAAAATTAACAAATTTCAGATCCCATAAATCATTAATTACTTTCTAAGGCATAAATGAAATGGAACTCATGCTGTTTGACAATGAAATACATCCCATTATTTCCAATTGGTTAGTTCAATGTCTTCTGTAAGATATACAATTTAGCCTTTTTTTTATTAATCTCCAAAGATTGTAGGTAAATTCACTACAACATGAAAGAATTCTTGTCAAGAAAATATTAAATTGTTTCTCTTGGCTTTGGAGCTAGAGTCAATGGTTGGAAGTTATAGGGAAGCATACTTCAGCTCCACATAAGGAAAATCATCATATTAAAGTTGCCCAAAAAGGAAATAAGATGCTTTGAAAAAGTGTGAATGTCCTGTCACTAGAGATCTATAACTGGAGGGCAGATGATTAACTTTTTGGAGATATAATAGATGGGATTAACCATTTAAATAGTAATTGCTTTGAGTTGTCTTCGGACTTTAATAATTTATGATTCTATGTATTCCTTATCCAAACCACCCATAAAGAGGGATTCTCTTTGCCCATTGGAAATTGCAAGAGCTCAGCAACTACCAGAACTGGATTCAAGCCACAGGAAATTGTACAAAAGTTTCTCTGTCTCTGTCTGTCTCTGTCTGTCTCTTTTATCTCTTTGTTCATTTTTTTGGGAGTACTGTGAAAAGCAGCATTAGAATCCCTAATAAATTTTACTCCTAAACTTTATTTTGTGTATCTCATTTTGTATCTTTATTTTGTGTGTATCTCATTTTCTATCACTCTTGACTCCTCTACTTTACTTCTACCCACTACCTTGCCCTCCTATTACTTAAACCCCTCCAAGAATCCTTCCCTTATCTTCCCATTCCTGTTAATCTAAACATCCTTTTATATCACCCATTCTGTTTCTTCATCTTCCTCTCCAACAATTGCCCGTTTAACCTCTCCCTCTCCTTATCTCCTTAGCATTTTATTTCTTTCTGAATTTAGAAGACTTTTATATTCTAATAAATGTACATGTATTGTTCCTCTTAAATCCATTGTCTATGAAAGTAGGGTTCCAGAACTACTAGCCCACCTCTTCCATCTAATTCCTCTGGGTGAGTTCTTCCTCTGACATCTCATTTGTATAAAATAATTTCTAATTTTACCTTTTTCCTAAATGGTTTCACTTTTTACAATCCTATCCTACTCAGGTGTACCCCCATCTTTCTTTTGAACTACCCAATGATTAATAACGATCTCAGACATACAGTTTACATTTCCTCATATAAAAAGCATACAGGAGACAGCTAGGTGGTACAGTGAATAGAGCACTGGCCCTGGAATCAGGAGGACCTGAGTTCAAAGCTGACCTCAGGTTCTTAACACTTACTGGCTGTGTGACCTTGGGCAAGTCACTTGACCCCAATTGTCCTGCATCCCCACCTCAAAAAAAAAGAAGAAAAGCAACACTTAAAAAAAGCTCACAGTCTATCCTTATTGAATGCCTCATATTTAGTCTTTGATGTGTATCTTCTATTTCTCTTAGATGTTATGTGTCAAATTTTCTGTTAAATTTAGTTACATTTTTAAAAACAAAATCCTGAAAGTCTGATGATTAATTAAATATCCATTTCTTTTCATTCAGGATTTTGCTTAGCTTTGCTAGGCATGATATTTTTTGTCTCAACTCCAGTTGTTTTGCTCTTTGATATACAGTACTCCAAGACCTACAGTCTTTCAGTGTCACTGCTACTAGGTCTTGTGGGATTCTGATTATGGCATTGCCATATTTAAATTATTATTTTTCCTTATTGCATGTAATATTTTCTCTTTGGGCTACAGATTTCAGAATTAGATTTTAATATCCCTATAGGTTTTCCTTGTAGATACTCTTTAGGTGGTGATTGGCAGATTTTTAAAAAATTTCTACTTCCCTCTTTTGTTCTGAAACTTAAGGAAAATTTTCTTTTTATTATTTCTTGTATTATTGTATCAATATTTTTTGATAGCTTTCAAGTAGTCTAGTTATTTTGTATATTTTCTCTTCTTGATCTGTTCTCCACATCAATTGTTTTTCTTATGATATATTTCATATTCTCTTCTATTTTTTTCATTCTTCATATTTTGTTTTATTATTTCTTGATCTCTTACAACTTTGCTGGCTTCCCCTTGCCCATTTCTAATTTTCAAGGAGTTGTTTTCTTCCTTAAGATTCTGAAGCTCCTTTTCTAATTGGCTGACTTTATTTTCATAATCTTTTTTTTCCTTGGGTTGTTCTTACTTATTTTTCTTCAGTCTCACTCATTTGATTTTTTAAAGTCTTTTAAAGTTTTTCTGTGAATTGATTTTGGCCAGGTGAACATTTTATGTTATTCTTTGGGATAGGAGAGGGTTTTTTCCTTCAGTATCTTCCTCTGAAGATGATCCCCTATCTTCTCTATTCCCATAGTAATTTTTTCTGGTTGGATTCTTTCTCCTGTGCCTGTTCATTTATTTTTATTTTTATTTTTAATTTGGAGCAGCTTACTTTTTGTAATTATCTCTAGCCCATGCATATGGGCTTTGGTGCCTTTAGCCTTAGCTCCTGCTTCAGTTCTCCCCTCTGGCCTGGCACCAAAATGAAGAACTCCATGCTCACAGCCAGTGGCATCCTCATCCCACTACTTCTACCCTCACCAAGTGTGTGCTGATTCATTCTCTCAGAGGGCCACATCTCAGTAGCATAGCTGGGTCTGCCTTTCCTTATTAGCAGAAGTTCCCTTAATCTTCTTGTGGCTGAGGACAAGGCTACCTCCCAACCCACCTAACCACAGGGATTGCCCATTTGCTATTTCTGAGGAACTAGCCTGGAGGTGTTTACTTTTCACAAGAACTAAACCTCATTCTTGGGATTTTTCTTTGAATCTTCTGCAGCTGTTCCAGGAGGATCTCTGTTCTGCCTCAACTCTTGCTTTGTTTTCACTGTTCCGTATTTGTTCTAAGGCACTATTTTGACTTGTTTGTGAGGGAAATCTGGAGAGCTTGGAATTTTATGACCTCCTTTGATACCTTCCCAGAATTCTCTCTGGAGAAGTTTTTTTTTTCTTTACTAGGAAAGCAATAGGGAACCACTGAAAAATTATGAGCAGAGGAATGACTATTCCTGATTAGTACATAAAATATGTGTATCTTACTATAGAACATACATATCTATTTTTCTAACTATACATGAATATATAGAAATATATGTATATGTATATGTATGTATTTATATATACCTTTTTAAGAACTCTTCACCCAAATTTCCTACTACTTTCAAGATCTCTAACTTCATTTTCTCTATGGTACCACCATTTATACTATATGTTCTTTGTAACTTTTGGTTTCCCTGTGACACTTCCTTTTCTGGTCAGTTGCGTAAGTCCCACCTGTTACAAGAGGTTTCTCTTCATTTTTTAAAATTCTGCCCTTTACCTAGATACTATTTCCTGTTTAATTTGTATATATTTTCTACTTACTTAAGTGTCCATTATTTCTCCCTGGTAGCAGATATGTTTTTTTTTATTTTGTCTTTGAATCTCCTTTGCCTAAGCACAGTCAAATAATCATCTTAATAAATGGTTGTTGCTATAGTCAAGACAGGTGGTAAAATGAAAGATGATTCCAAAGTTACAGCACAGAGAGTAGGAAGAAGGGATGAAATGATTAAGATCTGTTCATTTATTTAACTTGAGAGGTTGACTATATCAGAAAAGAAAGTTACAGAGAAACCCCAGGTTACAAACAATGGTTATTATGTAAATGGTGATGTCACAGAGAAGGTAAAGGGAGATGTCTTGAACATTGAATAGGTGAGTTCATAATAGAAGTGAATATTAGATAAATAGATTTGGCAGTCATCTATGTGGAGGTACTGGTTGAAACCACAGAGTGAATGAGAAGAGCAATTAGCAGATTGTAGCAAGAGAAGAGGAACAAGGAGAAACTCATAGAGAATATCCAGATAAAGGGGTTTTCGAGGCCTTGAGGAGCTAAGGAGTAGTTAAACGGTTCAAAAGACTTACAATAAGGGCAAAACAAGAAGAAAATTTAGAAAATAGCAAGAACAAAATCATTAGATTTGACAATTAGGGACAAGTTGTGACTCCAAGAGAATATAGTTTTAGTGGGGGCATGAGATCAGAAGTCCAATGTAAGGGATTGAAGTGATAATGAATTGTAAACAATAAGGGAATGGACACATTGTGTAAAGATGACTATTTTGAAAAGTTTAGTAATACAGAAAATGAAGAAAGAAATTGCATGACATCAAAAGGTCACATATGTTATTTTAGTGGAGTAACTCCAAGCAAATTTGTAAGAAGATAAAGGAGCTAGGGGCAAGGGAGAAATTGAAGATGGATGAGAGAATGAGAGAGGTAGGCAACTGTTAGAGCAGGCCAGAGGAGATGGGAGGAGATGCCTAGCACATAGCAGGTACTTAGTGCTTTTTAATTATTAGGAGGATGATACTAAACATATGTGGACCTGTAATGGTAATGTAATTTTACTTTGAAGATCCTTTTTTGTTGTCAAAGGAAGCAGGTACTTAACATTTAGTAACTGATCAAGCTTCTGTTGGGGAAACAGAAGGCATGAAATCCTGTCTCCTGTTGCTGATGTAGCAGGAAGGGGTTGGCTGGAACAGGCAGCTCATGCTGTGTGCATATAAGAAAAGCCCCAGAGAGGGTAAGAGAGATTTTTTTCTTGTAGCAGGCTCAGTGGAGGCTGAAGAGGAGTTAAGGAGGCTGAAGAGGAAAGTCCCTCCCAGGTTTGAGAGAATGATTTTGATTTTCAAAACTGGGATGGAGTGAATTTGATTAGGGGAACCAGATGAAACTTCTGATGAGTCTGAAGGCCAACCAGAATTGCTGAGGATTTCCGAGGAAAAGAGGAAAAAAAGGAAAAAAGAAGAAATTTCTGAGGAAAGAGCTGTTGAGGCTGTTGAGGATTTCCGAGGGCCAGCCAGAGCTGCCAAACACTGAGGAAGCATGATTGTGATGCCGGTAGTTTATCTAAACCTATTTGTGCCTTTGTTAAGCCTTGTCTTCCCAGGAATGGAGACTAGAAGGATTTGAGATGGATTGGATGCCATGAGCTCCAATGTGGAGCAGGAACTGCACAGACAGCTGGACAAGGACCTGGAAACTGTATTTGAACCCAGGTGACAGTTGGGTGAATCCAGATAGGATATGGGACCATGGAAGGGGATCCAGGAAATCCTAGGGACTACCCCGAGTCAAGATGAAAGAAGACTTTACTTGCATACTGTGAATTGACTGAGAAACTATATATTTACTAATGACCTAGGGGTGAAGTGTCTGTGTAGTTTCTAATGATTGAATAGTGAATAATGAAGGAGGATTGATGGACTAAATGATTGTACTTAGTGATTGATGACTGAATAAATAATTGATTTGTAATCTAGTATGCCCCATAAGTAGAAAACTTTGACTATTGTGCTTTGTGATTGAATTATGTATTTTGTAAATGCTTGAGTTACTAAATGATTATTCTTTGTTCAAAACTTTGTGACCACTATAGTGGAAACTATGTGGCTATTTTCTATGATAAGTTGTTGTAAATACTATATTTTTATTTTCTTTAATAAGTTGTAACATTGTGAAAGCTGTACCTTGACTTCTGTGAATGTTTTGCTTTGATTTGTTATGTTCACTATACTGTGTAATCAGAACCTTACAAGCGGTTCACAGTGGCATTCTTCTGGAAAGCTGCTAGTGCTCAGCTTTACGGGACCTGATATGCCAGAATACTTTGGGGCTACCATTATCATTGCCCTTCCCCCTGAGAGAAACAGAAAAGGGCCAATGGTAATGTTTCCCCCATATCATGCTAGAATAGCTGGGCACTCATGACCAGTATTCTATGCAGACTTGTATAAAATATATGAGTTATAATAAATAGCATACAGCTGACTCTTCTACTACATGAAGAGGGAAAGTAGAGACTGATGATGGGAACTTTTAATGAATAGAAGAAGAGAATAAACAGAATTTACAACAGATAACAACCATCTTCTCAATTAAACTAGGAACTAGGTCATTGATTTTGAATATATATGTGGTCTTGTGATTAATAAAGGAGAGGAGAAAATGTTTGGAATAGTCAAAATGGGAATAAGATAAGAAGTCAATAAGGCAAAGGAGAATTGTCAAGCAACTGAGAGAGCCCCATTGAAGTTACAAGCCATTGATGTGGACTGGATTAAATCAGATTGGTGTGTATAATCTTCTTGTGAGATTTTAAAGTTCCAGGAATGGCAAATGATTAGATGGGTGATTCTTTGGTAATGGTTAGTGAGACATTAATATGGGGGAAAATGGGGTTAAAGAAAGGAAGGGAAATAAAACGAGAATGAAGATGATATGCTGGTAGATAAGGATTTGTGTGTGTGTGTGTGTGTGTGTGTGTGTGTGTGAGAGAGAGAGAGAGAGAGAGAGAGAGAGAGAGAGAATGAATTAGTAGAAGAGTAGATTGAACCTAAAGAGTAGAATTTGTTAGGATCATAGACAAAAAAAGGATCTTAATGGCTGTAACAGGCATGTACCAGAAGATTCCTAAAAGAATGCTACTGAGAACAGCTTTTAAAGTACGGATTATGGGGTGGAGCAAAGTTCTGCAGCTCCCACACAGCCACCCTAAATACCCATAAAATACGACTCTCAACAAACTTTAGGGCTCCCAAACTCACAAAAATACAGAAAACACATCTCTCACTGAAGGCAGCTTGGCAGGAGGGGCTCATTGCGGGGAGGCTGGGAGCTGAGGCCAGCCCAGCCCAAAACCAAAGATGCAACCAGGCCCCAAGGTGGTCAGGAGGAGCCAAGCCTCCCAAGCTGCAGCATGAGTCTACCCCAGGGAGCAGATCTACAGCACCTGGAGTGATCTCTACATCTATCAAGTCAGGAACAATAAGGATTAGAGAAAGGTCAGTGAAAGTGAAATTTTCAAGCTAATTTTGGGGGAGAAAAAGCAGTTCTGACCATCTGCCCCCAGGGCAAGGAAACAGTAGGGGAAGGGCAGGAACTGCTGTAACCATTGGCTGCCCCCACTGGGCTGCTTCAGAGCTCCTGGCCTACAGACCCTGCAGGGGGGCTGAGACAACTGATCAGGGCCAAGGGCTCTTGCGTTGAGTGGCCTGGATTCGGATTGTGGTCTTGGGTGGTGGTCCTGGGGTGTGCTTTCAGCAAGCCAAAGCCAGTGGGGGCTGCAGCACCCCCCTGATAGGTCCAGCAGCTGGGAAAACCCCAGCAATTTGGAATAGAGCTTTCCCCCCTGGAAGCAGAGTTCCACAAAGCTAAAAAAATCCAATCAATTAATTGACTGGCCAACATAGGGAAAAGGAAGCAAAATAAGAACAGCAATAAAACTCTAGAATCCTTTTTTGTGGACAAAAAGGATCAAAGCATGGAATGGGAGGAAGACAACACAGTCAGAAATCCCACACCAAATGCTTCCAACATACTTGAAGAATGCCTAGAAGCGATAGATCAACTGAAAAAGACTTTGAAAAACAAATAAGTGAAGTGGAGGAAAAATTGGGAAGAGAAATGAGAATGATGTGAGAAACTCATGAAAAGAGAGTCAACAACCTTACTGAAGAAAATAACATTTTAAAAAAGAGATTAACTCAAATGGTAAAAGAGACCCAGAAAGCCAATGAGGAGAAGAATGCCTTAAAAAGTCAAATTTTGGCCAGCAGCAAGTTGGAACTCTATGGTGGTGGCGGTGGGTACTGGGTGGTGGCTGCAGCAGTGACTCCCCTGAGCTGAGACCTTCATCCAGTCCCCTGCTCCTTCCCCCTCCTTCCCCCTTTTTTGTTTTCCATTCCCCTCTCCCTTCCTCTCGTCCCTGACGACCAGATCCTGAGGAGGCAGCTGTGGCAGTGGCTGCTGAGGCCTTGGTGAAGGTTTTCACTTCTCCCCCCTTCCCCTCACCACTCCCCCACCCCCATCCATTAATATTATTCTTTTGAAGACTCTTCGTTGTCAAGCCACCAAAGTGGAGAGTGATCCAGGAGAGACAATTTGAAAATTATTGGTCTACCTGAAACACATGACCAAATAAAGAACTTGGAAAGCATCCTTCAAGAAATCCTCAAAGAAAATTGCCCTGATGTTTTAGAATCAGAGGGCAAAATAGAACTTGAAAGAATTCACCAATCACCTCTTCAAAAAGATCCCCAAAAGAAAACTCCGAAAAATGTTATTGCCAGGTTCCAGAATACCCAGTTAAAGGAGAAAATACTACAGGCTTCCAAGAGAAAATCATTTGAATACTGTGGAAGCACTATCAGGATAACCCAGGATCTGGCAGCTTCTACACTGAGGGATCGCAGAGGCTGGAATATGATATTTCACAGATCAAGGGAGCTGGGATCAAAACCAAGAATCAACTACCCAGC